>BPUM01000944.1:0-428808 GCA_020521455.1 Prunus kanzakura
TCAGACTTAGGAAAAACTCTTCCTAACCTCCAAGTCTTCAACATTGGCAATAATCAATTTACCGGAACCATTCCCAGCTCCATATCCAATGCCACAAGTTTATTGAAATTTCAAGTTCAAAATAACAAACTAACTGGGCAGGTGCCAGATTGTCGAAGGCTTCATGACCTTCAGTATTTCAACATTCAACTTAATCATCTTGGAAGCAGTAAAGATGGAGACTTGAGTTTTCTCTCAGGCTTAACCAATGCTACAGAGTTAAGAAGGTTGATTATAGCCGATAACAATTTAGGAGGGACGTTGCCCACATCAATATCCAATCTCTCAACCACGCTTCAAAAATTTTTGGTTTCAAAGTAACCAACTAGATGGAAGCATCCCGGGTGAGATAGTGAATCTGGTCGGCTTGGCATCGTTGAAGATGTGGTATAATCACTTCACAGGTAACATCCCCACTAACATTGGGAAGCTTTCAATGCTTGTAGAATTAGATATTTCCATGAATGAATTATCAGGAAGCATTCCGTCCACTCTTGGAAATTTAACCAAGTTAAGCGAACTCTTGTTGGAATATAATAATCTTCAGGGCAACATCCCTTCAAGCCTAGGGGAATGCCAGTCAATGCAAGCATTGGATCTCTCTAATAATAACCTTAGTGGCGTAATACCTCAACAAGTTATTGGCCTGACATCCTTAGCAATGCTTTTGAACTTGTCTTCTAACCACTTTACTGGTTCTCTTCCTATGGAGGTTGGAATGTTGAAGAATCTAGGTGAACTGGACGTTTCTGATAACATGTTATCCGGAGAACTTCCTAGTAGCCTTGGTAGTTGTGTCCGTTTAGAGGTCCTACACTTGCAAGGCAACTTCTTCAATGGGACCATTCCTTCATCAATGAATTCTTTGAGGGGGATTAGAGACTTAGACCTTTCTCGCAACAATTTTTCGGGTGAAATTCCAAAGTTTTTGGAAGGTTTTGTCTTGGTGAACAGTCTCAACCTGTCTTTCAATGAGTTTTGGGGAGCAGTTCCAACTGGAGGTGTTTTCAAAAATGCAAGTGTGATTTCAATTTTTGGCAACACCAGGCTCTGCGGTGGTATAGCTGATCTCCAATTGCTCAAGTGCAACTCCAGAAAGTCTCATAGAGGTCAGAGCTTGAAATTGATAATCACTCTAGTATCGGGACTTGCCTTTTTTGGAATAGCTATTTTCCTATCCTTTTTATTTCTTTCAAGAAAGAAAAAGAAACAAGTTTCATTGAACACTTTTGCAAACTCTGTTTTGCAAGTGTCATATGCTAGTCTCTTAAAGGCTACCGATGGGTTCTCTTCAACTAATTTGATTGGTGTGGGTAGCTTTGGGTCAGTGTACAAAGGAGTTTTTGAAGATGATGATGATGATAGAGCTCAACTTGTTGCCGTGAAAGTTTTCAACATGTTACGCCATGGAGCATCGAAGAGTTTTATAGCTGAATGTGAGGCGTTGAGAAATATCAAGCATCGAAATCTTGTCAAGATTATGACTGCTTGCTCAAGTGTTGATTTTCATGGTAATGATTTCAAGGCTTTGGTTTATGAGTTCATGGACAATGGGAGCTTGGATGAGTGGCTACATCCAACTACTGGAAAGGAAGAGGATCATATGCCCACGAGTTTAAATCTTCTTCAGAGGTTAGACATTGCCATTGATGTTTCATGTGCACTGGATTATCTTCATAACAATTGCGAAACACCAATAGTTCATTGTGATCTCAAGCCAAGCAACGTTCTATTGAACAAGGAGTTTACAGCACATGTTTCTGACTTTGGACTAGCAAAATTTCTGTCACAACTAACAAGTAATGTGCCAGCAAATGAGACAAGTTCTATTGGAATTAGAGGAACGGTTGGTTATGCTGCTCCAGGTAACTACTATCTCCATCCTGGCGACATGCTTCACTATTATATATAATATCTATTTTATTCATAATCGTGGTGACGATATTTTGTGATGTTTGGATTGCAGAGTATGGTATGGGAAGTGAGGTGTCAACAAGTGGAGATGTATACAGCTTTGGCATTCTCTTGTTAGAAATGTTTACAGGGAAGCGACCCACTGACGATCTGTTTAGTGGGGACTTGAACCTTCATAATTTTGTCACAATGGCTCTCCCCGACCGAATTACAGAGATTTCAGATTCATCACTTCTTCACGGAAGCATTGACGACAAGACTCTTAATCAATTGAACGCGAGATCTCAGAAAGTTGAGGTGTGCTTGAGTTCGATATTTAGAATTGGAATTGCGTGTTCTGCTGAATCCCCAACAGATCGCCTGAAGAATATCAGTGATGCTACATCTGATCTGCATTCCACTAGGAGCATTCTTCTTGGATAGAAACTATTTTTATGCAGTTTCGTGATGGAGAAATTTTCAGGTGCTGCATGTGAAGTCTAGTTTGTTGCTGCTATAGTAGATGTTTTAAATTTGCATAGTATACAATCGCCAATGAGGTTCATTGTGTGAAAATTACTATTACCCTTGTATTTGGTGTGTTTCGGACTTGAGCCTCTCCTGTAATTCATAAAAAATAAAAATAAAATAAAATAAAAAAAGAGTACTGCGTACTACTTATTGTAATTTACTTGTGTAATTAAACAATAGCATTTGTTTTTCTTAATTGTGCCTAAGTTTGAAGTTTCTTTGAAGCCTGTCTGTTTGGGATATGAAATGGTCTCCGGTTTTCACCTGCATTTCTTCCCAACAACACATTGGTGGAAATATATATAAGTGAATAGTTCTTAAATTATCTTAAAACCCCACCTTCTTTAATTTCCTATGGTTCTTTCCACTCAGCTTTTGGGGTCAGTTTGCTATCTCACCCATACGAATTAAGAGATTGTAGCCGGACGTCTTCACGCCATTGTAAACATGGAGCAAATGAGGGAGGGGTAGTAGAAAAAAAAAAATAGTAAATTTGGATTTTCCCCTTCAAATAATTTTTCCTTGTCTACAACCCATCAACTTATTTTTCTATAAATAAAACCCGATGACTAGGATCCAACTTAGCAAATTACCTAAATAAGCTTAAAATCTAATTGATTGTACTTTTCATATCCCTAAAATACCCCCACTCAAAGTTTGTGTTGTCTTTGCATTTTTTTGGTGTCTCCATTTATTATATTGAATATATGTTAGAGCATCCACAGTGTGGGGGTGTAAATTCGGGGGTGTAAAGCCACTTTTACATCCCCTTTACACCTCCGAGGGTGTAAATATGTTTTTTTGCTCCAATGGGGGGTGTAAATTCGGGGGTGTAGCCGTGGGTCCCAGCCTTTTATGTTGACTTTTCTTCATTTTTCTTCTCTTTTCTTGGGTGGGTCCCGCCTGCAAGGGATGTAAAAATGAATGTAAATATACATTTTATTTTACATCCCCATGGTGGTGATGTATATTTACATCCATTTACATCTCACCATTGGAGACGATTCCGGTGACTCGGGGTGTATATTTAACATACACCCCCATATACACCCCCCACTGTGGATGTTCTTACATATTCGTTGCAACTTAATTGACATTAATGTCCATTTCATTAAGGGCCAGTTTGGCATTGCTATGTTGTGAAAATAATCGCTGTCAGATTTGCTGTGAGAGAAATCAGCTGTGAGAGAAAGCAGTTTGACGTTTGGTAAACTTTTTGTTAAATGTGTTGTTGGTATTGATTTCCTCATAATCAGAAAATGATTGCGGTATAATCATTAAACTCAGCGTCTCTTCAAAACTGATTCCTGCATAATCAGAAAATGAAAGCACCTCATTAGCTGCTTTCCCTTATAGCTTTCTCTCACAGCAATTTTTAACAATAAGTGATTTTCTCACAGTTTACCAAACAGGCTGGACTTCCCAAATTTTTTTAAAAATCACTTATCACCCTAAATAAGCAATGTCAAATGGGCACTAAGTATTTTATATTCAAATGGTGTTTTAAATTGGCTTACATTTAATCAAATTTAAAAGTTACGTTTTTCGTCTTTTAATCAAATTTATATTGGCTTACATTGTGCTGAATATAGCTATTCTATTGATTTAATAAATAAAAAAGTATCTAATATTTTATGAATTATCTAATAGATTAATGTATATATTATTCTTTTTTGTGTGAATAATATTGGTTTTTGATCTGATGGCATATTGTAGGTATATTACCAGTCTAAAGGTTGCTCTGCCTTGGGCATATAAATAGTTAATAATATTACATGGTAACTTATTTTAAATTTGAGTTTTAAGTAAAGATTTTAAAGTAGGTGGGTATGTGTCTAGGATATGGTAGTTGTGAGGGCCTATATTGGAACAATCCTAGAAAATACATGGCGTCTGCATAGTAATAATGTCCGGATATTAGCATAGGAGAATTTATATATATATTTTCTTCTATCTTTTATAAAGCGTTGTTCAGTGCGGTGGACCAATTCTTGCATGGATACGGTGGACTGATTTTGGGATGAATTTCTTAAAAATTAGCACCAAATTGGGGTATTTCCAAAAAAGAAAAACTACATAAAATCCCGTAAACTATAGGGTCATTTTCAAGTTCATACTCAACTTTAGAGACATTTAAGAGTATATACTCAAACTCTTGGAAACCCTACAATTTACCCATCTCGTAGCCAAACCGTTAGTTAATTTGTTAAATGCTGATGTGGCATTTGTGGGACCTATTTTTTAATTGATGTGGACTCCACATAAGAAATAAAATAAAAGAAAAACAATAAAATAAAAATAATTAAAAACTAGAAAACCGAAAGAAAAAAAAAAACTCATCTTCTCCGCAGCCTCACCCTCTTCCCCAGAGAAAAAAGTAGTAAAGATAGCCCCACCCCCCTCCACCACTCTCTGGGCATGTTTACGTATTAGTAATGGAGAAAGTAAGGAATCAGAGAATTTAGGAATCGGGGAACTACTGAATCAGTATGGGAAGAATCATTCCCATTAAGTTGTTTACTAAACATATGGAATTAGCAAAGGAATGGGGTTGATTCCCATTGTTATTGTTTACTAATTTTCATGAATCAAAATCTAAATTAATTTGATTACTAAAATGCCCTGCACATTTTGACCATAACACATAAATAATTCTTAAATGGGCTAAGGAGACCAAACTAATCCTACAAAAAACCAGTAAGGCGGTGCAAACATGAGGAATCAATATGCTGAATAAGATGAATAGCACAAGAGCCTAGTTCAATGATAATGTTAATAACACATTTGTCCAGAGCCAATTTCAAACGAAAAAATAAACTCCAATAAATATATATCTTTCACCTATGTAACTAGTAAACAATCAAATAATAATAACTTTCATAATCTTCATACGATTAAATACATAATCTTCATACTATCAAAGAAGAGATATATAATCTCCACAAAAGTCTTTATCCATGACCGTACTTTGTTTTGTGATAAATGTGAAGACAGAAGATAGAAGAAGACGAAGAAGAAGAAGAAAAATAGATATATAGATATAATGACTTACATAGCACAAGGCGTATTGCTGCTGCTTCTGGGAGGTTGTGTCTGCAACGCTAACGTGACAAAGAAGTTAGAGCGTCTTGGAACTTCTTGGCGTGAGTTTTTATTTTTTTTAGGGTTTGGGGTGCTTTGGAATTATGGTAAAGTGGTAAGGGTATTTTTGGAAGTTACTAAGAGAAAATAGGAATGGGAATCGTATCGACTACTCCCTGCTAGTTGATCTGATACCTAGTTTTGAGGGGATGTGATTACGGATTTTGAAGTGGGGCCCACTTATTTTTTCATTCCTGATTGCAAGTAAACGCAGGGGAAGTCAGGAATAGAAATCATTCCCTTTCCTCCCATACCCATTACTGATACGTAAACATGCCCTCTCTGATATCCCCCTCCCTTCCAGCCTAACCTCCAACCCACCCTCCCCACATAATCGTCCATCACGAAAAAATTGGTGCCACCCTCGCCGATCGATTTCTCACCACACCCAGATGCCGACGCCGTCGCGAACCCAACCCTCACAACATCATCTAGCACCGTCGCGAACCTTCGATATGCAAAACCTAGGTGGTTCGGTCGTCATCGACCTCGAAAACTAAACAACGTCGTCGCGAACCCATATGCCGAATATGCCGTACGTCTCCAACAATGCGCAGATCTCCTCCTCAGATCTATTGGCTAGGCCTCTGGTATTGGTTGGGGCTAGGAGGAGAGGACTGAGCGAGAATGAGGCGGTGGGTTGTGGTTCGACCACTCTACCATTAAATGAAATTGTAGAGAAAACAGTGTACAAAACCCAATTTGAGAACAAGGTGGGGTTGTTGAGTTCTTTCTTGGCTTTCCATGGCAGATCAAGAATGACGACTACGTATCACAATTAGAGAGAGGGGGGGACTGGGTTTAGGTAGGAAGATCAGTTTGGTGGTTGTGGGAATTGTTTTAATCATTTTAAAAGGTAAATGGAGGATAAGGATTGGTGGCTGGTTGGGGATGAAAGCAGGGGTCAGAGATGGAGAGGGGCTGGGCTATGTTGCACGAACACTCCAAAATGCTGGAGTGTTGGAGTGTCGGACACGCCGACACGCCGACACGGCTCCGACACGCCCCCTACACGCCTTGGACACGGTCAACAGTTGGGACACGGTCAAGACACGGCAGGGACCAGTTTGAAATTTTGAAAATAAAATATGGGGTCTAAATGTTATTTTTGAAACTTAGGTGTTCTAAATTGAAATATTTTTTAAAAAAGGAGCTAAAAGTGGAAAAAGACTTTGTTAAACCTAAATCTCACCTTTTTTGCTGCCAAACTTCATTTCCTCCGTCACCGCTCTTCTCCTCTTCTTCTCCTGGTTTTGCACAAGGTAAGTCTCTTTGCAATTTTTTTTTCTCTATTTTCAAATGCATTTATTTATGTTCTCTATTTTCTTTTCTTATCTCCCTCCACAGTAGTAGAAGAGTTGGACTTGGTGGTGAGGTGACAATTCTTTCTTTTGGTTTTTTTTAAAGAGAAACACAACAAATAATAAAAAGAAATCGTGGCCAAACTCAGGTTAGGCTTTACAACTTTTTTATTTTGTTTCTCTGTTTTGATGTGTTTATTTTTTGGGTATCTTTGTATGATTATATCTGTATTTGTTTTTTTATTTTTAATAAAAGTCTTGTTACTTAGTTGTTTAGTACATTTGAATTTGGTTTTTTTTTAGGGAAAGATGAATGTGAATCACTTGATTAACCGGAATTAGAGGGCGTGTTGTTTTCTAATAACAACAACAATGAAGATATAGATGCTTGAAGAAGATTGAGAGTTAGATTATTTATGTTTTATTTTTGTGGTGTATTAATTATTATGTATGGATGATGAACATGAGTTATTTGTTTTGTTTTATGGAATTATGTGACATTGAAGTATTGAGAATAAATTATTATTTTAATTGCCGTGTCCTAGCCGTACCCGTGTCCTAATTTTTTGAGATTTTCCGTGTCGTCGTGTCGCGTTCCCGTGTCCCCGTACCCGTGTCCGTGCAACATAAGGGCTGGGAAGGGGTGGGGTTGGCTGGGTGGGGAGATTTTTTGTTTTCAATTTTCAATTTTAATTAATTAATTAAATATAATTTATCTCTTTTTAATATTTGACAAAATAAGGATTTTTTTTTGTCCATGTCATTAAAAAAAGGCTTATTTACTGTAGCACCTCCTGAAACTTCGATCAAATCTTACTTAACCCCCCCCCCCCCAAAGTTAAAATGGCCCACTTTACCCCCTTGACCGTGGTTTTGTGTTCCGCTTAACCCCCCACCGTCAACACCATCCAAAAGACCGTCAAAATAGCTGACGTGGCAGGGGCATTATGGTCAAATCATCCACGGTGCCCAATTGCTGACCCTATTCAGCATCATACGTGGCATAGTGGACCCCACATGCGTTGAAAATCCTAATCTAAGCTGGAGACTTAAGGAGCGGACCCCAAATAACAATCTCCTATCTTCTTCTTCGATAATAGGGTTGGTAAACCCATAAAAATTACTTGCCACCATTTGAGGGATTTAGGGTTCCCCAGAGAAAAATCTCTCCATCTTTCTTCGATTAGAGGGTGTGAAGATGAGGAAAGAACCTCCAGGAGGAGAAGAGCTGGCCATTGCTGCACCTCATTGCTACTGTGGGAGGCTTGCTCGGCTGCAGACTTCTTGGACAGAGTCCACCCCACTTCGGAGGTTCTTTGTGTGTCCAAAGTTAGAGGTAGGTTTTGGATTTGCTAGTTTATCGAAAATTAGACAAATTTTTTTGAGAATGTGATGGAATTGTTGTTTGAATGCAGAGGGGGAAAAACGGTTGTGGGTTTTTTGTATGGGTTGATATTGAAATGCCTCGCCGTGAGAGAGCTCTGATGGCTTGGCTGCTGAGGACAAAGAGAGAAGTTGAAGATCAGATTGTGCATGCGAGAGCAAGAGAGAAGAAGTTGTGGATTGCTCTGTTTATTTCTTGGGCCTTTGTGTTTATGATTTGGTTTGGCAATATTGGGTAATGTAAGTTAGGCAATTGGTATGTTTGAAAGTTAGGCAATGTGGTATGTTTGAAAGTTAGGTAAGGTTGTGTAATGTACGTAGTTGAATGGTGTAGGGGTCTTTTTCTTCCGGCAGCTACAGATGGGCTGGGCCGCCGTAAGGAGCAAAATGGCTGAAATTTTCCCCTTGTGTCTGAGTTCGAGAATCAAACCCCAAGTGTGCTTCGAAAGGGTAGCGGAGCCTTAGGAAACACCCTGGTTATCTTCACCAATAAAAAGACAATTGCTTGCAGATAAATGTTATGGCTTGGCATGAGAAGCTTGTGGCATGGGAGCAAAATCGACATGAGTTTAGCACCGAAGAGAAAACTGAGTGTTCTTGGGGGAAAAAAGGGGTATTAAGGTAGGAGATGGAGAGTTTGCAAAGAGGTTTGGCTGAGAAATGAGGGAGAGAAAGGGATGATGGCTTGAGTGCTATTTCCGGCAGCTTGACAGTGACTCTGTCAAATATCAGAATAGCATAGCAAGAGGGAAAACTGAGGAAGGAGATGAACTAAGCACGAAAATTGATGGGTTTTGCATGCAAGAGAGGAAGCTTGCTCTCTGGTCGTGTGTTGTTGTAATGGGTAGGAAATGCCTCTTTTTATAGGCACTGGAAGCTACCATTTTCCAAGAAACCCTAATGGCTTCTATCCAATTTGGCCAAGTCTTTCCCTTCCTTTCTCCCCTCGTCCCTTCAATAACCCTATTTTGGTGAAATCCACTCTGCCCAATCCCACAAAATCAGGGATTTTTGGGAGCTCAAGGCCCTTTCCCGCAGCTACCTCAGAACTCTCATTTTCAGCCATCTCCTTCCTTTCCTTTCTTCCTTTTTTTATGGCCAGGTCTGATGGGGGGAAAGAAATGGGTATGTGCACTGGTTTGAAGGGTGTTTTGCTCAAGTATCCTTTGGTTGTTTGGATGGCTTGTGTTGGGATTTGTCTTTGGCCATGTGCTGGAGGCTCCCAGCAGTCCACTCACATGGGTAGCTTTGGTTTTCTCGTTGTTTTTGTTTCCAGCTAAGTGCTGGAGAGATGGCAGATATTTTCCTTGGTTACTTGGGCCTTTCTAAGGTGATGGGTTAGTTTGTCAAAATAAATGGGCTAACCTCAACAAGTGTTGGCCTATTCTTTGTTGAGGTGTTGGGCTAATTTGGTTGAGCTAATGGGCTATTTCGGTTGGGCTTTTTTGATTGGGATATTTTCTCTTTGTGCTCACCCACATGTTTGGGCCTAAGAAATGGGCACGAGTTCCGAGGCTCCCAAGCAACCCCGGGACTTCCATTTCTTGGCCCATCAATGGGCCTCATGTCAACTTATTACCATCCATACCACAACCCACTCAAGCAAGCCCCAGGCATCTTGCGTGGCTTGGGCCCACTTAAGCTTGTAGCGTGGCATGTTGTTTATTTGCTTGGCGTGGCGTGTGTGCAAGCGCATATTACGAACTTTCGCATGCCCAAATCGGGTTTCTTCTCGGTAAGGTATTGCATTGGGCCGAGAATTTATTTGGGCCGAACCGTGACTTTTTTGGGCCTCAACAAATGGCAATTTAGGGAAATGAGAGCCTTATGTAATGGCTGTAATAAGAGAAAATAAGCCTATTAAAAATTTGATTGATGATTTCTAAATTCGAAAAGATTTTAGAGTGCTGCTAAATGAATCATAAAATTAACTGAGTACACCATAATATTTTAATCAAAATGTAAAATTAACTAAGTACACCTTATTTAACTACCAAAAATATCCCTGGTACATCCTAATACATTCTATCACACAACACCCTAATACCAATCCTAAATCAGGTTTCGCTTTTTACATTAATTTGTGCCCTCTTTTTAAATTTTTGGTTTGCATCAAAATTTTTAATTTCGTAAGCTGTTGTGGGAGTAGATTTGCTAGCTCCTTCCATTCAAAGCTTGATTCTTGTAAATCCTTGTGATTTTCTATTTTTATTTTTTATTTTTGGATTGAAGTTGTTGCCCTACAAATACAAGATGCAGAATGTTAATTAGCTAAAACACGAGCTGAAATTGCCCTCATGAACTCTGATGATGGACAAGAACCTTCTCAAGCTCAAGTTAATTAGCAGATTGAAAGTGAATTCCTAACTTAAATTTCTTGTACCAACAAAGCAATGTTGGGCTGACCCAATTTGGTTCTTCCTCCAAAATTCCTTACTTTTTTATTGCAAAAAACAAGCATCAAGCAATACGAAAACTTATCTACGTTTGATTAGAGTTGAATATGGTGAGTAGAGTGTACTTATTAAAATATGTATTTTTTTTTTCATTTTATATTAAAGTAAATTAGTAATTCAATAAATAGTTTGATGATAAGGTGTACTCATTTAATTTTAGGGTTCCTTTAGCAGCACTCATAGTTTGAAATATCGATAATATTGACGAAATATCGAGGATATTTTGGTTTTTTCGAATCACGAATATTTCGGAACATATCCATGTATATATCGTATAAATATCAACAATATTGACGATAATATCGGAAAATATCGATGTCGATAATTTCGCTCACACTTCAGCAATATTTTGTCAAAATATCGGTGTAATATAGCTAAAATATCAAAAATATCGATGTAAAGGGAAAAAAGGGAGAAAAAAAACACAAAGGGCATTTGAACCCTTCTCATTTTACTCCTCCAACACCTCTTAACCACCATATCACTTATGTCTTTGTGATAATATGCTAAAATATTTATATTTATATGGGTGACATGTTAACAATTACATGCAAAACTATTTTGGGGATTTATCATTTGATGACTACTCTACACATATAGATGATGAAGATAGTGAAAAATTTGAACCTCACATAGGAACTCTATGTGGTACTAAGTCACTCATGTATCTTACCATGCAATGTATAAAGTGTAAAATATTGTAGTAAATCATTATATATAAACGATTATGGTGTGTTTAATATTTTTTCATTAATTACTACATATTTTATACACTCACAATGTTTCCCAGCTCGCTGTATAATCAACTTAAATCAGTTAAATCGATCATGCAATGCATTTCCTTCTAATTTTTTATGATAAACTAATAGATAATTGACTAAATAAACATTCTCCAAAGTTTCAATAAAAAATTTCAAGTTTTTCTTACAATTTTCGTGGTTTTTATTCAATTTTTATCAATATCGATAATATCCCGATTTTCCATAGAAATTTCCGTATTTTTGGACTACCGATATTTCCAATAGGGTAATTCTATATGAACCCCATTTTTTGCTCTTTACACCCCTTAATTTTTATACACCCCACTAAATTTAAAAAAAAATTCGAATTACTCACTATACCCCTTTTTTTTTTTCCTAAAATGCCCTCATGAACCCCATTCCCTAACTCTCTTTGTAAACCCCATCTAATATCAAACCCCACCCCATCCATATCAAGCCCCACCCCATCGAAACTTCCTTCTTCTTGCAGACACACCCCATAAAAAATTCTCTTCTCTTTGAAACAGACCCATCGCACCCAATCTCTGCAAACCAGCGATCTCCATCGCATCTCTGCAAACCACCACTCCATCGCATCTCTGCAAACCACTCTGTCAAGTTTCCACAAATCCTTCGAAGATTCAAGGTATGATTTCAATTTTGATTTCTATATTTACGTTTCTAAGTGTTGATGAAGCCTATGTTTGATTTTGATTTCACAAAGTCTGATTTTGAACTCTGGTTGTATGGTTCGTTCGAACCTGGTTTTATGAAATGGGATTTTACTTTCGGTGGGTTGCCACCGAACTTGTTACTTTTTTTCAGTGATAGTCCACCGAATTTATTTATATTTTTCAGGTGATACCCACCGAATGTAATTCAATTTTTCAGTAGTACTCCACCGAATATGTTTTCTTTTTTCAGTGATAGTCCACTGAAGTTGTTTCCATTTTTCAGTGATCATATACCGAATCCGTTACTGAGTATGTACTTAATACTGTTTTTTTAGATATGAAGAGGACTCGCAAAGGTACTACTGATGCTTCATCATCTCGACCTGATAGACAGCGTCCTACAACCTCAACGAGGAGACAGAGAGCGGCTCCCCAAGATCACTTTGAGGATACTACAGAGGTTGAAGATGTAGCTGCTACTCATGATAGTAATATTGAGATACATGCTGAGCCTACTGAGCCTACTGAGCCATCTCGAGTAGGTCCCATTGATCCATGTTTACTTACGAGTTTTAAAACTCACGTAGCAGCTGCAATTTGGAATAACCAAGTAAGTCGTTTTACTAGGACAATAGAACGTAGAATATAAGTCTGGTTTATGGTAATTAACGTGTTTTTTTTTTGTATTTAACTAGTAACGTGAGCCCCTTAGGAGTGCACTTTCCGCTCTGTTGATAACAATAATAAATTTACCTGAAGCAAAATAAATTTTAGCCTTTAACATATCAAAAGTTGACTAAAATACTTACCTATTTGAAGTCGTACGTCGAGCCAAGATGCATACAAGTGTCTGTCCATGCGGCCACAAACCTATCCTTAAATGGATTTAACCAATTGTACGTCATGTATGTATTCAAGAGCTTTTTGAAATTCACTGAACTTAGACTCAATCTGTCGCAAACGCCGCCAATATTCCTCCTCCGTTTATGAACCAACCAAAGTATTCCAATCCTCATTAAATTGCTTCCATTGTTTGAGGGTCCCAAATAACTTCTTACAGTTTGCCAACACTCCTTTGTTAATATGCCATCTACATAATAAATGTCGTGCTTTCGGAAATATAGACGTTATAGAATTCATGAGTGCTAACTCTCGATCGGTGACAATAATACCAGGAAGACAATTATCATCCAACAAACTCCTCAATGCAGTCAAAGCCCATGTGTAATTGTCTTCCTTCTCGGCATTCATATAAACATACGCAACAGAGAATGTCATATTAGTATATGTCACCCCCACAATTTGTAATAGTGGGAAACGATACCTATTAGTCTTATATGTGCAATCCATGATAACTACATGTGGAAATGCACGCAAAATCTCAATATTAATGGGGTGTGTCCAAAACAAGTCAGTTACAATATTACCAGATGTCCTATGCCACTGAATATAATTGTGTTCGGATAACTTAGTAAGTAATTGTTGCATTTGGGTTCTCCCAGCAAATTCTTTGGTTCTATTTCGGATCCTAGCATTGTATATTGTTTTCATAGTTGAAACATTCATTGCATCTCTATCCTTCAGGGTGACCAAAATATCTCTAGGTTTCACTAAACTCTTAGACATGTCCACCAACAAGGCATTCTCCTCTTGAGAAAGTCGCCTCACAAATGAATGACCTTGAAGATACTCTGAAATAGGATGATTGTGTACTCCACAAACCACTTCCAACTTCCAATCATCCTTATCGCCAATATTGACACCTTTTAACAAGAATGGGCATCCACATTTCTTGGTACCAGTGTCCCTAGCACATTTTTTCATATCACTATTTGCATCCGACCTTATATCAGTTATCTCACTAGACTTGCAAAACTTATAGTTACCGCTCCTCTCACAAGCAAGTATTACTCGAGGTCTTCTCTGGCACTCACCTCCATAATCAGACCTTTTAATTACAATGACAATATTATTCATTTTTCCTTGTGCACGAGCCCATCTAAGTAATGCATCTCTACCATTGAATATCTACACATAAAACTCAAGTTATTTAAAGAGAAAATTTGAAACATTAACGCCACATTAATGATACTAAAAATGATTTCAAACAAAAAAAACTCAAAATAATTACCAAATAAGTTGTGAATTGATCACTATTGTAAAATCCCACATCGACCAACGGAGAGGGGGTTGATGTGTCTTATATGTACACACCCGCATTCATCTAGCACGAGGCCTTTTGGGAGCTCACTGGCTTCGGATTCTTAGGAACTCCGAAGTTAAGCGAGTTGGGGCTAGAGTAATCCCAGGATGGGTGACCCACTGGGAAGTTGCTCGTGAGCTCCCAGAAACAAAACCGTGAGGGCCAGAGAGGAGGGGCCCAAAGCGGACAATATCATGCTACGGCGGAGCCGATCTCGGGATGTGACAATTTGGTATCAGAGCCACTCTGCCGTGTGGTGCGAGTGTGCCGATGAGGACGTCGGGCCCCTAAGGGGGGTGGATTGTAAGATCCCACATCGACCAACGGAGAGGGGGTTGATGTGCCTTATATGTACACACCCGCATCCATCTAGCACGAGGCCTTTTGGGAGCTCACTGGCTTCGGAGTCATAGGAACTCCGAAGTTAAGCGAGTTGAGGGCCAGAGCAATCCCAGGATGGGTGACCCACTGGGAAGTTGCTCGTGAGCTCCCAGAAACAAAACCGTGAGGGCTAGAGAGGGGGGGCCCAAAGCGGACAATATCGTGCTACAGCGGAGCCGATCTCGGGATGTGACAACTATAGTCCATTACACATTATGTTCCCACATTGTTGCCTTTAGTAGGGGCGTCACCTTGTTTTTGTTCCTTCAATGGGAGTAAGATCAAAATAGCTTACATTAAATTTGTGGTCGACAATAAGTTACTGAAAAAATAAATCAATTTCGGTTTGTTGCCACTGAAACGTATGTAAAATTTCGGTAATAAACCACTGAACAACATTTCATATTACAGTGGATCTCCACCGAATATTAAGTTGATGATCGGTCAAACACAACCGAATTAGGTGCAAAGTTTCGGTGGCATCCCACCGAATTTACCTATCGCGTTCGGTACTGATGTGCTGAACGCAACCAGCGACCAACCCTAAACCCTAAACTTGCAAAACGCCAAAAAATAAACTCATACCTCATTCGAAGCCTCTCTAACTTCAATCTCACCCTTCATGAATAAATGCAAGATATTTTTTCACCAATATAAATGTATAAATCTCGTTAGAGTTGTAGGAACACGATGGTTTGAGAAAAAAGTCAAACTATGGTTGTATGAACATATGTGGGGTGTAGTGAGTAATTTAATTTTTAATTTTTAATTTTTTTGTCCTTAACGGTAATTATGTACAAAGGTAAAATAGGTTATTTATGTTTAAAATTATTATGGGGTGTAAAGAGCAAAAAATGGGGTGCCAATAAAATTTCCCTTTCCAATATCATCGATATTTTAGACCTTGGCAGCACTCAAGATTTTATTAACTTGAAAAAAAAAGGAGTTTGTGCTAAAATAATCCTTTTCACCGAGTGCTGACTGCTCCTACAGTCTTTACTCTCAGACGCAGAGTAAGACTGAATTTGTCATTTTCTCTCCCTCAGAGAAATGGCGGCATCGTTAAGAGAAATGTCCAAAAGCTTTCTGAGGCACACTTCTCATCCCAACCCCTATATCGCTCCAGCCCACTTTCTCTTCTCCAGGGGATTTTCTTCCAAGCTTTTGGTCCAAGGTACTCTCTCTCTCTCTCTCTCTCTCTCTCACTGTTTTGTTTCTGTAATCTTTTCCGTTGATATGTTTCTATCATTTCAGACAACTATGTCTAAGGAAAAAAAAGATTTGATTTTTGATTGCCGTATGTGACCCATTTTGCAGCTTAGCTGTTTGTTGAATTGCCTCTTCGGAGCTCTTTTTGGGTTCAATAAAATGTCTTTGTGTGTGTAACTTCTTTCTTACTGCTATTAGTGTTGTTGAAGAATGCTTGACGAGAATTTGTATGGTTGTGTTTATTTTGCGGAGTCGAATTTAGGGATTGTAAACTCATTCCTTGGAATAAGATTTTTAGAAGCCAATGGATTGGGGATTGCCGTTCGTGTCTGGAAATGCTTCGAATGGAGCTGTTCTTATTTTTATGAAATAAATGGAATTTCGCTTTGATGGTGGAAGCATAAATATAAGAGCATGGTTCATTTTGAGTTATTATAAAAGTTCAAGATTCGAATATGAGAATGCAAAACCTAGACAAAACATGAGAATGCATAATTAGCTCATTTTTACCCTCAATTTGAACATGATAATGCAAATCCCTAAATCTGGTAGAATGCATTATTTCTATTCGGGAATGTTAAACTCATTCTTCAGCTTTAATTTTTCAAAACAAACACAGCATTCAGGAACGGGAGATCCACGTGAGCCTCTACGGCGCTATGTGAAGGGTAGGGGTTGGGGGTTTATGATTGTAAGTTATATGTTCACCAAGATTGCTGTTTTGTGCATCTTGCAAGTTACATTGTTTGACACAGCCGAACTTTCGAAAACTCATGTTGTTCTGTCTCATTAGGTATATCGTTCACCTCCACAGAAGAGTCATTGACTCAAGCATTTTCACCATTCGGCAAAGTTCTTGATGGTATGCCTTAATCTTGTTGATACAAAATTAAGCATATTTTTCCATGTTAATAAACTGCAAAGTTCAAACATCCAGCTGTCTTTCTTCTTGTTCAGCTAACATAGTGAGAAATAAAGTTACGAACAAGTCAAAAGGTTTTGGATATGTGACCTTTGAGATGGAGGAGGATGCAGAAAAGGCCTTGGTGAACATGAATGGGAAGGTAAGAATGCATTAAGTCTTCTTGCACTTCATTCTGCGAATGTTTCTTGACACTAGAATCACTTGCAGATGGTGGATCAACGCGTTGTTTTTGTGGACAAAGCATGGCCAGACCACAAGAAGGCCAAAAATGCAGGTTGAGAGAAGCTACATTGTGCCTGTGATAGTTTTAGGACATACTCTCTGAATGAGTTGGAATGGCTGGAAATGTTCTAAGAGACCTTGAGGTGCAATTTCTGGTCACGCAATAATTTCTAGTTCTCTTGAGATATCACAAACTTATGACAGTATTTGTACTATTCAGAGACGAAAACCCACTTCAAAACTTCTTTTTTCCCCTTTTGTATTTTTCATAAATAAGCTATAAACTAATGTATTTTTCAAAAGAAAAATATCTCTTCATAATTTCCCCCACCAAATCCTAAAGTTAAAGCATACATGGAAAAGACAATTGCATATTTGTTAAAAAGGTAAGAAACATGAACTGTATTGATAAATGTTTGTAAGGGTTCGTTTTATTTTTTGCAATAGGTCCTAAAAATAACTTCTTAGAGCCGTAAGTTTGGATTATTTTTTTCCCTTTGGTCTCCCAAAAAAAAAAATAAGGAAAATACTTCCCTTTTTACTAGGTAAGTAGTGAGATGCCCAAAAAATAAAAGGAAAGAGAGGTCTTATGATTGGGCATGCCGTTGTCGATCAAATTGATGGAAATTAGAACTTTGAGTAACAGAACGCAAGCAAATGCAGAATAAAGAATGGACCAATCGTAATTTAACCCATAAAAACATCAGTCAACATTCGATTGCACTCAATAGGGTAAGACCCACAACATGGCAGATTAAGATTAGCAAAACAAAAAGGTGTGAAAAAATTGATCACTCTGAAAATTTGCTACTATTAACTAGACAGTGAACTAAAAATAAAAGATAAAAAAAAATCTAAAAGTGCATCCCTTTGCAACAATTGTCATGGACCATAGACGATAGTTCTATCTTGACCACTGCCCTTGTTTGTTTGAGCCGTATTCGAATTCAATTGCCATGCAGAAACGTAAACATCATCCTATGCCCAGAAAATTGCCAGTATTACTTGGATAAACCATGAATCTCAACAAAAAAATTCTCAGCACCTTGATGCGTGTCATTCTGGCACAATAAGTTATAAGCATTTTCCTATAACCAACAACTGAATGATCCTCATGACATGAACTAACGTGTCAATTCATCAATTTTAATCTACGCCACGAAGAATCTTCTGTACCAAAGAAAAAGGTAATTTTCTGGCATAATCCTATCTTCAGTAATCAGGCAGTTTTCACCTTACGTGATGGAGGTCGTCGAAATAAACTGATCAGATCATCAAGACCCTGCCGAAGAGCAGCACCAGAAATTGAAAAAAAATCAGATTTCTGCTCTTATTCCATTAAAAAACTACTACATATAATATGATAGAATGGCAAAAAAGAATTTCGATGCTTTGATATTGTAAGGATTAGGAACAATACCCTAGTTGTGATGACAAGGAAACTGAAAAGTACTATCAAATATGATCCCAACACCAGAAGCAACAGCAAGTCGAATGTCACACTGGCAACCTGAAATAACATGGGTGAACTGATTAGTTGAATGTCCCATTTCTACCTGCATATAGTTTCTATGGCAGTCCAAACATAAAAATAAATAAAACTTTGAAGACACTTATTTAAGCTTAAGCATAGATATTGATGGTCACAGACTGCCTTGAAAGTTTATTAAACCAAGAAACTTGTAATTACTAATGGGCATTGATATAGGGGCAGCAGATGGAATTGTTATACTACAAAACTAGCAAGTATAAGAAATCAACATAAACTAGCACAAAATTAGAACATTTTCTTTTTTCCAGTACACATTTAGTACCTGATATACGTTAAGGCTAGCCCTAGTTGAATCATAGAAAGTAAACATCCCGTCAAGCACCTCATGCTGCACATTCACCTCATCGGTATGATCTTCCAATTCCTGTCAATAATATAAAATCTGACAGGTCACAAACATGTACCAATGAAACGAGAAAAAACCATATTTATTCTTTAACAGGCAGGTTGGTTTAAATTTTCCTATTTGACCATAAGGTCCCTCCCTTCCTGCGGTCTTTTATTCGTTTCTCTTTCCTCAATTATCCCATGGTCTACAACAGTATATCCAACCCCACCTACAATGGTAGCCAGCACACCAGTTGCTATCCTTCCCCAGTTTCTATCCTGTGCTCTATTTATGACAAGTTTTCAATTCTTGCAGTTCGATCATATTTCACAAATGAAGTCTAAATTTAGGTAACTTGTTTGTTCATAGCTTACATTTAGGTAAATTTGAATTCAGAAAGTAATTTAATTTAAGAAAACCCAAAAATTTGTATAAAATATATTGCATAATCCCATAGTTACATATTGAGCGCAAAAATGCAACTTATTAGACCAACAGAGTATCATCGACAAACTTTTGAAGGTTGAACTCAAGAGACTGTCAACAATAGAGAAACATTGGATGCTTCCAACATATTCTCAAATTTATAACTTGGTTCTTTTTCATACAGTAAGAAAACTAGAGAACATATATGTACATATTTAATAAATATTAAACAACTATCAGCACAATATTGAGTGAAAGCAATTGCATATTTGAGCTATAACCATGAAATGTATGGAAAATATGAAGATAGTAAAACCTTCTTCAATGCCAAGATAAATGGGTCATTCTTTGATAAAAATGGCGCCACACGGGGTGTTTGTGACAAGAGATCCAGCCATGACTTTATGTAAGAAGGATTGACTGCTAGACTACTGTTGTCTGCAAAGATTTGGACGTTCTTTCCTTCGTGACCATAAATATGCCTCTGAGTACAATAGAGGAGAAACATGCAGAAAGATTATAAACAAATAACAAAAAAGTCGGAAATCAATTACTTCCGACCTATTTAGTAAATTTTCCGGTTAACAATATTCACTTCTATGGAACATATTTTAGCAATTCATATTCCAGAATTCACATCGTCTAACACTTGTTCAAGCAACTATTGACATATCAATGTTCATTTGATAATGTGAATTGATAATGGACCTGACCTGAATTAACTGTGTAAATGAATTGAATAGACACAAAAATTAGGTCAAAATCCTTCTAAAAAATATATCCAAGGACACGACAAAGACCAAGATTAACTACTTTTACAGTGTACAGTAAAGAACAGGTTACTTAATCAGATAATGCTAAAGTTTCTAAATAACATGATGTTTATCCTTAACGCCACAGCACATGCTGTTTATCCAGACAAACCTCATCATGCCTCTCAAACCTACCAGTTTAATTGTCAAATACCCTGAATGTTAACAGAAAATATTCCACATAAACCTCTTATCCTCAGAGGCTTCAGGTATCTCTGAAGCATTGGTAAACATTATATCTCCTTCAATAGGACCAAAAAAGAGTAGTACACACACTTACAATCTATAGCAAGTAAGAACAGAACTGTATGCTCCTAGAGATCCTGTTAAAACCAAGAAGCGAAAGCAACAAAAAGAAAGAAGTTAATTTCCAGATAAATTAGCCTTACCGCAAGGCTCTCAGCAACTAATTTGACACTTTTAATGATTGCAGCTTCATTCACGAATGGTCTGCACAAAACCAAGATCTCAGCAAAAGACCACTCATAATATATGTACCAGTAATAAGAAGCGGGTCTAAATAAACATAACCTGCCATCAACCAGACTGCCAGTACTTTCTAACAGTTCAGGAGCAACAGAGAGTTCAGAAAGAGTGGCAGCAGTAACTCTCAGCCGTGAAAACTGTTCATGCTCCCAAGCTACCTAGAACAGGTAAAATGGTTTATCACCTGGTATAAACAGTAGGGTACAGTGCAACAAAAACACAGCATGTTTCTAGCAGTGGACTAGTACTTTGAAGAAGGATGCACCCAGATTGATTTACAAGCTCATGGAAACACAAAATAAGTAGCGTCCAGTTTGGTTGCAGCAGCAAGAATATATAATTTTAAGAAATCAATAACCTATCTGCATAAGGTATGCCACAACAAAGACAAAGTATGGTAGAGGAATTGATTTTGTGGACGACAGTAAAGATGAAAACAGATTAAAACTTGCAATGAACCCCAAGCATAACCTAGTGATAAGTTTGATTATCCTAGAGCTGATTTTAGATTAAGAGGTATGCAGTTATTTTCTCAAGTTGTAAATGTTTTCCATAATATTTCATTACAAGAAGACATTACGCCCTATAAATTTCCCTGTCAAAGCCAGTAGTTGAAATGGTTAGGGGTATCATAGTTTTCCTGGTAGAAGAATTTCAGAGATAACCTGGGGAAATCAATGCAAACTACTTGCTGAGTTATAATAAATAATAGCTAATATTTTTGCATCGAATGAGCAAGATAACCAAGCATCTTTCCTAATTTGAGGCATTAAGCATTATACTTAAACATAGAAATTTTTCTCATAATCATTAAATTGTGAAGTCATAACATAACAAAATAGTCTTGTTTGTTCACCACAAGATGGCATTTCAAGTATATCAACTTACTCGGGGATTTGAAATATTTATCTTCTTGTGCTTCAGACCAACTTTAACGCCCAATTCTTCTGCTACATTAGAGAAACCCTACAAGAAATCCCATCACTTAAACAATGTAGTGCAGCAGCAGAACTCAAGGTAATTTAACCGTACATCTGTAGTATGTTTTGTAAAATCTTATTTGCTTACTTCAAAAATTTGCTTAATGTAGGCATTCTCTGGAGGCTTAGACACATGAATCCACAAGTCATTATCCCTTGATCCAATACTATTCAAGCAAATAGCATAGTCAATACTCTCGCGCTGGCGTTGATCAAAGCTCCGAAGCCACTGTCAAATGCAAATAACTAAGGTAAACAGACAAAAAAGATAGGGACACTATATTTAAGAAACAGGAATAAAAGACTTGAAGAAAGAAAATGAAAGTTGAAATAAATCGGGAGGAGATGAGCACCTTATGAGTTCCATTGTAATTATAAGGCCCTCCTGATGTTAACCCGAAAAGTAAATTGTACCTTCCTCTTGTCTTAGGATTGGAGTAAAGAACAGAAAATAACCTAGCAATTTCAAGAAGTGCCACAACACCACTTCCATTGCTATCACTTCCAACTGATAAAGCCTACAAAATAAACAAAATTTTAAACCTTTACAAAGTTAAAGTAGCTGACATAATTCATGATATGCTGTAAAGTTACATACAGGAGCCGCCCCAAAAGTGTCATATGATGCTACTACAGCAATAGTTGGAAGTTGATTTGCATCTCCATCAGTTTTCAATCCTGAGAGCCATCCCTGCACTCATTCAAAAAGAAACATTCAATTTCCAAACAAGGGGAAGCAAACTAAACACTATCAACTGGATCTTCAGTCTTCCAAGAAAGATTCCATTTAAAATTATGCTACTAATGAAGACAGTTGCTAAAACGGATTGCAGAATAAGGTAAAAACTACAGCTGAAATCTGATTGATGCTCAGACATGCAATAGTATTCAGTACAATTGACATCTGATGTCAAGTCATTACTATCTCCTAGGTATGAATATAAATACAGAACTGAAAAATCAAATAGGCTTGGCCGGCCATCTAGTTTTAAGAAGTGGAGGAGTAAATATACAACGAACTCGCTTCACTTTAATGCATTACAATGAATTAAAATGCTAACTAGCTCATATGTGCATGAGAATGGTATTTCTGGTTGCAACATAAGTTATCCACCTATAACTAAAAGGATTACGAACACCTTTTGAGCTTAGCAAGGCTACAACACCTCCAATGCAGGAAAAGGCTGTGACACTCAAATCCTATCAGATATAACTAATCAATACATAGAGAACTAATAATTCCTAGGTGATTATCCTTATTATAAGATCATATGCCAAAATTCTTACCAATTTTACATTCTTCAGTCAAAGCAGCTAAACTGAAAGCCAAACTAACAGCAAACCTTTAGTCTTCTACAGGGGAATGTACCCAATATAACATAAGAGCATCCGAGGGTAAAGTATAATTACTAGTCATATTTTAAGATAAAGCAAGTCATCTGTGGAAATATAACAAACCTAATAAGAGACTTCAAGGGTACAGCGGAATTGATAATCACATTTTAAACTGTACCCTCAAAGTCACACTTTCAGATATACTTCCAATATCAAATTAACTGTTTTAAACTTTGGATAGGCATAAAGATGTGCTGAAATATCTGAGACATATGATATCTGATATGGATAGACTCTTTATAGAGGTGTTAATGGAAGAATAACATTTATTGCCTCCTAAACAATATAACTCATGAACAACGAACAAATGTGAAACCACCATAGCAACGAAATATAACAAGCCTAATACAACACTTCCTTGATACTCTTACATTGTGCAACACATGTATCATCAATTTTAGGATATGAGATGTTTACAAACAGAATAAAAATGTTATATGGGTAGAAAAACTCAAAGAAGGCTTAATAAGATATGTTCCAACTGTTATAAGGTAAATAAAGGAGCTAACAGATATTTCCGTACTCTACTGGTTTAAGAAACCGCTAAGATTGAGCTTAGATGAACTGACAGGGATATTAATAAAAATAAAAAGAATGTGAGAAACAAACAAATAAAAAAGTTGAGCTTGAACCTGAATGTTTGTGATGGTGGGTGATGCACGTTTCTTAGGTTCTGGCACTGAAACAACAAGCTTGTATCTGCAAAACCAGAAAAGACAGAGAGATTCAGAGTTGTGCTATGACAATTAAACAAAACACCTCCTAAAGCTCATGCCAAACAAGGATGTATAAGTATATTTGAAGTTAAATGGTATTGGCATAACTAAAAGGATAAATAAAACACTCATGTCAACAATGAAAATCAGACAGTACCAAAAACAGGATTCTATGCATTTACTTAGAGCACAATACAGATCTTTAAAAAGGACAGGAAGAAGAACAATAAATAAGGTCACAAAATATAATAAATCGTGATCTAACAAACAAAGAGAATTAGAACAAAAGTTTATTGCTGTATAAGTTGTACTTGCTTCCAGTCATATTCGATAAGGACTCCTGAATCAGCAACCACAGATATACTTTCAAGTTCCAAAATTTCCAGCCCCTATATAACTTTTTGGTGCAATGCACAATCCTACTTTAATGACCTCGGCCTCCGAAAGATTTACTCTACACACCTCTTTTCTCTTATTCTATACCTCTCTATCATCTGTATCCTCCAGCTGGTTCCTAGTCCAAACCAGCTAACCTCTCATCTTTTACTCTTTACTCTGTGAAGTTGAATTTTTCTTACTTTCTCCAGCCAGCATATCCTCTCTACAGCCCTTATCCATCCTGCTGGTGTTATAATGTCACTTTTCCTACCTCAATCCCTTAATTTTTTTTTTTTTTTTTGAGAAACACAAAATTATTAAGATGATAAAAATTGAGTAAAAAACTGGAGGAGAAGTAGTCCATCAGGAACAACCAAACCAAATCCAAACTATCCCCACAAAACTAAACTGGGCCAAAAGTAATGGAACCTTAACCCACAAAATCAGATCAATCTGGAAAGATCAAGCTGAAATCCTTAAAATGCTTTGATACATCCAAACAACTGAGTCAAAACCTACTAGCAACTAGTAAGCCGAGCCAAGATCCACCAGCAGTGAGTAGCTACACAGTTTTTTTTATAGTAGTTTTGGCCGCCACTCCTCCACAATCCTGATCAACTTAGAACAGGAATATTTCCCTTGCAAGCTTTACATTCTTATAATGGCATTCTATGCTTAATCTATAAGGACCCGAACTCACTCTGGAGGCCACCCCTCCAATTTAACCCAGTCTCTCACTAGAACTTACTCTCTGTAGTGACCATCTTTTTTAGGACAGATATATCATTGACGAGAAATTCATCAAAATTTATAATATCCATATTATACTATGCAGCTATCTGTCTAGGGATAAGTTCCATGGTTTCAATCATAAAGCCATTTACTTACCCGCCAGTAGTTGCAGTAGCAAGTTGACCAGTGGCATCATTCCTCTTGACATCAGCCAACACAGCCTCAATATCATCATCTTCAAAAGCAAAATACACAGGATACTGTAACAGAACATACCACCACAAAGATGTCCTTTAGACAACAACAATTTTAAGAAATGAATAAAATAATAAAAAAGTATGTAAAACTTAAGAATTACTCCCATTGTAACACTTGGATTCCCCAAACAAACCCCATTTAAGCACTACATCACAGAATCGCAGGAATTAACATATTGTAATTTCATGAGGAATGCAATTCATTACATCTGAGACTAGAACTTATACATATTAGATGAGTGTAGATGCCCTATAATGGTTCACAGTTCATAACTTCGCAGAAAAAGACTGGTGAATTTATTTTTAAACATGTGATAGCAAAAGAGCATATGCAACTCAATGAACAGATTAATATAATTGCCTATTACGCATGCACAACAAAGAATAATGCCTTTACTCTACTTTCATTGAGGGGTAATTTACTTCAAAGTCAAAATGCAAGATATTACATTCAATGACAAAAAAAGATAGTGGGGTTGGTTCCTTGGGAGAAATATGATTTCGTAGGATTTCAAAAAGTACAAAACCTTATTAGTTAAAGCCAAAAAGTTAACAAGGCTCGGGTAACTAACAAATAGCAGCAAGTAGCTGCTGCTACCAAATTCCTGTTGAGCTGATATGCTATAATGATCAAATAAAGCACCCCAATCGTATGGTATGCATCATTCACTAAAGGAAAAAATTAGGAAAAAAATTATTCATACATCTTAAACCCAGGAATGCAACTGGAAGACTGAGAAACGAAATCAACATGTAGTCAATTTGATAAATTAAATATAGGATGTTTCAAGGAAAACAACAGAAGCAAGTTGAAAAGCAATCATAAAGCTAAATGCAACAGCATATGCAAAAGCACATGCGCATCATAAACCATAACTAGAGAGGTGCAAGAAACAAACAGCAGAAAGACAACTGCCTCCAATTATAAAGAATAAGAAAACTTATGGCTGTTTGACTTACAGGTATCTTGGAATGTATAAGTAATTTTTCAAGTTCGGCCAGATCATTCTTCAATAGCTCCTCTCCATCAGTTTGATGATTACTTTTTGCCCTTTCTCTATTTTCTATACTAAATATCTGGGGCAGCAAAAACAGCAAACCTCCCAGAGGCTGCTTTTGAGTAATATATTCTGCAATATGATTAACAATCTCAATCAGCAATCTGAAAAGGAAAGTTGGTCGGTACTCAACCAACTTAGCTAAGGCACTTATAGTTTAAGAATCAATGGGATCAACATTCTTATTGAGTTACTCAATGATCATAAATTTAAAATTCAAACCGTCATATCTTATTGAGTTACTCAATGATTATAAATTTAAAATTCAAACCGTGATATCTTATTGAGTTACACAATGAGCATTATTTTAGTTCAAAATAGTTGCTCAAAGTCACATATTCAAACAGCCCCACTATTGTAGCAGTTAGAGGTGGCATTTATTGTTTGTCATTTGCGGGGCTTGTTACTAATTAGCATTTAGAAAGTAAAAGCATCGAAATTTAGGCACTTCTAAGAAGCATTCTCAAACTTAAGTGATTGTACCCAAATGGCCTCACCAATCCCACTTCACTCAAAAGACTAAGAATACACACATATTGGAGAGCCCAATTAAAAAAAAACATGAGATTTATTCAAAATCGAAGATTACCCACATAAATGCATAAAATATAAGAATACATGAGATGAAAAGAAGCACTACCTTTGACGAAGGAGATGTTGAGTTCACGTAAGGGGATGATGAGGACAGTGCGGGAGAGATCAGAGCCAGGAGCGAAGTGCAAAGAACCAGCATGGTGGTTGAGGTTGGCGAGTCGAGATCCGAAAGGAGCACCAGAGATGTCGTACTGGATTAGCCGATACACGTCGACGACTGTGGCGGCGTCGCAGAGCTCAACGCAGGCGACGAGGATGAATACGAGAGCAATCATCGAGTACATCGATTCCAGCACTTGGCGCTCTCCGCCAGGCTTCGCTTGGGCCATGGCCGTTATCCGATTGCGATCTATTCTCTCTGGTCTCTAGGGTTTTGGGATCGGAGGAACCAAAGAGAGAGAGAAAGAGTGAGAGAGAGAGAGAGAGAGCGATGTAAATTATAAATGAAAGAAATCAGAAGCAGGCTGCTGCTGTTGTCACGTTGTGTGATTGTGTTTCTGGTGGGAGGAGTGATAGTTTAGTGCGGACTGACTCTCACTCAAGTCCCCCTAACTAATTTGATTTTAGATTGGATTGGTTCTCTTCGTTCTTCTTTTCTTTTTTAAGAATAAATTGGATTGGTTTTTCAGTTCCATTTGGGCATGTTTAATTAGGGGAAGTCATGAATAGGAAATTAAGAATTTTGCAATGAGGAATTGAAATGGGATCAACTACTCTTCTAGTTGGTATGAATCCTAATTTTGAGGGTATTTGATTATATATTTTACCATAGAATTTCCATAATTTTTTATTCCATATGTTTAACGCATCTAAGGAATTGAATACCCACGTATTAGTAAACACAGGTGAAAATGAGTAAACATGAATGGTTAGGAAAAACATATTTTTGTAAGTTAACTAAAAAATACAATAAACCCCAACGAGGTCTTAAAAAGGGTCTTGGCTTCCAATTGATGCAACTATCAATAATGAATTTATTTTGATCCTTTAAAGTTTCATATTTGGGAGATCAAAGACGAGTTGATATTGACACTTCAAAAAAGTCATTATACACTCCTTTGAGTAGAATTTATCTCTTATATTTTTATAATAGGAGAGTGCGGGATGCCTATTTGAAACTTTAATAGTTTTTTTATTTTATTTATCATTTCGTATTGATTAGACGATTCTAACTAGGGTTGGGCATTCAGATCGGTAACTAGGTCAAACCACCCAAACCAAACCGATGGTTAGGGTTGGTTTGGTTTTTTTTCAATTTTTTTTTTTGGTCATCGGTTTGAACCCAAACCAAATCGAAATATATGATTCGGTGTATGATTTGCAATATTCAAAACCACGATTTAACCAAACCAAACCGATGGTATTAAAAAAAATATTATTATTAGATATATATATAATACATAGTTTTAAAAAGTAAATAAATAATAAAAAAACTAGCTTTTGTTGTTGGGCATGCCAACACACACGCATGCATCTTGTCTTCTCTCTTATTTTTTTCTTTTTTCTTTTTCTTCTCTCTCCCTCTCTCCCTCTATCTTATCTCCATCAATACCTCTCTTTATTTTTTTTTCTCCTTCTTCTTATGTCTGTCTTCACTCCCTCTCCCTGTCTCCCTTATCTTTCTTTTTTTCCCTCTTCTTCTTCTTCTTCTTCTTCTTCTTCTCTCTCTCTCTCTGTCTTATTCTTCTTCTTCTCCATCTTTCCCTCTTTTTTTTTTTTCTTCTTCTCCTCTTCATCTCTCCCTCTCTCCGTCACTTTTATTTCTTTTCTCTCTCTCTCTCTCTCTCTCTCTCTCTCAGAAAGCCAAAAAACCCAAACCGAACCAAACCAACCCACCAAGTCCGATTAATCGAAGTAGTTGGTTTTGATCAATTATAGTTTGGTTCCGGTTTCCAAAATAGCCAAATTGAGACCTATGGTTCGGTGTTTAGATTGAGCCCAAAACCAAACCAACCTAGACCAAGCCCACCACTAGTTCTGACTTGAGGCCATCAGTATACTGTATATCTATTGGCATTACATTGTAACCATATATAACCAATAATGTTATCTCAATCACTCAATGGTTTAATCAACTAAGGATGGTGTGTTGTATTGACTTCAATGTTAAATTATCTTTGATTTGTTAGATCGAAGTAAATGTGTATACAAATGTATTTAGGTCTGTTGTCTATTGTTGAATGACCAAGCAAGCAAAATTTTTAAGGCGTGCTTTGAGTGACCAAGCAAGTCAACATTGCCCTATTAAAAGGAGGAAGCGAAAGGATAATTAGAGTAATACAAATGTGGTGATGACTGAAGTCTTGTTCGATCTAAAGTAGAATATCCTCTATTATGTTGATGCCAAAAATTGGTTCAATGATCAGATCAACCTGTCGAGATTGAGAATCAAGCAATCCTTCCAAACTAACTTAGCATGACCAAGCATCCTCCAGAACAAGTTTTAGTGCTTAGGGATTGCAATTTGTACGTAGAGATTGAATGAGAACATACAATCAAGCAACATGAGAGGTTTAGGTGATTCACCCTTAATTAGGTTACGTCCACGAGACTGTTTGGTGTTTTCACTATTGAATAAAGAAAGAACAAATTACAAAGTATTTAATCCTCACAATTCATATCCTAGTTAAGAAATAATATTGAGACATCTCAAGAAATGTGAAATTGATGTCGTAGGGTTGAGTTGCCCTTTCATATGATCCCTCTTGGGTTGGAGAGTCACCTTTATATAGTAGATGGAGATGACCTAGTCTTTGACTTGGCAAATGGTGTCAAACAAAGTAGGGTAAATATTTAGTTATGCTCAGATACGCTCATATTATTATTCTTCTCCAATATGAAGGTATTTATACAAGTACAAAGATGTGTTAACCCTAAATAAAATAGGAAATATATCTAAATTACAATAGGAAGTAAATCTCTATTACAATAGGACTAAATAATAATTGGTAAGTAACTAAAATTCTAATGAAATAAGGAACCAAAAACCTAACTAAGTAAGGACTCGCCAACACTCCCCGTCAAATTGGGCAAAGATATTTCGCACGCCCAACTTGACAAACGAGTCACAGAACACCATACTTGAGAAGCACCAATTGTAGAGAAGGTCTTTTCGTCAACCATGAGCAAAGTTCGCAGCAGAAACACAAGAGCAAACCCTAAAAAATAGGGCACATAGAAGAACACATAAAAGTAGAACACAGAAACCCTGTGAGCACGGCAGCAGATAAGACAGAACACAGAAGCCCTGTGAATACGGCAAAAGCAAAGGCAACCAAACCCTAAAAATAGGGTAAGGCAAGGTAAGGCAAATAAAGGCCAAGCAAAGGCAAGGTGGCAAAGCATGGCAAAGAAAGCCCAGATAGGGCAACAAAACCCTAAAAATAGGGTAAGGCACGACAAAGGTAAAGCCTTACCCTAAAAATAGGGTAAGGCAAGGCAAAGAAAGTCAAGAGCAAAGGCAAGGTCAACGGGCATGACCACAGCGAAAACACACCAGCAAAGGCAGGAGCAATAATACTGGCACCAACAAGAGCAATACAAGGCACTGGTACCAGCAAGAGCAAGACATAACAGGCATCATCAACAACAATACGAGGCACTGGCACCAGCAAGAGCAATACAAGGCAAACAATTGTGGTAGCAGCAATAGCAGAGACAATACAAGGGACTGGCACCAGCAAGAGCAATATAAGGCACTGGTAGCAGCAACAGCATAGACAACTTCTCTTCACTCCTCCTCTCCCCCTGAAGAGAAGGGGTCGATGAAGCCATATGATCAACGGTACTTGAGAAACGTGCACTAACTAACACTGAGATGTAGCAGAATCAGAGAATCAGCCATGGCAGATAGGTGGTTAAATTGCAGCGGAATAGATGAGCAGCGGTGACAATAGCAAGGTAGGCAGCAATGACGGTAGCAAGGTAGATGGCGGCGGCGGCAGACTAGGATTATAAGCTAGATGTATAGTGCAACGGAAATAGGTAGTCTCTAGGGTTAGGGTAGAGACAGATCAAAACATAGTAACATCATCGGCAATGACCATAACAACGACAACATCAACGGCAACAATAACGGCAACGGTAACATCAACGACAGTAGTAGAGGTAACGGCAACGACAACAGCAACAACAACAGTTCTTCCATATCAACTTTAGCTAATTCACACAGACAACTTCTCTTCACTCCTCCTCTCCCCCTGAAGAGAAGAGGTCGTCGGAGTCAAGAAATAAGCAACATCTTCACGAGAATATGTCAAGCTAATGGGGATACGTCAATAAACATATCCTTTTCACTCCCCCTCCCCCCCTTGAAGAGGAGGGGAGGAGAGCACTTAAATTGCAAGGAGAACGCAAACACATATCACAGGAAAACCTAGGCTCTTATACCATGACAAACAAAGTATGGTAAATATTTAGTTATGCTCAGATACGCTCATATTATTATTCTTCTCCAATATGAAGGTATTTATACAAGTACAAAGATGTGTTAACCCTAAATAAAATAGGAAATATATCTAAATTACAATAGGAAGTAAATCTCTATTACAATAGGACTAAATAATAATTGGTAAGTAACCAAAATTCTAATGAAATAAGGAACCAAAAACCTAACTAAGTAAGGACTCGCCAACAAATGGGTCGTTTTTGCTGGTTACGGGTCGTGTTTGTGTCAACCCATTTTCTTAATGAGTTGACACACGAACACGACCCGTTAAGTTAACGGGTCAGAAATACCAAACCCAAACACGACCCGCACAAATTCGCAAATAACACGACATGACTCGTTATGGCTAATGGGTCGTTTTTCACCCACTTAACCCGTTTCACCCATTTAAAAAATAAACAATATTTTTTAACAAATTATTAAATGAAAACACCTCAAATTAGAGAAATAATAAAAATAAAGCTGAAATCCTTAAATAAGTTTTACACATTACGTACATTGGCAAACAAAAAAACTCTTAGACAATGTGAGTTTCAAATTAATCTCAATTTAAACAAGTTTTAAAAAAATGTTAAGGAGAAAAGGAATAAGTCTAGAGCCTCCTCCATGAACATAATCTCAAAACTTCAATCCTCCATGAACATAATCTCAAAATTTCCATTTTCACCAACTGTGCAAATCTCACTATAAGGAAAAAAAAAAAAACACAACAGACATGGTCAAGAAACTTCCAAAAATAAGTTCAAATGTTATCTTCACATGAAAGCCGTGGATCTTTAAGTCAAGGAAATCAAGAGAAAAATCAAAATGGAATGGATCTTCAGCAAAAGACCAAATGACTTGAGATTTTCATACCTTTTGGTTGGAGAAGAGGAAAGGTCGTGGATTGTTTAGTTTGGATCGAGAGAAAGAGAGAGCTTTTGTTTAGATCTCTTGAGAGAAAAACAGATAGAGTGAGTGGCGGCGTGAGGGAGAGGGAATAACAAAAGCTAGGTTATTTTAGAACGTAAAATTAAAAAATGCCTTGCTCTTAACGGATTAACGGGTGATTCGCGAATGATACTTACACTACCCATTAGCTTAATGGGTGACTAACGGGTCCATCCATTTTCAACCCGACCTATTAAGCTCAACCCAAATACTGTTATTTTTGTGCGAATTTGTATCATGTTATTGGCTCGTGTCCGATATTGCCGGGTCTCTTTGTATCAAGTTTTGCAGCAATGGTCTTCCCCTTCATGCAGCTTGGCTTTGAGTTTGAGGAACAAAGTTTAATCTTTTACGCGACCATCTTTACCACCATCGTAGTTTCCAAGCATTGTAAATTGAAGTCTTTATATTTTGTGATAAAATTATTCACTAATATAAATTTGCTAAGTTTGTAGTCGCTTTGAAACGCTAACGGTACCTAAGACTTATGCACCAAAGAGATGGCAAAAACAGTTTGTATGATAGCAGGCCCACCAGGTTCGAATTTTGTGTTTGTTTGTGCCTCTCCCTGGTTTTGGTTGTGGGTGCTTGTCTTTTAGCTTTGGGCTGAAATATGTTGTTTGTTTATTGATGAGCTCAGTAAGTGTTGATTGTGAAATTTTGCAAATACATGAGCCATGTTTTGCTTGATGAAAAATTAAACAAAGTATCTGCCTTGCGTTATAAGCCACACTCAAATGCTCCTTAATACGTTTCCATGAATTAAATGCGAAGCTCTCATTTTAAGTTTCACAAACATTGCCTTCCTCTGTTCGGCCATGTTTTTCAACTCAAAATAGTTTTCCAAACTGGCTTTAGCTTCCCTATGCAAATAATCTTCTGCATGCACCTTCCAAGGGCATGAGCAACTTCAAGTTTTCCTCCAACATTAAAAGATCAACCTCTATTTCAGTCCTCCATTCATACTAATTTATGTCTCCAGCATATCATTAGAGGGGTTCTTCTCGCCTAAATCAAGAGCCAGTGACTAGGTTTCGATCATACCATCTTTGTCCTCTCTGTACATTGGGCTCGATTTCCACTGCCAACATCTCTACCTTGTCCAACCTTGAATCTCCAGGGCAAGAGTGGCCCGAAACAACTCTATTATATACGAAGACTTGTACATGGTACTCGAACAAAGGTCACGACAACCCAGCATCCTAGTTGTTGATTACACGAATAACGTTTTCATCGTAGCCCTTCAGAATACTTAACTCACATGACAGGCACATCACCTATTTAAAATAACTAAGAGCATAACCAGTAAACCACCAAGGCCTCAGCAAGCCTCGAGTACGCTCCTGTGTCATTTTGAAAGAAGATCACACTACAGGAATGAAGATCACAGTGGATCTTCAGAACAAAATTGCCAATCTTTTAAAATGGTCAACTATGTTTTACAGCAGCCAATTTGTTGTAAACTGTAAAATAGGTTTTAGGCCACCTGCCTTGGGATAAACTCATTAACCATGAACCACTAGCTTTTGAACAGATCTTGCTAGAGAAACAGGGATAAGGTAGCTACTAGTATAACTTTCAGAAACTAACCTGAACCAATCAATCAAACAGGCATCAGCTCAGACCACATTACTTCATCTCAATCTTGAGGATGCTTCTCTTGTTTGACTATACATACATGCAGGATATAATACAGGTACTGACGAAGGAAAGCTAATTTTGTAACCTTATGGGGCAAAATTTCTGGGAGGCATCCGACTCTGCTTGTTAAATTATGAACAATGCAAAAGATCAAATGTTTCAGTCACTTCGAACCTTCTTCATTTTCTGGAAAGATAAACTGTAAGTCTTCATTATCTCTATAAACTTGATAAAGAGCAGCAGCTTTATAGACAAACATCCCAAGCATAGCTGGCACAAGCTGTGAAGAAGAAGCATTCGTGTAAACAAGAAGAAAATAAACTTTCACCAGTATGAGTTCTTCAGCCTTTCTATGAATGGTCAAGTACATGGTTTCAGAAAAGAGTTTCCTGACACAAGAATAGCTTCAAGGTTTACCTGGAAATCAAAGAGATCGCTGGCAAAATATTGATGAGACAGAATCCACAATCCATATATTGCTGCTGGTATTACAAGCCTTGGAGATGAAAGAGCAATACCACAGCCCTTTATCGACTTCTCTAGAAAATCCTCAACATCCTCGCTTCTTATTCCAATTCTGGATGAGAGGATGAATGTATGTTTGAGCAAACCAAGCGCAAGGAATATTTAACAAAAAGAATAAGACCAACTACTAAAAGAAAGAATACAAAGTTGTTTCTGGTTGTACTTCTTGGTCTTCCTCTGCCTGAAAATTTGAGGGACTGCATCTCTGGATATATTGTCTGCTTGCTGGTACAAGAGTTTAAGGTACAAACAACTGCATTGAGAATGATATAGGCTATAAGTTCTTCAAGACAATCAAAAACATAAGGAGCTGCATTAACAACTCATTCAAGCTGAACATGTCTTCTTATGGAAAGTATTTATCAATTCTTTGTCACACTTTTCATGAAAAATAAATGTAAAAATAACAGCACACCTTAAGTAACTTTCCTTCCATTATTTTAATCAAGATTTTTGAAATATTATCATGCCATAAAGCTGAACCAATAACCCAAAGCATAATAGAAAAGGCATAAGTGTTGGTAAATTGTCATAGACCCAGTAAAACAAGAATTATGTCTAGATTATCGGCTTAGAGAAATAATCTCAACTTAATAAGTTGAATCAACAAACCTGAAAATAACTCCCGTAGCATAACTGACAGCAGCCTGTGCGGTAGACTTGCAAGTCAGTACTCCAAAACAGAAACATATACTACATTCACCAACTTCTAGTTTAACATAAAAGTGAATGAAGGTAACGAGCTAATGTGGAGAAATAAGTTATGAGACTAGAAAAATGCACAAATACTTGGGTCAGCACCATTATTGTGATATCTCAGAAAGTAATTAACAGTCATTCTTTTCATCAACTAAACAGAGCACTCCTACCAGAATTAATGAAAGTCTTTCCTAAGCATGGTGGCAACAATAAAACTACATTTAAAGCTCAGTGTGTTTTTGCTTGAAAGGTATACCTGGAATGATAATGCTATTAAACAATACCCAGTACATGCAGTTCCAATACCAATAGATAATAGCATTAGTTCCCTCTGTAGCTGCAGGAAAGGACAGAGATTCATCACTTATTTTGTAAGACACCAAAAAGCAAGCCACACCAATGTTAACTGCAAACCAGCAAAAACATATATGTATATCTGTATATTAATAATATATATATATAGTTTTTCTATATTAAGGATGCCCTTATTGTAAGAAAAGGGCACACTTATTCTTAGGACTACCCCACAATATATTTCAATGATTGGAAACCATCTATATTTTACATCATCCTTCAAGGTTATCCCTGCAAACATCCAGATCAGAAGTTGTTTGATCATCTAATGGCTAAAAAATGTAATTTGTTAGATAAAGCTAAAACGAAAATGTGGATAATCAAATGGCTAAATAATTTTAGATTTATCATGTGGATGAAGATAAAATGCAATAGGGAAATGTATTATGGCAAACATCATGAAAGCATCCTCAGTAGTTAACCTAAAGTAAAAGTATAGAGACTAATATTAACTAAACTAGCAATATATCTCTACGTAGGCTTTACATAGAACACGATATGTCTGATTATAATACTTAAAGTAATGCGTCCTCACATTGCTGATGCATTTCGGACAAAAAAGCATTTACTCTACTAGAATATTCAAACTAACAAATAACAGTTGATTTTTCAACCATACAGATTGCTTTAGGCTACAAAAGGCTTAAGGACTCAAGAACTGATAGTTTAATTTGATATTAGATTGAACACATAAAAGCTTAAATTTGATAGAGCAATCTGTTGAGATCACAAATAGATAAAGATTAATCATATAGATAGCTAGCTAATAGTATTTATGACTTAACAATAAGGTAAATCTATTTGTATCCCTTAACTTGCTCGACACACACTCAGAATTCATAGTACCCATTTTAACATTTTCATTTAATTTTAACAAGAAGAAGAAAAAAATGCGGCCTTGCTTCCCCTCCACTACCAAACACCATGGCTAGAATCCTTGCACCACAGCCAGAGGCTATGTCTGTGTGCCATGGCCAGAGAGGGGAGGAAAATCATTTTTTTTCTTTTAAATTTTGAGTTTTAAAAATATGATAAAATGAGAAATAATAGCAGCCTAACAATAATGCTGATATAATTTTGAGCCCATAACATCTACTTGATTGATCAGTATAAATGGAAGACATGAACTTAGAATTTATTCAAAGAGATGGTGAACATATACATTAGTTGATGTGCAAACACTGACTTCTATGTATTTGCATATATATATATGGCTTGCCTCTTATAAGGACGTCCACTATGTATATAGTGGAACGAATATAGACCCACACTGACTTGCACAAAATACCAAGGAACAGACTGGGTTCAAGTATCATACAGCTTCATATTGAAGAAGGTTGAGTTTCTTTCTTCTTTCACTGTCATTCTGCAAGGCCTGTTAAGACAAGTAAAGTAAGAACAGATAAAAATATCAAATCTTCCCTTGTAAAGGTACCATTTTGATTGAACAAATTTTGCAATTATCTTCCCTTTTCTCTTCCTTTTTATTTTGGTCACAATGGAAGTGTCGAAAGCAAGCATAAGAGAAAAATTAGAATGTTAGGATAATCAATTAAAGCATACCTTAGCAATGGCTTTTTTATTTATTGGTGCAGATACGTCACCTAGTACCCATTCATTGGTTCTTGACAATTTCAAAAACCCACCAGCGTCATTTTCTGCAACCTAAAAACGTACATCCATTAAAAATCGGAAAAAGAAAGTTAACACATTTGATTACTTGCCATTTTAAATTTGAAACAAACAAATACAATGTGATTTAGCACTTGGATATAGTAATGCTTGCTTGAGCAGATGAAGCAAATCCATTATTTATCAGGAAAAAAAAATGCAAAAAGTATGCCGCCCCTCCCACCCTTCATTATGTTCATCCTGTTTTCCAACCGATTCAATGATCTAAAACCCATGCTCACAAGGTTTAAGCCTCAATGATTAAAATGTGTTCACCTCTGGACTACATGAACTTTCCCTCAGGCATTCACATATAAGAACTTTTCCTTTTGTAACTAAAGAAACTAAATGCGCCAGTATCAAGCTATCAAACTCAGTTCATGAAACTCTTTTGCAAGAGCCACGTACTGGAAGCTTTGAGGAAACCCATTTGCTAGGACCACATATTGGACATAAATTTGAACCCATGTTTAGAATTCAGAATTGCTATGTTTTACCAAAAAGAAAACCACTATCTTCATTGTTTGATTCATTAAATCCCAACACTCAAGCATATCAACTACAAATTTGGAATTTTTACTAATCTTAAGCAGCTTGATTCATTAAATTACAGTGAAGAAAGCATGAAAGAGCTTTGTTGTCCTGTACCTGCTCTGCTTGTTGAGGAGTGTCAGCAAATCGGCCAACATCATCAGCATCAACAACAGATTTCGTAAATTCCCTCTGCCAAAACACATCAGAAACTTTTGACACAAGGTCTCCATTCAACTGCCTTTCCTTAAAGAACGCCTGCAGAACGTCCTCTTCTGCAAGTTCACTCACTGCAATTAAAAAAAATTAAAATTAAAACTAAAACCCATGACATACAAAAACTGCCAAACGAAAAGCGTTTCAAAAGTTACATTACATATATTTGATTAAGGGGATTACCAGGAGGTGGGCTTGTTCTTAGGGCTGAGACAGATGGATTGGGAAGTAAACGATTACGGATTGGGAGAGTTCTTGGGAAAGAGAAGCACTCAACCCTGAGAAGGGTCCCCATTTTCCCAGTGACTCTGGTCTGTGGCCGCTTCTGTGTACGGTATCAAAACTATCTTGCTAAGGAATATCTAATGCAATGCAATGATGAGGGAAGTAGAGGGCTGTTGGATTTTGATTGGAGATAAGGTGGTGAGAGAATTCGTCCAAAATCAAAACTTTTGTGACCGAGCAGAGAAGTTATCCCATTAGATGAGAGTTTCTCCCCTCCCCTTACCCCTTACTTACCGATTCGAATCCCATGAAAAGTACCGTCTCCACAATGCCTTGTATCGCTAATTATCACAAAAAAATGACTTCAGATTTTCTGTCCCCATTTTCCCTGTAACCTTTCTGTCCCCTATCTAATACTTTGACACATGTCCAGCCACTTCACCACAGTTTCACGGTGTTAAGTCATAAAATTAATTTTTAAAAACAAAAAACAACACAAAACATTAAAGAAAGTGAGCTGATTTTCTCACTCTTTTTTTTTGTCATTTACACTCTCTTTTGTTTTTTTCTTGCTCTTTCCTATACTCTTACCCTATATTAATTTCTTTTTACTTCACTTTTACATTATTTTTTTTTCTTTATACTTAATTTTCCAATTCTTCTTTATACTTAATGTAATATAGAAGTGAAGTAAAAAGAAATTAATGTAGGGTAAGGGTAGAGAAAAGAAAAAAAAAGAAAAAAATTGATTAAAAAGTATTAAAAAGCAAAAGGGAGTGTAAGTGGAGAAAATGGGAGTGGAAAAATCAGCTCCCTAAGGCCATCTCCAACCCATGAGGCAAAACTCAAAATATCCCAAATTTTAGCCTAATTCCTCTCCTGACCCAAGAAAAGTAAGAGCCTAAAATTTGGGAAAACCTAAACTTGGGGCCAAATATCAATCCAACTATTACCTGGACTAGAAAACTTTTTGGTGGAGCCCACTCAAAGCTGACACATCCCATGTGCAAGGATGAATCAATGGGGCGCCATGTGTTGCACTATTGGTGCTGTAGAACCTGTCGCGCAATGGTGTCGCAACACTTTTTTTTCTTTTTTTTAATTCCAATAATAACTCAAATCAACGATTTATATTAAATCCAAGCTATTTTAATGATTAAAAAAAAAAAAAGATTCAACGGCTGAAATTTAAATCCAACGGTTAAAATAATATTTTAAATGAATCTAAATCATATCCAACCCCAAAACTCACTCCAAACTCTACAAATACCCACCTATTTTCCACATAAAATTATATTTATGGAATTTCTTTTTTTTTTTTTATATCAAATTGTTCAAAAAATTAAATTATGAAGTTATTTAAAAAGATTAAATGATGAAAAGTTATCCATAAATTTTTTAAAAAAAATTAGACTGAAACTATTCTTAAATAATTTAATAAAATTGCGGACTTAAAATTTGAGTCTAAAGGGTTAGGGGAAAAAACAATTTGAGTCCGAGCAAAACCCAAATAAGTACTTTTTGGAGGGGTGAAATTTGGGTTTATGACCAAATGGGTTGAAGAAGTCCTAAAGAAAAAAGGCTAAAAAGTTTTACAGGTTCCAAAGTGAGCCCACCCTTCGACCAAAAAAAAAAAGGTGAACCCACCGACTCCACCGACTGCAACAGCAAACCTCCTCTCTCTCTCTCTCTCTCTCTCTCTCTCTCTCTCTCTCTCTCTCCCTCTCTCTCTCTCGGTCTTGGAGAGCTGCGATTCCATGAAAACAACAGCCACATTATTTACATTTTATGGCTTGGATTCGGGTGTTTTGAGCGCTATCGCATCTAGGTCTAAACCAAAACTCATAATTTCATTTTGATGAATTGATAGGAAGAAAAAGGAGGAATACATTTCCCCTTCAGAAAGACTATGGCAAAGAACTATGATTTGTAAATCTAAGGGCATGTTTACGTATCAGTAATGGGTATGGGAGGAAAAGGAATTATTTCCATTCCTGACTTCCCCTGCGTTTACTTGCAATCAGGAATGAAAAAATAAGTGGGCCCCACCTCAAAATCCGTAATCACATCCCTCAAAACTAGGTATCAGATCAACTAGGGGGGAGTAGTCGATACGATTCCCATTCCTATTTCTCTGAATAACTTCCAAAAATACCCTTACCACTTTACCATAATTCCAACTAGGGGGAGTTTAATCGTATGAAGATTATGCATGTTATTTTTATTTGATTGTTTACTAATTACGTAGGTGAAAGATATATATTTATTGGAGTAATTTATTTTTTTTGTTTGAAATTGGCTTTGGACAAAGGTGTTATTAACATTATCATTGAACTGGGCTCTTACTGTTCATCTTGTTCAGCATATTGATTCCTCATGTTTACATCGCCTTACTGGTTTGCTGCAGGATTAGTTTGGTCTCCTTAGCTAATTTGAGAATGTGCATGACATTTTAGTAATCAAATTAATTTGGATTATGATTCATGAAAATTAGTAAACAATAACAATGGGAATCAACCCCATTCCTTTGCTAATTCCATATGTTTGGTAAACAGCTTAATGGGAATGATTCTTCCCATACCGATTCAGTAGTTCCCCTATTCCTAAATTCTCTGATTCCTTACTTTCTCCATTACTGATACGTAAACATGCCCTAAGTTGTTTTCCAATCAGGGTCTATGTTTCCACTTCCATTGAAAACTCAACCAAATAGGTCAAATGGATTTGGCCCCAAATTTTCGAATCCATCTGCTTGGGCCTGAGTCGTTTGGTGTCTTCTCTCACATCCCCGTATCTAATTAAGAGAGAGAGAGAGAGAGAGAGAGAGAGAGAGAGAGAGAGAGAGAGAGCATGGGAGGCTCGAATGGCGGAGGTTGGAGGATGGGAGGCTTGAATGGCAGAGGTTGGAGGATGGGAGACTTGGATGGAGGATGTTAGGTTTTTGTTTTTCTATTTAATGTTTTTTTGTGGTGCCTATGATGTAAAATATTTTCTTAGCTATAATAGGCAAGTGATTGCCGCAAAAGTTGTTCATTTACTTGAAAGCTTGGAATAAACTGGTGTGTGATATATTGTATGCTCCAATGACAAGGTAACAACAGAGGGTAGTGAAGTGGCAGGGCAGGAGTTCAAAGATATTAGCAGTAGCTTTGGAAGTAACGGAAGCATTGCAAATGAAAGAAATGAAAAGGAAGTGGGAAGATGACCTTAGTTGGTGGCAGGAAAGTGGTGTGACTTTGGATGGAATTCCTCAAACAAAAAGTACAGCTCAAGGATCAATATAAGGTGACGTCCAGCGAATTTGACAACTTCACATCCTTCAAATCGAAAAAGAAGGGGAGAATTTTGTGCGGGACCTAGATATAAATCCCAAATAGAGGATGCACATTATGAACACAGGGTTGTCGAGCATCAATTGGAAGCAAAGTTTCAGAGTTGGAACCTAGTTCGTTGAATATGTTTCATACTTACCTACTGCCGTGCTCACATGGTGTCTGTGTTCTACCTTACCTACTGTCGTGGTCACAAAGTTTCTGTGTTCTGCCTTATCTACTGTCATGCTCACAGGGTTTCTGTGTTCTACCCTTATTTACTGCCCTGCTCATAGGGTTTCGGTGTTCTGTCTTATCTACTGAAGTGCTCAAAGGTTTCTGTGTTCTGCTTTTATGTGCCTTATTTGTTAGGGTTTGTCAGTTGTTTCACTCATGGTTTATGATAAGGCTTTCTCTACAGTTGTTCGATTGGTCAATGTCGAGTACGGTGTTCTATGACTCGCTTGTCACGTTTGGGCATGCGAAATACCTTTGCCTCAACTTGAGGGGGAGTGTTGGCAAGCCCTTACTTAATTAGGTTTTTGTTCCTTACTATGTTAGTATTTTAATGACTTACTCATTTATTTAGTCCTATTATAATTGAGATTTATTTCCTATTGTCATTTATATTTATTTTCTATTGTAATTTGGATTTATTTCATATTTTATTTAGGATTGTACTTCTTTATATATACCTCCATATTGGAGAAGAATAAATATATGAGCATAACTGAATATTTGCCCTACTTTGTTTGACTCTTTCTACGTACACAAGCACATCTGAAAATTATTATCACTTCTTCATGTTCTTTCCTCCAAATTTGAAACTTACATTTCCAAATCATTTTTTTAATAATTTTTTTTAATTTCCTATAATTTTATATGGAATCAAGGCTATTCTTAATTTTGACATGCATATATAGAATAAATTTATTTTGTTAATGTGAAAATTTTAAATGTTAATAGATTGTTGTGAGCCTCTGTAGTAATCCAGGTGTTCGGCTTCTTTGTTTCTCTTTGTTTAAAGCACAAATTCTGAGAGCAGGTACCACAGTGGTGGTGGCCTCCCCCCTTCCCCCTGCTTGACACCCAGGTTCGAAACCCAAGGGGTTTCTTTTCTCCCAATGTAACAAAAAAAAAAGCACAAATTCTATATTGTCTGCAAAAGATTTTTGAAAATTCTTCTTCTCATATTGTTGTTTCTTTTCCTCTTCTCATATTCCATCTCAATTTAACATCTTACCATTATGTACTGAAACATTTGTGCGGACTCGAATCACTTAAGATATTTCAATTATAAGATCAATACTTTGAAGTATTGTGGCCTTCTGCCTGCTTTCGCGTCACTCTAGTTTATTTCAGTTTTGTTGGTCTAGGCTTCTGGTTTTTTATTGCTGCTTTGTCTTTTAGATTTGTGATTTTGTAACTGGCGTGTTCCTTGCCTTGGTTTAATGACATTACCAAATTGACCAAAAAAAAGGGCAACCTTTATGATGATCTCTAACCCATCTAAGCATGGTTACCCCCTAAAGAAAAAAACACAAAGAATAGAAACTTCTCTATGTAAAGCTTACAATTTGACCATGACTAAATAATTAGATAATTTCCAATGTGATTGTTTATTTTTTCTGTTAGGTTTATGTTTTATGAGATTCTAGCAAATAGACAGTTTGGGTCATTAGGTTGAGCCTCAAGTCCGATTAGTGATTAGTTTGAGCATACGCGCTCGTGACTCAAGCCATACATCATGAGATGTACTGTAGCCTCTAAACAATCCACTAAATTTCAAAACAAAATTGTCACTGTGATATAATGATCAAAGTACAATGGAATTTAAACAAATAGGTGAAAATTAGGAACACTCAGTCAAAGAACTACAAACAAATGAGTTTCTTAATTATACGTATGTTGACAATTATCAAAGGACTAAAAATCAATGTTTAATTTTACACGAGGGTTTAATGGAAATTTAATCTTATACAAGGACTAAAATTGAAATTATTGTATGTACACAAATTTGGAATTCAAATTTTGTATGTACATAAATTTGGAATCTCTAGAATTATTGTACATACATAAAATTCACATTATTGAATTAAATACAAATATTGAATGACGAATATGATCTGAAGTTTTCAATACTGCTTAAGGAAACTTTTGAACCAGTGCGCCGAGAGTTTTGGGTGCCTTTTAAGCCTATCGTTGTAATCTACGTAGGTAATACCAAATCGAACACTGTATCCCGAACTCCATTCAAAGTTGTCTAGCAACGTCCACGGAAAGAATCCCATCACTTTGACACCATTGCTAAAAAGAAATTAAATATATTTATGTCAATAATATGAATCAACAACTCAAAATCTAAAGCTAGACCATATATATATATATATATAATTCTAAATGAATTTGTTAATACACTTACTCAATAGAACTTTGAACATAATGAAGGTGGCGATTATAGTAGTCAATTCTATGGGTGTCATTAAGGGCTTCGGCAAGTGATAATTTCGGATCATTGAACTCATCCACACCTACAATATAATACATTTTAAATTTAGAGACTTTGTACTACTTGTGTGTGTTTTACACCAAAAATATGTGAAACATTGATCATGCAATTACTTAAGGCTAGAAATAATTACCATTTTCAGTAATGTAAATGACTGGATTGTGATACTTTTTCTTTGTGTATAGTAAAAGATCTTGAATTCCTTGTGGATAAACATTTAGCCATTCCGAAGCACCCTGCACCCAAATTTGAAGATATTTAGATTTTTAAGAGTCACATTTGTAAGTGCAAAACGATTGATGGTCAAAATCATAAAGGCATAATCTAGTAATTGGATGTGTACCTTTGAACCGATGGGGACCCCGTTACGCGCAGCTGCCACAACACATATGAATATCAGAATCTAATTAGTCTATAAACTTAAATTACATGACTTAAATTTTGAATTTTTACTTACATGAAAGACTAATGCCAGCATCTGTTGTGTAGCTTGCGTATGCAGAGTTATTTTGAGGTGCATCGCTTGCATAGTAACTGTGGGAGCAAATATTTTCGTCTCCAATCAGAGCACGCCACGTGGAAAAGAAGATTATCCCGTAAATTGATTAATTCAACCGATTTATTTGGTTAATTAATTAATTGGGATAATATCTTAATTATAGGGTATTATCTTATAATTAATAAAGATAATATCATTAAATCAGATATTATCTTTATTTAAAAGAGATAATATCATTAATTCGGATATTATCACAATAAAGGGATATTATCTGATAATTAATCATCGGATATTATCATAATAAGAAGTTGTGATCAAGTCCGACTCAATCTCTACGAAACCCTAGCCCCGAGGCTACGAAACCCTAGCCCCGAGGCTCCTATAAATAGATGGGTTTATTCATCATTCAAGGTACATCTAAATTCACATCAGAAACCCGAGAAAATACCCGAAGCTCTCTCTCTCTCCCTCTCCACTCTCCACTCTCCATATTTTCCCCACACGGCTCCGGCCACCACACACGGCTCCGGCCGCCCGGTTTACACCATACATAAAACTCCGTACCCTTTGCTTAGCTATTGTTTTCCATACAAACACTCGAACTAACTTAGGCATCGGAGGGCCTTTGGCCAACACCCCCCGGGTGTGGTCTATTTACTCCAATCTGTTTTACAGGAATCGAGAAGGAGGGAGAAGGGAGATCGAAGGTTCAAGGATCTAGAAGCGAATATTCTCCCGAGAGATTATTTGCACAAACATTTGGTGCTTTCATTGAGAGCACGAGTTATACTCAACGCGTGCTCAAGGAATCCGTTCCTCCTATTTTCCAATCCACCGAAGCCTTCCAAACAACCATGGTTGGAAGCAAGCGCACGAGGAGCAAGACCGCCGCGATGGCTCAATCCGTGACGGCCCAAAGCTACTCCTCCCACGATCCCGCGATCGACATGGTGGCACCACTACCTTTAGCCGCCATGAACCCGCAACAAGCCACCGCGCCACCTGCCCGACCGCCAGCTGGGACCACCGCACTAGCCGTCGTCGTACCATCTCAAGGCCCCGTGGCCGGATCTAGCCACCTTCATAGCACCGCCGTAGAGCATGGTGGAACCTCTCATCAAGGTGGGCTCACTACCACTGCCGACTTTGGCCCAATCTTGGAGCAACTTCATCCATTCCCTCCATTGCCTCCACGCTCGATCCATGCTCCCGCTCACATCTCTAGCGAAGCCCTAGCCCGCGTGCAATTGGGCTCCACACACTTCTCTCCTCCCGATCCACGAAGTCAAGTAGACCTTAATCTGAGGGTTGACCAGCTAACTCAGAGAATGGACGACCAAAACAATTTGATGAGGCAACTCCTCAGCCAAATAAACTTGGCTCAAAACCTTGGCTTGGGACAACAGGGTGAAGAGAGAAGGATGGGCGGACACGCCGACATGCAACTCGATGGGCACCAAACAGGTAGAGCAGGAGTAAGCAGACAAGGAGATGGACAACAACGTGATCAGCTTGTCGGCATGTTGCAGGCATCTGCGAGTCACGCACAGAGCCGACGAAGTCTCCCATCCAGACAGAATTTGAGGGCCAATGTGCGTGAAAGGTTAGGCCCACAACCTGGCATCCGTGCTCGCCTGGGCCCGCAGGGAAGCGTGCTTGAAAGGTTAGGCTCTCAGGGAGGTCAACCAGATAACCCCCACGATGAGGACCGTGAAGAAAGGCGCTCTGTTGCTCGCTCTCGAAGAACCAATTCTCGCCACCAAGCAGAGAATACCTCGCAAGCACAATCCACCGACACGCCGCCAAGGCAGCGCAGCCGAGAAGGTCAAACCTTGCAAACCAACGAGGAAGTCAATCAGCGCCGTCCAAATCGCCGAGGTCGCCCACGTGACCGACTAACCATGCGTGTGGAAGACGTTGAGAAGCTTGTAAATAACCGACTTCGAGACTTAAAGATTGGCGGAAATTTCGAAGATACACTACGCATGGAAGTAGACCGAGCAAACTCCTCACCTTTCACTGCTGAAATCGAGCAGGCTACTCCTCCAAAACGATTCTCAACACCCTCTTTCACATGCTTCAAAGGAGATTCCGATCCCGAAAGCCATCTGAAGCATTTCAAGAGCCTTATGATCCTCTACAAAGCCGAAGATGCGCTAATGTGCAAGGTGTTTGCAATGACTTTGCGAGGAGCAGCTCAGGATTGGTTCCATACCTTGCCCTCCGGGTCGATCAGCAGCTTCAAGGAGCTTGCTTATGTCTTCACCAAAGAGTACACTTCTTACCGGACGATCAAGAAGAACCCTGACCACCTGTTCAACCTGCGCAAGAAGCCCAACGAATCTCTTCGGGATTACATCAAGAGATTCAAAGCAGAAAAGGCTAACATCGTAGGATGCGATGACCGAATCGCGTCTTCTGCATTCAAGAAAGGTCTTCCAGCTGAGCACGACTTGTACCGCGAGCTGACTATCGCTCCCAGCCAGACTCTGGCAGAGGTCTTCGCGACCGCGGAACGCTACGCGCTCTGGGATGACGATCGAATCGCCGCGAAGAAGTCCACCGAGCAGGAAGACCAGCCAACCAAGCGGGCAGGCCAAGGAAGCGACAGGTTTAGCAGCAGGGACAAAGACAAGCGTAGGTCACGCCCACAAGGAGATGCTACGACAAAGGAGAACTACACCAAGTTCTCCATCCCTATACATCAAATTTTAGCCCAAGTGAAGGACAAACCTTGGGTAAAAAGACCGCCACCCTTGAAAGGAGATCCGGATAAGAGGGATACCAGAAAATATTGTGCCTTCCATGCGACGCACGGGCACAATACGAATAATTGCTTTGCTTGGAAAGCGCACCTGGAAGAACTCGTAAGAGAAGGTCACTGCACGGAATTCATTGCGAAGCAGGCCATCCAGCGAATCGAGGACCGCGATGCCGCCAAGGAGCCACCTCAAAAAGTCATAAGGATTAATACAATCCTGGCTGATTCCGAGGAGTCTGGGTTGACCAGCAAGGAAAAGAAGAGGAAGATCAAACAGGCCACTGTCATCTCCCAGATTTCCACTAGTCTCCCACAAGCAGAAGACGATCCCGTGATCGGCTTCCAAAAGAAAGATCTAGTCGGCCTCGATCTGCCACACAACGACGCCCTTGTCATCAGCATTCAAATCGCTCAGGCCATGGTCGATCGAATCCATGCAGACGAGGGCAGCGCAGCCAATATCCTACAATTGGCAGTCATCCAGCAGATGGGCTTAGAGACAAAGATCAACAAATCAGCTAGGTCACTAACCGGCTTCAATGGCGCAACAACGGTTACCGTGGGCATGATAGATCTCGACGTCTACTCCCCACCTATAATCAGCTTGCAAACATTCATGGTCATTGATGAAGTCTCGCCCTACAATGGCATTCTGGGCAGGCCATGGATCAGCAAGATCAACGCCATCACCTCCGCCACACATCAGAAAATCCGCTACCCTATCCCTGGGGGCGGAATCGGTCAGATCAACAGTGATCAAGCAATGGCGAGGAAATGCTCAGCTCAAGGGCTGAAGAAAAGCAAGCAAACACAGTTCCTCCCTGTAAATCAGGCAGATATGAAGGGAGTAGAGCAACCAGAGGAGAAGGCAAATCCCGTTCCTGACAGCCGAGCTGACCAGAAAGGAAAGGGAACAGCTACTCCCCAATAGCAATCAAAGAATCAGGACCAAGTCGAGGGAATCCGTCCGGAGGTCTCTCCTGAAGAAGGATGGAAGCCCGAGGAGGACGTCGAGCTAGTACCCCTTGATCCTGACAAGCCAGAGAGAACAGCGCGGATCGGCTCGCGCCTAAGCCAGGAGGAAAAGGCAGAGCTTGCAGCCTTCCTCCAAAACAACAAAGACGTATTCGCATGGTCGCCATCCGACATGCCAGGCATTGATCCCCAGATCATCTGCCATCGCCTACACGTCAACCCAGCAATCAAGCCTGTAGCGCAGAAGAGACGCAACTTTGCCCCCGAGCGGGTTGCCATCATTGAAGCCGAGATCGACAAGCTCCTAGCTGCCGGTTTCATTAAAGAAGTCTCCTACGCAGAATGGCTGGCGAACGTTGTTTTAGTGGCAAAGAAAGATAAAGGCCTGTGGAGAGTGTGCGTTGACTACATCGACCTCAATAAGGCATGCCCTAAAGACAACTTTCCACTGCCAAGAATTGATCAGCTCGTCGATTCAACTTCCGGCAATCAACTACTAAGCTTTATGGACGCCTACTCCGGCTACAATCAAATCATGATGCATGAAGACGACAAGGCAAAGACCTCTTTCATCATCGAAAGAGGTACATACTGCTACAATGTCATGCCCTTTGGGCTGAAGAACGCCGGAGCAACCTACCAAAGGCTAGTAAACAAAGTTTTCAAGGAGCAAATCGGTAAAACTATGGAGGTCTACGTAGACGACATGTTAGTCAAAGCTCCCCAGCGAGCAGACCACATCACAAACCTCGCCGAGGCATTCAGCCTGCTCCGAAAATACAACATGAAGTTGAACCCGAGCAAATGCACATTCGGAGTCTCGTCTGGCCGATTCCTAGGATACTTAGTCACCCAAAGAGGAATTGAGGCACATCCGAATCAAATCAAGGCTATACTCAACATGAAGTCGCCTGCCACAACAAAGGAGATACAAAGTCTAACGGGTAGAGCAGCAGCTCTCAACCGATTCCTCTCGAGATCTACCGACAAGTGCAGGCCATTCTTCAAAGCCTTGAAAAAAGGACACAAGGACAAGTGGGACGACGAGTGCGAAGTAGCTTTTCAAAACTTGAAAACCTACCTCACCACACCTCCCCTACTCTCAAAACCGATACCAGGCGAAGACTTGTACATCTACCTGGCGGTGTCCGACTCAGCCGTCAGCTCAGCTCTCATCCGAGAAGAGCTGGGGGCACAACATCCGGTATTCTACACTTCAAAAGCTCTCCTCGACGCAGAGACTCGCTACCCGAAAATGGAGAAGCTCATTTTTTCGCTTGTAGTTTCCGCAAGAAAGCTAAGGCCCTACTATCAAGCGCACCGGATAATTGTCATGACAGAATTTCCTTTGAGATCGATCCTCCACAGCCCCGATGCCTCTCAGCGACTCATGAAATGGGCTATCGAACTCAGTCAATACGACCTCCTCTACCGGCCGAAAACCGCTATGAAAGCTCAGGCTTTAGCAGATTTTGTCGTAGAGTTTACTCCGACAGCCGAAAAAGAGAAGCTGGTCACGAAAAGCAAGGAAAAAGCAGACGATACCTCCCCCACCGATTCAAACCTACCTAACGACATGTGGCAGTTACATGTAGATGGAGCGTCAAATCACAAAGGAGCGGGGGCAGGCGTCGTCATAATCACCCCAGATGGAACTTTGTTGGAACAAGCCATCACGCTAGGCTTTCCTGCTTCAAATAACGAGGCAGAATATGAGGCATTGCTCGCCGGACTGCGCCTAGCAAAAGAACTGTCAATCAAAAGATTGGCCATCTATTCAGACTCCCAGCTGATCACGAATCAAGCCTCAGGCGAGTACATGGCAAAACATCCGAGAATGATCCAGTACCTCGACAAAGTCCAAGGACTTTTGAAAGAATTTCCTACTTTCACCATCCAACAAATTCCACGGGCAGAAAACACCCATGCAGATGCGCTGGCAAGCCTAGGATCAGCGCTGGACACCCAGTTCAAACGCTCCATTCCGGTAGAACACCTTGACCAGCCAAGCATCAAAGAAATAGAGCCAATAGACTCAATGCAGATCGATGAAAACCCCAGTTGGCAAGACCCCATCATCGACTACTTGGTGAATGGAAATCTTCCGTCGGATAAGTCCGAGGCTAGGAAGGTCCAGCAGAAGGCCGCGAGATACTACATGCAAGGCACCAAGCTCATTCGCAGATCATACTCCGGCCCTCATCTCACCTGCATAAAATATCCTCAGACACTTGAGGTCCTCTACAAAATTCACGACGGCGAGTGTGGCAACCACTCTGGAGGCAGGTCACTCGCCCAGAAGGCTCTAAATATAGGCTATTTCTGGCCTACCATGCGCCATGACTCAACCGAGTATGTCAAAAGATGTGATCGCTGCCAACGGTACAAACCGATTCCTAACCTGCCTGCCGAAGTCTACCATCCACAGAACAGTCCGTGGCCTTTCATGCAATGGGCCATTGACTTAGTGGGCCCCATGCCAACGGCACCAGCTAATAAAGAAATGATGATCGTCGCCACTGATTACTTTACTAAATGGATCGAGGCCGAAGCTCTATCCTCTACTAAAGAAGCAGACGTGGAACGATTCATCTGGAGAAACATCATCTGCCGATTTGGCTGCCCACAATCTCTCGTTACCGACAATGGCACACAGTTTATCGGCAAGCAGATCACCGCATTCTTCAAACAATACGGCATTAAACAACATCTGTCTACCCCTAGATATCCTCAGGGCAATGGCCAGGCCGAGGCATCCAACAAAATAATATTGGATTGCCTAAAGAAGCGATTAGAAGGCGCCGAAGGGAAATGGGTAGACGAGCTCCCTGGAGTACTATGGGCTTACCGCACTACCAAACGAAGGTCAACTGGCGAAACCCCATTTTCCCTCGCCTATGGAACTGAAGCGATCATTCCTCCGCACGTCACTGTCCCCTCCATAGGCATTGAAGTGGGCAGTATTGAGCAGAACTCCGAGCAGATGAGGCTCAATCTTGACTTACTTGAAGGCGAGCGCGAGAAGGCTATTGTTCGAGTCGCCTCTTATCAACAGCGGTTGAAGTCTTACTACGACAAAAGAGCCAAGGTCAGACAGTTTCAACCGGGCGACCTCGTGCTAAGAAAGACCTTCATCACCGCACAAAGACAAGGGTCCAAAAAGATGAAACCCAATTGGGAAGGCCCTTACATGATCAGCCGGTCTGGGGGCAGAGGAAGCTACACGCTAGACACCATGGAAGGGAAGGAGATTCCACGACAATGGAATGCCTGCCACCTCCAAAGATACTATCCATGACGCTTCTTCCTACTTGCTTAGTCCCCAGCAGATGACCGAGCACTACAACTATTGGAAGTTATAGTTCCTTTATTCAGTTATTTCCATTTCGAATAAAGCGATGTAATCTTATGAACATCAATAAAAGTTCAATTTCTCATTCCAGAATGTCAAGAAAATATATATACACAGTTGCCCATAAACAGCGTCCTTCGGGAGACGCAGGGCAACGACCAGAAGCGTCCTTCGGGAGACGCAGCCCGCAAAGCAGCGTCCTAAGGGAGACGCAGGGTGCGCCAGGAATTTCTTAAAAGGAGGTCTCCATGCTTTCTGCGAGAAGTATCCAGGTTCCTATCCGTTTCCTAAGGGGGGCAGGATAGCCAAACAGTTGCCCATAAAAAGCGTCCTAAGGGAGACGCAGGGCGACGACCAGAAGCGTCCTTCGGGAGACGTAGCCCGCAAAGCAACATCCTAAGGGGGTTGCAGGGTGCGCCAGGAATTTCCTAAGGGAGGTATCCAGGTTCCTATCCGTTTCCTAAGGGAGGCAGGATAGTCATACAGTTGCCCATAAAAAGCGTCCTAAGGGAGACGCAGGGCGACGACCAGAAGCGTCCTAGGCTTTTTCCGGAAAAAGGCAGAATACGCCCGGAATCCCTCAAGAGGGACCCTGGCTTTTTGCAAAAGTCCTAAGGGGAAATGTACAGCCAAGACACTAGCCGGTTGCTCAAGCAGTCCACAAGACGATAGACAAATTGAAGTTGAAAAATAGTAAACTGAAATTTCCATAGCAAAGTGACCAACCGGCCAAGATCAAACAAAAAGAAGATAGGTCAAACAAAGACCAATTGTTCTAAACAAAAAGCAGACTACAAAAGCTAAAAAGAAATAGAGGAGTCTTCATCTACTCAGAAGCGCCGGTATGGGAGCCTTGATCTGCAGCCACTTCGACGTCCACCTGATCAGTCACGCTCTCAACAGCTTCACATGCCTGATCTATGACGTCTGCCACTGCCTCATCGGCTGCATCCTCTCTCGCTCCATCGGCTACTGCCTCTTCAGCCACCTGCTCTTCAACTCCTTCCATGTCCACAGCATTAACCTGCTCAGGACAAAGCATCTCAATGTCTTCATCTCCAATGGCAAAGAATGGATCTTTTCTATTTTTGCAGTCCATGTAGCCCAGCTTGTACGCATCCACGGTAGCTTCAGACCTGGATTCTTCAGCAGACTCATGATAGGCACGGAATCTAGCCAAAAGCTTGTCATAGCTGTGAGAGATGTCGGCATTCTTGCGCTCAAGATGGAAGTAAGCGTCTTTCCGACTAACCAAGTCAGCAGCAGAAGAGTTAAGCTCGGAATCCTTCTCAACAAGGGAACCCTTCAGCTCGGATATCATCGCCCTCAAATCAGACGTCTTCTTCTCATAGCGGGCCTGCTCAGCAGAAAGCTTGCGAACTAGCTCGGCATTCTTCTTCTCCAACTCACTGAGCTGAGCAGAAGAGGGGGCAACAGCAGATGAATTCCGAATGGTCTCAGCAGCAAAAACAGCTCCTTTCTGAAGCAGATGAAGTGTTGCCTCCCTTTGTTTTTCCAAGGAAAGACTTGAAAAGGTACCAAGATCACCAGCTTGACGGATTTGATCAACCAGCCCAGCACAAGCGGATGGACTTGATAGAAAGTGCGTCTTGAGCAGATCAGACACGCCTACATCCCCTGCAGGACTGGACTTGTCCACCTTGGGATCAGCCGCGGACGTTGCAGAAAAACCCTTCGCCCGAGCAAATGACTCTTTTGCTTTCTTAGCCTCTGCCAACCTCACTCCCAAAGGAATTGGTGGTGACGAATCAGCTCCACGCTTGACTGCTCGTGACTCAACAGCAGGATCATGGTGGTTGGGTGGATGAGCAGACCTCCCAGTTCGACCTCCACTCTTCGACTGTTGCAAACGACCCGAACTTCGGATAGGAACATCTGCATCTCTTTGCCTCTCAACAGGTGAACTAGATCGGGCACGGACTATTTTGCGGAGCAGATCATGATCTCCACACTCATCAGCAAAAGGCTTAAGGGGAACATCCCTAATGTTGCGCATACCACCAATCTTCTTGCTATCTGCACCAACAAGATGCTTGACCCTTGCAGATGACGCAAGAGTAGCTCCTATCTTGGTCTTCTCAACAGAAGGGAGCTTTGACTTCCTACCACCTTCAGAAGACATGATCGACGGACAACTGCAAGAAGAGAAGAAAAATTCTACAAGTTAGAATACACCAAAAAAAAAAAAAAAAAAAAAAAAAAAAAAAAAACAACAAGAAAAGCTGGCAGGAAATAAAAAAAATAAAATAAAAAAATAAAAAATAAAAAATAAAAAAAAAGCTGGAGCAGCCCAGCGCACACAGCCCAGCATCTGATCCAGCAAGAAGACCCACGTCGCGCAGCCCACTTCGCGCCAGCCCTGCGCACCCCTCGGCCCATCTCGCTCCAGGCCTGTGTAGCGCACGAAGGCCCCTTGCTCCACGTCAGCGCACGCCTTGTGATCCAGCCCAGCGCATGCGGCCTGCTTGCCCAGTGCAAGCCTGTATCGCGCACAAGGCCCAGCGCCTCCAAGCCTCTGCTCCAAAGCCCAGCGCCTCCATGCCTTCGAGCCCAGCGAGTGCAGGTCCAAGCTCCAAGCCTTCAAGCGCATGCTGGCCTTGCAACTCCATTCCGGATCTGCATACTTGCGGAAATTCTTCAATCACGAGGCCACGACCATAGCTAGGAGTATACGGCTGGACCACAACCTTGCTGCCAAAAATCAGAAGAAAATATATATAAAATATATATTTTTACGAGCTCGACTTACTTTGGATACACGGCAACTCCTCTCTTCGATAGGCAGTACAAATTCTCCAAAATCTTTCTCAAGCTAGAAGGTAGAGAAGTTAAGTTTGCGATGTGAGAAAGAGTGAAGAGAAGCCCTGTAGTTATACAAGTTGGACGACCCAGCTCAAGAAGGAATCGCAAGCTCATTCCTACTGGGAATCCAACTCCAAGAACAGTCAGAAGCCTACTCCAATTGGGAAACAGATCTGCAAAAGGAGACCAACTCGCAGAAGAAAGCCCAGATACGGTTGGAGAGCCCGAAAAATAAATTCATCTCCTACATGCCACACAAGCGCCATGCAGAAGCTGGGGGGCATTTGTGGGAGCAAATATTTTCGTCTCCAATCAGAGCACGCCACGTGGAAAAGAAGATTATCCCGTAAATTGATTAATTCAACCGATTTATTTGGTTAATTAATTAATTGGGATAATATCTTAATTATAGGGTATTATCTTATAATTAATAAAGATAATATCATTAAATCAGATATTATCTTTATTTAAAAGAGATAATATCATTAATTCGGATATTATCACAATAAAGGGATATTATCTGATAATTAATCATCGGATATTATCATAATAAGAAGTTGTGATCAAGTCCGACTCAATCTCTACGAAACCCTAGCCCCGAGGCTACGAAACCCTAGCCCCGAGGCTCCTATAAATAGATGGGTTTATTCATAATTCAAGGTACATCTAAATTCACATCAGAAACCCGAGAAAATACCCGAAGCTCTCTCTCTCTCCCTCTCCACTCTCCACTCTCCATATTTTCCCCACACGGCTCCGGCCACCACACACGGCTCCGGCCGCCCGGTTTACACCATACATAAAACTCCGTACCCTTTGCTTAGCTATTGTTTTCCATACAAACACTCGAACTAACTTAGGCATCGGAGGGCCTTTGGCCAACACCCCCCGGGTGTGGTCTATTTACTCCAATCTGTTTTACAGGAATCGAGAAGGAGGGAGAAGGGAGATCGAAGGTTCAAGGATCTAGAAGCGAATATTCTCCCGAGAGATTATTTGCACAAACAGTAACCAGCATAGTAATTTAGTCCAAGAAAATCAAATGAACCAATTAGCAACTTGGATTGTTCTTTCGTGAATTTTGGTAATCGGCTTCCGACAAGAGATCGCATGCTTTGAGGATAGTCACCACTTGTCAATGGCTCAACAAACCTACAAGAATGTAAAAATTTCAAGCATTAACTTGACATTATATTATATATTGCTCGCTAGTAAGTAGTAAATATTATATTCATAAGTAAATTCAAAATACACTTGCCATCCGAACATAAAATCCAAAGCTCGTAATGCAGCATTTTTATTTTCTTTTTCTTCTGATAGGGGCTCAAACCAATGTGACACCAGTGTTATCCCTATAACTCCATTTTGAGTTGCCTGCACAAGAACATATAGTTTATTTGTTTTAGAGTCACAAAAAAGTAAAGCAGTCGCTCTCTTGTTGCAACTTAGAATTCAATATTATGACAAACAAAAAAACTAATGAATTGTACCTGATATTTATTTTTGTACAATTTTACGGCAGCTGCATGAGCAAGGAGCAGGTGGTGTGTTACCAAATATGGTTCAGTAGATGAATCTCCCCCGGTGCAGTTTAGCTGCTGCCAAGTGGAGCATCGTCCCGGCGCATGAGACCCGATTGCATAACCAAAGTTACTAAAGGTATATGGCTCATTCAGTGTGCTCCAATGCTTTACTCGATCACCAAATTCCTTATAACAAAGTTCTGCGTAATCTTGAAAATGATTGCTGTATATACACATTTCAGAATGTAAATGTCATAATTGTATTTATTAATTAAATTATTAATACAATTCAGAGGATTAATTTCTTCACTTACACAATATGAGGGCTTAAGAAACCACCATATTCGTCTTCTAAAGTTTGGGGAAGATCCCAATGGAAGAGTGTCACAAATGGCGTTAGACCTATAAATAGCATGATCAATAAAAGCAAGTTATAAGTTTGATAAAACGAGTTTTTTTTAATGAGTGCATGAAACAATTATTGTATAAATTATTGATCATGTGAGGTGGGATGACTCACCATTGCGTAAGAGCTCATTGATGAGATTGTTGTAATATTTGATTCCTTCCTTGTTTACTCCTCCACTTAACTTTCCATCTAATAATTAAAACAAAACCAGAAAATAAAGAAATAAGTGCACCGATACAATTTAAACTGAACTTTAAAAAAGTTGGACTATATGTCGAAACTTGAACTTCGACTTCTATTTAATTTATCTTTGAAAAAAAAATTATTTTTGCTTCAGTTATTCAATTAATTATTTTAATTGAAACAAAAATCTTTGTTATATTATTAGGTAGACAACTTGGACACATTATTTAAGCTAAAATCAACATGAAGGCAAAAATATTGACGATTGGTCACAACCAAATGTGAGGATGTGAATGAACTTACTTGGTAATAATCTTGATCATGAGATAGAGAATCTATAAGCATCCCACCCCATATTCTTCATAATCCCCACATCTTCCTACAGTGCATAACAATAAAACATTTTATGAGAAAGAGCTAAACATTATAGGGAGCTTATCTTCAATATCCAGAGTTTTCTTCATGCTTCAAAATTTAATATGTGCATATTGGGTCATGAACCTTATAGCGGTGATATTGATCAACAGCGATATCTCCATTACTGCTGTCATTAATCTTTTCTGCAATTAATCATTGAAAATTTAATTAAATATTTAGAGCATAAGAGTAAAAGTAATACCATTTTGTTATTTTAACTAATTCATGATTTGATTGGACAGACCTGGATATTTGTGGGTGAAGGTATCCCAAATGCTTGGTCCTCTACCACCTTCGTTTGCAGCACCTTCATACTGAAATACACAAGAGAAACAATGAAGAAGATGTCAATATTCTTGCATGGATCGATGCTAACCAATCAGAACACAAATTAAATTAAAGCCTAGAAGAAGGAAGGACTTACTTGGTAAGATCCAGAACCTACGCCAAACATGAACCCTTCTGGAAAACTGCTCCTATTGAGAGAAGCAGTGTCAAAATGCGTGGGTGGAGCTCTAATATCTGCTTTGCTATTTGTCAATGCAAAGCCAATTAGTAGCAGCACGCCTAAGAGAAAAGATCGTAATTGCATTGCCATAACTTGAGGTTTTTTTTGTTGGTAATAATCTTGATAAGTATAAGTTGGCTCTGGCTGGCATGCTTCATGGCCTTTATATAGAGGAGGAAGTACGTGCTGCAAATGAGAACAAAACACAGATGGGCATTGAATGGGTTTGAGGAGGCAACTACGTAGAATGTCATGGTACAAAGGGAAATGAAAACGTTCATATTTGAATGAGTTTTTGTCTCCCCCCACCAATCCCAAAACTTTCATATATTCAAACACGTAATATGTATAATGGTGCATGTGTGAGTAGAGCCGCTAAGTCTGATTTAGTCTCTTATAACCAATGGGTCAAACTGTGGAAACAAATTTGACACACAATTGTTCAAATTAAAAACTCTACGTATGTATCCAATATACTTGAGCTTCAGGCACTTCCTTTGGGTTGATTTATTCTTTCACTTCCTTCAGCGTAATGAATCAAATTTTTGACCATTGTCAAGAATCAAATATTTATAAATAAATAACTCTAGTTAGAAAAATATATTCAAAAGTTTGACCATTGTCAAGAATCAAATTTTTCAAAAATTTCAAATTTTCTACCCAAATAATTACATGAAATTGCCCTTCATGTCCAGCAATGATCTCATTTAAAAGGTCAAAACGATAGGAAAAATATAGATAAACTTTACACCTTACACCTTACATATCTATTGTCAAAGTACAATCTCGATCTCTTGGACTCACCGTTGGATGTAAATTTAACGGTTCACTCACTCTTGCACTCCTTTTAAGATTACATCCAACGGTTCACTCACTCTTGCACTCCTTTTAAGAAACTTTTTTGAACCATTGGATTAATATCCAACAGTAGGTGACCACAATTTATTGAACTCCTGTGGTCCAAGAGATCAGGACTGTGTCAAAGTAATGCCTTCCACTGTTCCACATGCAATTCTCATAGCAATTTTCTTTCTGTTTACCCTAAAGATAAACATGAAGAAATGACTTTTCCTTTCCGTTGGTTTTAATGCTATTTTTCTTCTTGTAATAAGCTTTCCTCGAAGATGTTTCTTTTGCTAGACTTTTTCTTCTCGTAATAGCTGTAAATTCATTTTTTAGAATACTGTACATGAAGGCAAATCGTTTTGAATAATTATCCAATAAGTCACTAATTTCTTGTGTGATATATCCTCTTTTGGGTACAGTTACCCTGGAAGTGAAACAATAAATCAACCATAAGAAGGAGCCCAATGAAAGTGCCTAAAGCTGAAGTATATTATATAATAATTTGAACAAAGTGCTTCAATTTTTGAAAACCCAACCAATTGTAGATGGCATTCTGATGTAGACATCAAGTAAAATTAAGTCAACGGGTCTAGCCCAATTAAAAAGGGTCTTAGTTTGCAGATTAATGATTTTAAGTTCGAACTCATAACACCCAACCCTTATAGTTTAAGAAACCAAATAAAACTAAAAATTCTAGTTCGTTAAACAAAAACGAAATGACATATTATGCACAAATATTTGAACAATCTACAGTGTCAACAAAACAAATGGTCCGTCAAATTCTTTTCAAAATTCGACGCATGTGGTTAATTCGCGGCTACTATTCCATATTTGACTATTCATTCAAATACGAAACTCTCCCTTTGTACCCTTCTAATTGCATGCACGTGTGTTTTGCAAAGAAATTTATTTCATCATTGCTTACTATATTCATGTGCAGCACGTACTTTCTCTATATCAATGCAACATGCCAGCCAAGCATCCATGTAAGTTCTTCTGTTCTTCTGTTCCTTAATTTACCCTTAAATGCATTTTGATTATTGTTTACTCTTTTGTTTCAATGTTAGACCAGGCATCCATGCAAGAATATTGACATCTCCATGTTTTTCTTGTGTGTATATTTCAGTATATGAAGGTGCTGCAAAAGAAGGTGATCAAAACCAAGGTCTAAAATATCGATGATAACGGAAATATCGGTAGTCCAAAAACACAGAAATTTCGATGGAAATATCGGGATATTATCGATATCGATAAAAATTGAATAAAAACCACTGAAATTGTAAGAAAAACTTGGAAATTTTTTATTGAAACTTTGGAGAATGTTTATTTAGTCAATGATCTATTAGTTTATCACAAAAAATTAGAAGGAAATGCATTGCATGATGGATTTAACTGATTTAAGTTGATTATACAATGAGCTGGCAAACACTATGAGTGTAGAAAATATGTAGTAATTAATGAAAAAAGATTAAACACACCATAATCATTTATATATAATGATTTACTACAATATTTTACACTTTATACATTGCATGGTAAGATACATGAGTGACTTAGTACCACATAGAGTTCCTATGAGGTTCAAATTTTTCACTATCTTCATCATCTCTATGTGTAGAGTAAGTGTATTGTGAAGAGTAGTCATCAAATGATAAATCCCCAAAATAGTTTTGCATGTAATTGTTAACATGCCACTTATATAAATATAAATATTTTAGCATATTATCACAAAAACATAAGTGATATGGTGGTTAAGGTGTTGGAGGAGTAAAATGGGAGGGGTTCAAATCCCCTTTGTGTTTTTTTTCTCCCTTTTTTCCCCTTTTTTTCCTTTACAGCGAAATTATTGACGTTGATATTTTCCGATATTATCGTTGATATTGTCGATATTTATACAATATGTACATGGATATGTTTCGAAATATCCGTGATTCGAAAAAATTGAAATACCCTCGATATTTTGTCGATATTATCGATATTTCATACTATGATCAAAACACATGTTAGAACTGAATATGCTGAAGAAAAATATGAACCTCCCAACATAATTTCATCACCACTAATTAAATAATGAGGTTTTATTATTTTAGGTTTGACCTATTCGAGACAAGGTGTCTCTTTATTACAATCCCTGGCTTCAAGGCAACACCCTTTGATTCCATCATTAAAAAATATAACGTGTGCGTTGGTTTTGCTGCTGCCCCTAAGTTTGAATCTCAGGGCGCCTACGTATCTCTTACGGGAATCAAGCCACTCGTAGTTCAAAGAATTGCAATGAATAAATGACTCATTACAAGGGAAATTTGATTTGAATTGTATTGAGAAGTGTTTGAGTGAATTTAGCTTAATAAACCAGGGATTCGATATAGAATTGTGTTTAGGGGCGAATTTGGTTACGAATAAACCAAGGATTCTGTTCGGATTTAAGATTTGGAAATTAATGGGTAAGTGTGGCTCACTAATTAAGAATTTGTGCCTTTAAGACATTTTGGAGATGTTGAAATTTTCATAGGTAGATGACCCATGGAAAAATTGGATGGTTTTGTACCAATTTTCTTTTTGTCAATGTCCAAGAAAAATAATGAGCAATTTTTATTAACCCACTAATTTTCTAAAACTGACATTCGCACTTGGAAAAGTGTTTTGGCGAATTTGGTTAGAATAAACCAAGGATTCAAATTTGGTTGCGGTTGTGTCTAGTAGGATGCTAGACTGCCTACGTATCATTGACAAAATCAAACGGATGTAGTTCCAAATTTATAAATTAATGGGTAAGTGTGGCCCACTAATTTAGAATTTGCGTCTTTGAGACAATTTTAAGATTTTAAGATTTTCATAGGTCAATAACCCATGAGAAAAATTGGAAATTAATGGGCAAGTATGGCCCACTAATTGAGAATTTGTGTTCGACATATTTGAATTTAATCTCATTGAAATTTGCATGGGTAGATGACCCATGAGAAAAATTTGAACTTAATGGGCAAGTGTGGCCCACAAATTGAGAATTTGTGTTTGAGAGATTTGAATTTAATCTCATTGAAATTTGCATGGGTAGATGACTCATGGGAAAAATTGAAAATTAATGGGTAAGTGAGGCCCACTAATTGAGAATTTGTGTTTGAGATATTTGAATTTAATCTCATTGAAATTTGCATGGGTAGATGACCCATGAGAAAAATTGGATGGTTTTGTACCATTTTTCTTATTGTCAATGTCCAAGAAAAATAATGAGCAATTTTGATGATCTAATAGGAAGGAATTATAAAGCATGTCATTCTTTACCACTCCACTAGAATTAAGGTCCTCACCAAAATGAATTCCATTTCCAGAGAAAATGAATTCCATTTGATGCCAACACCAAAATGACATCACCTCCATTTGTGTAGACCAGCCTTGATATGATGAGAAGCTACCAAAACATCTTAAAGGCAAAATCTGAAACTTAAATATTAGATATTCCCATGCTTATATGCTCCCAGTGCATAGGCAGAGAAAAACTATAAATCAGTTTTAGAATTGAGAGACCTCATATTGAATTATTTATTTTTCTTTTTCTAAAAGATAGAGTCCCTTCAGATAGAATTGTAAATTGAAACTTAAATATAGTATAGCCGCGCGGCTATACTACTTATTATTAAAATAAAAAAATGAAAAAACTAACCGCCTAGCCCGCCCATTTTTTGAAAACTGGAATGGCGTTTTTTCTTTCTTTCTAGATTTCCTTTTCCCTGGCGGGTCTATCGCAATTATGAAACTTAAATATAGTATAGCCGCGCGGCTATACTATTTATTTTTTTAATTAAAAAAATAAAAAAGGGGAACCGCCTAGCAAGCCTAGGCGGCCGATTTTTTGAAAACTTAATGGCGTTTTTTTTTTTCAGATTTCTTTTTTCCTGGCAGGTCTGGCATCTCTGGCATCTCTGCAAATACATTTTGTCAATTCTCAGTAATGTAATCTGGGTGAAATGCAGCTTTTGGATCCATAAGATGGGTAAAAAGAGTAAATCAAAAACTCCTAGAGAGATGCAAGATAATATAGCTGTTGGTATCGGTGGCAGCTTCTTAGGTCCTCTTCAAACAGGTTTAGATGATTCTTTCCATTTTGTCAATTTATAACTCTATTTTGCAGTCTTGTTTACTATTTAGTGTGAGTTTCCTTGTGAAAATGATTAAGCTTTCTTTGGAATAAACTTTGGGTAGTGTTCTCTGGTTTGATTACATTTTGCAGATCAGAGGCTATCGAAACAGCAAGGGGAAGGCAACTGCATTTGTAAGTACTTACATATCGATTTTTAAGTGATTATTTTCCAGTTCTCTATATCAATGAATTAAGAGCCGTTAAGATGCTAATGGTATGAATCCATGTCTTGAGGCTTTTGAAGTGATTTCCCACTACTGCTGTCAAACATTGCGGATTAGCTTTCTTTTAGCTCCTTCATTTTAGGACCTACCTGATTGGAACAATGAGATTGTCTGTGTTCATGAGTTTATTTCAGTGGCATAGTTCTTGAAGAAGGGATGCATTCATTTGTTAAAGACTTGTAGAGAAGCATTTTGTATTTGATACGGCACATAGGATTTTAGGACATGGCATGCTTTTGCCTATGCTTTCAAATTTTCTTTGTTTTTTTATTTTTGAAAGCAATCTGTATTCTGTGTGTTTGGTTGTAGTTGTGGTGGTTGAAGAAACATAGCCCATATTTAGAGACTATGTTAGATGCATTCTCTGTGTAAATATTTGGTTGTAGTCTTGGAAGTTGGGTTAAGGGATTAGATGCATTCTGTAAAAATCCAATAACATGGCCCATAAAGAGTGGCAGTATTCCATTTCTGATATTTGCAGTTGTGGTAGTTTCGAAGACCTTTACAACAGCTGAAACTATGTCGAACATTTGAACAAACGTGTATGAGCTTGGGAGTGGGCGGGAATGAATCATATTTGGAATAGCTTAGTAATTTTATAATTGAATAATTTAGTCCTCAAGATGGTATGATGGAGTGAAGGTTTATTATGTCTTCGTAGTTAATCATTGATTTTGTTAGATAAAATGTAAGTTTTGAATATCTGCATGCCCCTCTCTCTTTTTCATGATTGAGCATAACAATTTCAGGCCTGATGCAGTTGCAAAGCATATGGAATGGTAGCAGTCAGCGCTAATCTTACAGTATGGAAATTTCCTTTGTTCTCTTGCCTTTAGTTGATTAAACATTCAGATTATCACTAAATTTAATTAACAATTTTTCATTATCCGTTGGTAATTCTGAATTTATGTGCTTTTTTCTTTTCGATTTTGACGGTGCTGCTATTTATTGAGTTCATGAGGACGAAGGTTCTAAAGATATCCTTGTTATTTCTATTTCATATTGACATATTGGAGACATCAAATCAGGTTTAGAGGAAAAATGTGAGGGTCATTTTTTGAAGAATTAAACTTAGTTTGCCTAGAGTGCAAAATGGTTCTTTTTCATTGCTCATGAGTTTGACTCCAGCTCTTCAATTAATTGCATCTAGAATATTGGTTTTGATCACTTTTTCATCCCTTTCAATCATATTCCAATGGATTCAGATGTTGAAAACTGTTCAACGAGCATAAAGATCAATTTTCTCCGATATGAGCAGTCGAGTCAGTGCAAAACTATGAGGGACATCAGCGTAAGTTATGCATCTGCAGCAGCAGGCAAAGGTAGATGCTTGAAGATGTATTCTCCTTTGAGACATTAAGCAATTTAATTTTCATCAAATTGTCTGTAATGTTTAACTCAAGTAAATATGCATTTCATGAACCCTCATAGGGTTCCTCCTGCTTGTAGATTGCCACTAATAACCGATACCCTCCGATTTCTTATATAGAGATGAGATCTGATAAACAGCACAGAAAATAGATCAGTGCTTCATGTAGCTCTTCATGCTCCAAGGGATGTAGTCTTGTTTACTATTTAGTGTGAGTTTCCTTGTGAAAATGATTAAGCTTTCTTTGGAATAAACTTTGTGTAGTGTTCTCTGGTTTGATTACATTTTGCAGATCCAGAGCCTATTGAAACAGCATGGGGAAGGCAACTGCATTTGTAAGTACTTACGTATCAACTTTTAAGTGATTATTTTCCAGTTCTCTATATCAATGTATTAAGAGCCGGTAAAATGCTAATGGTATGAATCCATGTCTTGAGGCTTTTGAAGTGATTTCCCACTACTGCTGTCAAACATGGTATGAATCCATGTCTTTAGGACCTACCTGTTTGAAACATTGAGATTGTCTGTGTTCATGAGTTTATTTCAGTGGCATAGTTCTTGAAGGAGGGATGCATTCATCTGTTAAAGACATGTAGAGAAGTATTTTGTATTTAATACAACACATAGGATTTTTGAACATGGCATGCTTTTGCTTATGCTTTCAAATTTTCTTTGTTTTTTATTTTTGAAAGCAATCTGTATTCTATGTGTTTGGTTGTAGTTGAAGAAACATAGCCCATATTCTGAGACTATGTTAAATGCATTCTCTGTGTATAATGTTAAAATATATTATTTAAGGCGTACAGCCGCGCGGCTATACTCTTTAATATATTATTTAAGACGTACAGCCGCACGGCTATACCTTTTAAATATATTATTTAAGGTTTATCGCCGCGCGGCTATACTATTTATAGAAATTAAAAAAATAGGGAGCCGCCTAGCCGGCCTAGGTGGCCGATGTTTCAAAAACTTGAATGGCGATTGTTTTTTTGGATTTCTTTTTTCCTGGTGGGTCTGGCATCCCTGCAAATACATCAAGCTAGGGTTTTAGTGACTATATTGAAGACATCAAATCAGGTTGAGGGGGAAAATCTGAGGGAGAAGAAATTTTTTGAAAAATTAAACTTAGTTTACCTTGACATTAAAAGTGTTGTGCCATTTAGGGAGCCATTTATTGTGGACCCTCAAAATCCCCCCCGAGAAGGACTACAATGTTTACTTTAAAACTTTGTAAGATGGAATTACAGGAAAGGAAATCCTCGAACAAGATCCTGTACCAGTGTAATATTTTGCATACATAGAGCTCTAATTTCAACCTTAACTCTGTAAGTATAATGGAGCTTAATATACTTTCATTTTCATATGAGATAATTCTCTCAGAAATGAGTCAATGACTAATGAGAAGAAAATCTGTCAACATATATATATATATATATATATATATATATATATATATATATTAATTCTCTCTCTCTCTCTCTCTCTCTCTCTCTCTCTCTCTCTCTCTCATTGCAGGTGTATATACTCGTAGTAGATGAAAAGCAGAGGCTTCTATAGGAACATATACATAAGCGACCAAGATTATAAAGTTCTGTAGGACAAATCTACATGACTTAATGTTTCACCTGGGATTATAGGTTCTCACTTTCAAAAGGCTATAGCCTTGATCACGATGAGGTCCAAACCTCCTGATTATGTATATAGGTTTGAAATTTTTTTTCAATTTGCTGTATAATATTATTTTCTTTTCTACGTATGAGTAGCTCATATAATGTTTTCTAATGATTTTAAAAATATACATACATAAATTATTGTGCATGTGTTTGGCCTTGAATGTTAAGTTAAAGACATTGGCAGAATCATGGCTTGTAACCATTTCTATGGTAGCGCAGCGCATACAGTTTGCAGCCTCGGCATAAAAGTGAAGATGGAGATCAATGTCACAGTTTTATATCAAATCAAGAAGGAAATTCCAATGATGCTGCTTATAAAACTAAGAAGGGTTCATAGAGCTAGCACTTTCTGTACACTACTGGCAGATTGTAGAAGCTTACAGGAAATTGGACTATGACTAGCTATGTGGGTTATTGTAGGTCAATTTTTCATAGAGCAAGCCGGCATTAAGTATACAAGTTCGATGTAAACCAAGAGTACCCAATTAGTGCGCAAGATTCATTTTGGAATGAAAAGTGGTAAATCAAAGTGGCTGACAATAAAGAAACAGTTAAAAGTAGTGTTCTTAAAGTAAATTATTAATCAAAGTTAGAGAAATAGAAAAGCTGAGGTTTAAACATATAAAACCACAACCGATCACCACCGAAATTAACCTTCACAAAATTAAGGTATCACCCTCATCACTATGCTTGGCCTTGTTGTGTGACTCAAGTTCAGACCTGGAAACATCAACATAACACAAACATTAAAAAAAAATATAAAAAATAGAAAAAATATTTTCAGAACTTTATGCTTGGCCTTGTTGTGTGACTCAAGCTCACCACCACCACCAGCCTTTTGTGCTCTTTGCTTGGGCTAATCACCAAACATCATGAAGGTGCTTGGTAGTAGCAGTCCTACCACCATCATCCTCGTCTCCACCATCACATTTCTACAATCACATAGGCAATTTCTAAATGTGTGATTAATACCAACACCTATTCAAACTATTGAAGCTTCTCTTGCATGAAGTTCGAGGACAGAAACAGAGAGACTATATTGGTTAAAAGCAAGAGAGTCTAAAACCAACAGCTTTTTGTAAACACCTGAGGCAAGCAACACCTAAGTGACTAAGTAAACCACAATTCTAGATATATAAATGCATTTTAGAAAAGCATTCTCCACTGACGGATAAATGAAATGATTTCAATGTGAATCATCAAATGCAACTAGGGAATCAGTTTCCTTTCCTATGAAGTTGAAATATAAACTATCTGAATACTACATTGATCCATTTTGGCTTGGCTACTTGTGATAAGTTACTTCTGTTAGTCACTAGTTCATTGCTTATAGCCTTAAAGGCACAGTGACATGCACAGATATAGACTTGCACATTCATACCTGGGAATCAGAGCCCGACGATACAAGCACATTAAGAACATGAGAAAAGGCAAGGCCTGTTATGCTTTTTTGATGACCTTTTAGTTTGGTTTTAACCTGTGAGAGTAGCAGCCAGATTGTAAGCAATCCCATATTCCAGATGAGTAATGCTATTTAGACACAAAAACATTGACCACTTTAGCTGACCACCTTAATTATGTGGCAATTGATGTGTTATGCCAAGTCAATTAATGAATGTCGCCATGTCAATTAAGAAACAACTTAAAAAACCCTAGTGTTCCTAGTAAGTGGCCTCATGGCAACATTCATTAATTGACATGGCTTGACACATCAGTTGCCACATAAGGTGGTCAGCTAAGGTGGTCGATGTTGTGTGTCTAAATAGCATTACTCATTCCAGATATCATCACAAACTGACAAATTTACGTTCAGTGAACAGAGACCTCATCAACCTGAACATTGTAAATTTGGATGGAAGAAATATTGGTGGGTAGATTGAAAAATCTGATTCTTTTTCTTTCCTAATTTTCAATAGGCGTGTGCAAAGTAGATGGTGGAGTAAGCATTTTGAAGGATGGTACAGAAGCACCACTGTCTTTTTAGATTGTCTTATGCATGGCACTTCAAAAGCTTCATAGACGATGCATATTTAGTATCTTATCAATTGTGGTACAGTACTAGCTGTGGCCTACAAGAAACAAACATTTTAGTAAATGGCAAGCTTAAGAATACATAAAAAGTTACAAAATGCAACTATCTCTATTAGGAATTCTAATACCTTAGTCGTGTTTCGTTCGTTTCTTTGCCATTTCCAGAGCTTGTGTACAACATTAGATGATAATGCCAATACAAGGTTTTTCCACAACATTGCTCTTTATCCATCTACAAGGTGTAGCATGCATGATGCACAAAGAAAAGAAAAAAAGTTCACCAAGCCAAAATTAAAAGCTACTGTCGCACCTGAACCATGACCAAACTGGCCACTTTCTGGAGTTAAACCAAATCACTTGGTTTTGTTCAAACACAGCTGACAGTAGACTTGGATCTCCAGCATACTTCATTCAACCGAATGAGATTTCTCCAAGTCAGCCTCATGAGTTCATTCCCAACACGCCGCGTGTTTCTTCCGAGCTATCCACTTGATTGAGTTATAACTGAGACATCGACGTCTCTACTTTGTGGGCCCCATACCCTTCGCTCTCTGACTATTTTGTTTTCAGCACACACCCGAAATGCACCACGTGTACTTCTTGCCACCAATGTTACCCCACACAGTCACCGCCGGACGGTGGAACGTACTGGTTCTCGTGCTTCTCTTTTGGAAAAATATTTTACTGTAAAATATTATTTAAAAAATGATAAATAAGAAGAAGAAAAATTCATGTCAGCTTTCATTAATTGAGATGGCATACCCACATCAACTGCCGCATCAAGTAGTCAATTAATGTTGTCAATTAAGTGTGTCTAAATTGCATTATTGATACTAAATAATTAAGTAACTTCCAATTTGATTGATTTTTTTGTTGTTGTTATGATGATCTTTTATAAAATTCTAATAAATAGGCAGTTTAGGAATGGCAATGGGGCGAATCGGGGGTGGGTATGCCATCTCATCTCCATACTTGTTTTTTATCCTTCATACCCTACCCATTAGGGTCGAATCCCCGCGAAGACCCTTATCCGCGAGAAAAATTACCATCCCTAAGTTTGGGTCATTATTTAATTCGTTTGCGCTAGAGCGCTCATGAACTCAAGCTCTACGTCATGGGCCAAAGAAAAATTCCGCCACTAACCTCTGAACACGTGTACTACTACATTTCAAATTTCTGTCATACTATGATTCCCTTTATCATCGCTGAAACACCATCTTCATCGCTCCGTCCAGATTGCTCGCCATCCAGGTCATAGATCTCGGCATCCAATTCACTGAGGTCGTCATATCCCTAGAGTCCAGGTTACTGAGGTCACCAAAAGTATCACCTCTCTCGAGCCCACTGGTCTCTTCTTTTCCAGGCTTCGCCCTCTCTTCGTCGACCCGTTCTCCGGTAAATTTGAGATGATGAAAATCACTTGATTCGTTTTTGTGAGTGCCGTTTCGTTTGAAGATCTTGCTGATTTCGTTGTCGTCATGGCCGTTTTAGCCACTGATGCAGACGATTTCGTATTAGATTAACGAGATCGATGATTAGATTGGAGAATGCACGAAACGCAGTTTGATTTACATGCGTGTATTTTTTGTGGCTTTGTTTTGCAGGATTTGGTTTGAGAATCGGAGATGGAAGATTGAGACTGTGTTGAGGTGTTTAGGTGTGGATGAACAATGTCCAACACGAATGAGAATCATCAGGCGGTTCCGCTCTCGGTGCTGCTGAAGCTTGAATTGGTCAATGAGAAGATTGGGACTGAGAGACCTGAGATTGTGCACGGTCAGGTGAGTCAGAGCAAGAAGGGGGAGGATTACGCTGGTAAAGACGGAATGTTTAAGAGTTGTGGGAGATGGAGTTTCTACGTTTTCAATTTTTGGGTATTTTCTCTCTCTCTCTCTCTGTGTTTCTTGAGTTTCTTAATTTTTTTTACCTGGTCTGCCATTTATATCGAAGAATATGTATAATTAGCTGAGAAGTTTATATTTGATATTAATCAAAAGGGAAAATATTACCACCCAATAGTTTATATGTTGCATAAGCAATTTATAACTTTGATGGTAGATTCATCATTTTCAATTCCATTAGCATCTGTATGTTGCATAAGCAATATATACCCAGAATCCTAAGAGGCTAGAAGCTATGGTTTTGAAGCTATGGTGTAGGAGCCATAGAGGCATTGCAGGTGGGAAGAGGCCACTCTTGTGAGAAAGGAGATGAAAGATGTCGGGATCAAGAAGGGTACAGGCTACAGTTAGATCGCCGTCAAGAATGCAGTCCACGTCTTCCAAGCGGACACCTCCCATGAAAGGATTATTGGTAGGGATTATTGGTGATGAATTGATACCTTCTAACCATTATTTATGTCATTATTATTCTTTCCAAGAAAATTAGATACACAAAATATTGTGGATTTGCAATGCTCGATTGGTACTTAGCTACAATATAAAATAACAGGTGAATAATCATTTAGTCTAGTAGCATCTAGTTTTTACAGTATTGAATAACAGGTGGATTTTTGTTGACTTGCTTTCTCTCGTTTGTCTTTTGACATATGTAGCTAATTTATGATGCTTAATCACCTAGCAAAAGCTCTATTTCAAGTTTCCAATCAAGTTTTTGGCAGCAACCATCGATTCAGGAGCTAGCTATAGCTTTCTCTTTGTCAAAGTGATTTTTGATGTTCATCTTTTAATTTTCCTTTTATTTATCAGAGAAGGGTCTTTCTTTATTCATTGATCTTCTTGTTTAGTGCAATTCTTCCACTACCCAGGTAATTATTCTAGGCTTTGTTTGTTATATGTTTTTAATTTTTTCTTCAGTTTCTCTCTAAACTTATATGGTTTAATTTGTTTTTTCGTTTTTTATGGGAATCTGCAGTGCTTGGTTTATAAGCTTTTTTTAAAAATGTTAATACTTAATTGTAATATTATATGCTTTGAGCATTTTTGGGTTGTACGCAGGAAGGCAACGTTTGTTGTGGCTTTGGGTAAAGTGAAGCTTTAGTCACTCCTTGGCTGCTGCTTTATTGAAGTTGTAAGAAAGACCATGGCAAGGACAGGATCTTCAGTTTGTAAGAGAACAAGACTATAGAGGTCTTAAGTGCACTACTATGTAGGAAGAGAAGTTAAAGGAGAATAATAGTCTCCTCCTATATTGAGAGAAGGAACAAAACAGAGAGTTAAAGAAATGGCTCCAGTGTTTTTTTTTTCCCTTAAGCTTTCTCCTTCTTTATTATGCTTTGAGTGCTTTAGTTACATAAAAAAACTCCAACACTTTTGCTCTGGTTATTGTTTTTTATATTTTTTCCTGAATTAATTGTTTATTGTCATGTAAATGGTGAACTGTAGGATTGGTAGAGTTGTACTATAATGGCAGCCATGGTGTGGACATTGAAGGTCCAGCAGAAGTTCGCAACGAATGGGAAATATTTATGAGCAACCACATGTAGTTCCTTTATTTATAAGTATAGGTTAATGCTATGGATATGGTATTTTGTATGGATATAGTAGGAATCAAGATTGGTAAACTATGTAATTACTATTGAATATTCAAGTTTTATGAAAGAAACAATTTTTGAGTATATATATATGTATGGTGTGGGTAATAGCATATTTGGACCTGAATTTATTGCTTAGAAAGTATTGTGGTTGTTTTTCTAGTTAAAATCGTTCTATAGAACCATTGGAAAAAAAAAAAAAAAAAAAAAAAAAAAAAAAAACTAAAATCTAAAATCACTACGTTAGTTTTACATATGATACACAACAGTTTTTTCACAAACAACTAATAGGCGATCGTTCTTTTTAAACAACCGCCGTCTTTACCCATAAATAATGACGGTTATTAATAAAAAACTGTCATCTTTACATCAGAACATCAACGGTTTTACTAAAAACCGTCGTAGTTTGATACTCCAAAAGATGGCAGTCGATTTAACGACGGTTTTCAAAGCATCACAACGATGGTGAATCGCAGTTGTCCATTTCATTTTTTTATAGTAGCATTCAAAACTGATTGTTACATTTTCATCCTCATATTTGTTTTTGAATACGTCACTGAATTTCTTCTTTTTCTGTATTCCATGTTTAGGTACAATAAGATTAAGACAACCATAAGTTAATCTAAAATCAAATCATATTAACTACAAGAGTTTTTTGGAACATGAAACTCCGGTAAGACATACATATGAAATTCAATCTTCTGTAAGGATGGAAATTTAATTACCTCCTACTTTCATTCTATCATTTGGAATGTTTTACAAATATTTGGCGTCCATATAGCATTATTATACACACATAAAAATCACATTACTGAAAAAAATAAAAATAAAAATATTGAAATAGGGATATGATTTGAATTTCTCAATACTTCTTAAGGAAACTTTTGAACCATTGTGCCGAGAGTTTTGGGTGCCTTTTCAACTTGTCATTGTAATCTACATAGGTGATACCAAATCGAACATTGTATCCAGAACTCCATTCAAAGTTGTCTAGCAATGACCACGGAAAATATCCCTTCACTTTGACACCATTTCTAAAAAGAAATAAGAAACAAGAAGAAGTTAATCAAATGAATCAATAATTCAAATATAAGAAGACTAGACTATATATATACTTAATTAATTTGTTAATGAGCACTTACTCAATTGCACTTTGAACATAATAGAGATGACCATTGTAGTAGTCAACTCTATGAGTATCATTAAGGGCTTCCGCAAGTGATAATTTGGGATCATTGGACTCATCCACGCCTACAATGTAATGTATTATTATGTAGTCTTTGTAGCACTTACGCATGTTTTACACCAAATATATGTGAAACATGATTATGCAATTATTTTAGGCTAGAAATAATTACCATTCTCAGTAACGTAAATGAGTGGATCTTGATACTTTTTCTTTGTGTAGAGTAAAAGATCTTGAATTCCTCTTGGATAAACATTTAGCCAGTCCGAAGCACCCTGCACCCCCATTTGAAAATATTGATGAGATTGTTAGGATTTACATTTGTATGTCGAAAACAATTAATCGTCCAAATTATAAGCAATTAATTTAGTGTTTTGATGTGTACCTTTGGACCAATAGGGACCCCGTTACGTTCAGCTGCCACAACACATATGAATTTCAAAATCTAATTAGTATGTGAAATTTAATTGCTTGAAGTAAGTTCTTAATTTGTACTCACATGAAAGATTAACACGAGCATCTGTTATGTAGCTTGCATATACAGAGTTATTCTGAGGTGCATCGCTTGCATAGTAACCAGCATAATAATTTAGTCCAAGAAAATCAAATGACCCAATCAACAACTTGGATTGTTCTTCTGTGAATTTTGGTAATCGACTTCCAACAAAAGATCGCATGCTTTGTGGATAGTCACCCCTTGTCAATGGCTCCGCAAACCTACAAGAGCGTGAAAATTTCAAATATTAACTTGATAGTTTCTAATGTACTACTGGCTAGTAAGTAGTAAATATTATATTCATAAGTAAATTAATATGCACTTGCCATCCAAACATAAAATCCAAAGCTCGTAATGCAGCATTTTTATCTTTCGTTTCTTCCGACAGGGGTACAAACCAATGTGACACTAGTGTTATCCCTATCACTCCTTTTTGAGATTCCTACACAAGAACATTAAGTTTGATTGATTTAGAGTCACAAAAATTTAAAGTAGTCGCTCTCATGTTACCGATTAGAATCCAATATTCTGACAAAACAATAACTAATTAACTGCACCTGATATTTATTCTTGTACAATTTTACCGCAGTTGCATGCGCAAGGAGTAGGTGGTGTGTTACCAAGTATGGTTCAATAGATGAATCTCCGCCAGTGCAGTTTAGCTGCTGCCAAGCGGAGCAACGTCCAGGTGCAAATGACCCAATTCCATAACCATAGTTACTAAAGGTATATGGTTCATTCAACGTGGTCCAATGCTTTACTCTATCACCGAATTCCTTGTAACAAAGTTCTGCATAGTCTTGAAAATGATGGCTGTATATACACAATTGAAAATGTATATGTTATAATTCTATTTATTTAATAAATTATCAATATTATTTAGAGGATAAAATTTATTCACTTACATAATACGAGGGCTTAAAAAACCACCGTATTCTTCTTCTAAAGTTTGGGGAAGATCCCAATGAAAGAGTGTCACAAATGGCATCAGACCTATAATATGGCAAATTAAAATGTTTCGATTAAATGATTTGTTTATGAGTGCATGTAATTGTTATCGTATTGATGATTGATCATGGAAGGTGGGATGACTCACCATTGCGTAGGAGCTCATTGATGAGATTGTTGTAGTATTTGATTCCTTCCTTATTCACGCCTCCACTTAACTTTCCATCTAATAATTAAAACAAAATCAGAAAATACAAAAAATAAGAGAATCGTTATACAAGTTAAAAAAAAGTTGGAATATATGTTATGGGCCTTGAACTTCGACCTCTATATAATATAGTTGTTTCAATTATTTCAATTAACTCTTTTAATTGAAAACAAAATTTTTGTTTATATTGTACAATAGACAACATGAACACATTATTTAAGTTAAAACAATGAAGGCAGAAATATTGACGATTGGTCACAAATCAAATGTGAGGATGTAGATGAACTTACTTGGTAACAATCTGGACCATGAAATAGAGAACCTATACGCATCCCACCCCATATTCTTCATAATCCCCACATCTTCCTACAATATGTAACAATAAAACATGTCATCAGGAAAGAAAAAAAAAAGCTAAAAATTAAGGATGTCGTATTCAATGTTGTGTTTTTTTCATGCTTCAAAATTTCATATCTCCACATTGGGATCTTCCAAAAAAAAAAAGGTCTTGAGGATAAAATTATGTGATTGGTCTACCTTATAATGGTGATATTGATCCACAGCGATATCTCCATTGCTCCTATTAGTAATTCTTTCTGCAATTAATCACCAAAAATGTCAATTATTTAGAGCATAAAGTTCACTGAAATCATAGAATGTAAACTAATTTCTTCGCGAAAAAAGAAAAGTGGCTCGATTTTCATATTTGATCTAATTGATGATTTGAATGGACAAACCTGGATATTTGTGGGTGTAGATATCCCATATGCTTGGTCCTCTACCATATTCTTTTGCAGCACCTTCATACTGAAATATACACACACACACAAGAGAACACAATGAAGATGTCAGTATTCTTGCATTGATCCATGGTCAGAATTTGAAAGAAAACCCTAACCAATCAAAACACAAATTATGCATTGAAGGGTAAATTAAGGACCAGAAGGACTTACTTGGTAAGCTGCAGAACCTACACCAAATATGAACCCTTCTGGAAAACTGCTCCTATTGAGAGAAGCAATGTCATAATTAGTGGGTGTAGCTCCGATATCAGCTTTGCTATTTGTCAATGCAAAGCCAATTAGAAGAACCACACCTAAGACCAAAGATCCTAATTCCCTTGCCATAATTCGAGATTTTTGTTGTTGGAAATCTTGATAAGTACAAGGTTGCTCTGGCTGCGAGGTTGCATGGCCTTTATATAGAGGAGGAAGTACGTTCTGTGCATGAGAAATAGTAAGTAATTAAATTAGTTTTTTGTAAACACACGTGGGATTAAGATATTGCAAAGAGAAGTTTCATATTTCATGGAGTATGAAACACGCAATGGTGTAAGTAGCCGCTAAGTCTGATCAAGTCTCCTGACCAAATGGGTAAAATTGTGAAAAGAATTTGACGGACACTTGATTCGTTGACATTGTGTTAATTTATAGATTGTTAAATTTTGTGATTCTTATTTGATTTCTACCTCCGAATGCCATCTAGAATTGTTGGAGTTTTCAAACATTGAAACACTATATATGTACTGAAGCTTTAGGCACTTACTTTGGGTTGATTCATTGTTTCACTTCCTCCAGCTCAATTGTACCTAAAAAACGGATATATATACCATAACAACAAATTAGTGACAGTGAAAAAAACATTAGTGACAATATTATACATAAACCATATGTACCTCTAACATATCAAAGGGATTATATTAACCAACTACGACAAAGGGTTTGTTAACACACCACTGCAGGCATGTTAATACAGGCAAAAATTCCATTCGGTAAAAAATTTACTAAAAAAATAGTTATCTGTATATATAAAGTAAAGGAAAATACTTGTCTCCTTCCCTGGAAGGAGTGTCCTAAAGCAAAATCCCCTGGTTGTTAAATTTTCAAATAACACAAAATTATTCTTATTAAAAAAAAATTCAGAAGGGAAAAATAAGTAAAACAATAGTCAATATTAAAATATAAATGATGTTTAAAAAAAAAATTATTTAGATAATGATAAAATTAAAGAAAAAAACAAGAAGAAATAGGTGCCCAGGTCCAACAGAAATTTTCTATAGATAAGGAGAAAACAAAAATAAATATAAATGAAGAGCTCTAATAGGAGCCCAAGTCGTATATGCGTACACGAAGTTACCTTCCCTGGAAGGATCCCCTGCTTGCGTACACGAAGGCAAATCGTAAACTATTATATTAAAACGTCTAATTATGAGGAAATCTATAGACGAACACAGTTTTTTTTTTTTTTAAATGTAAAAAAGGGGGTGAACACCCCAAAGCAAAAAAGCTACAAAACAGAAATCAAGCGGGCTGTAGTAGCCCCTGCCGAGTCATCAAGCCGAAACACAGTTTTTTCAAACAAACAGTAGAGTGACTATCTTCTAATAATCAAATAGTTCGATATTTTTGGTTCGGGGATGATTAAGACATGAAAATTTGACAGTCGAATACAATGCAGAGTGAGATCTACAAGAATCTCCCTCAAATAAGCTTATTTTGAGAGACTCATCTAAACAAACATTACAGGATTGATCATATACAAACCTAGGAGTCTTTGATCGATCTTACAACCTTCAGCTTCTTGGAGGAAGTCGTTGGCCTTCAAGTAATTCGTGTCCAGCATAAAAGTAGTTTTCAAAAGAAAGTTCAAACACCTATGTTTCTCAAAGATTAATTTTCAAATTTTCTTTCCCATATATTTAAGGAGAGGATCTTTATCATGTAACGGATAGTAAAAAAGGGAAAAGACAAAGAAAAAAAAAACGTCACTAGACCTGCGAAAAAAATGGAAAAAGACAAAAAAACGCCTTGATGGAAACCTTATATTCTGGGAAGAAAAATCGCATTAAAACTCACTGAAAGAAAAGGTAAGCAAGATATTTATCTTATTTGAAACGATCTTGAGGTAATTTTGAAAGAAGAGAAAATTGCAATGAGAATTGTATGTTGAAGGCATAATTTTGACGATGAATATGAGGATAAATTAAATTACCTTCGCTCTAAAGAGGATTGTTTTATTAGTTCGTTCGGGGAGCCTCTTCATGTTATTTAGGAAGCCCTATTTTGTGATTCTATGAATTGGTCCTATAATTTTCCAGTTTACTAATAAAGTTTTCCTCGTACCGTACGTGGATGTTCCCTTAAAAGAAAAAAAAACCCTTTACTATATTACCTTGTAATGGAAACAACAAACATTACTTTCTGTTTTTTGTTTTTTCGGTTTGGAGAGAAGGCGATATAGTATTTTTTTGGAAAATCAGTAATCGGGCTATGTTGTCGGAGATTTAGCGAGTTTCTCTACACCAATGGGCTCGGTTGTCGGTCCTTATATTTGGATTGGGAACGATCTTGAGGTCCTTATATTTTTCACGTGATAATTGCTGATTCAGTGTACAGAATTCTCAAAAAGAATGTACAGCAAATTATCTCTTGAAAACGTCAAAAGAGTAGCAAAACAAATTTCAAAAGAGTAGCAAAACAAACGTCAAAAGAGTAGCAAATTATCATCAATTCTTCACGCTAGCTCTTCTTTCCTCCAAATTTCAAGCACTTACTTTTTGAATTCTTTTTTTTTCTTTCTTGTTGTTATCTCCTGGAATATAGATTATTATAAATAAACCCAATTCTAGGCATGTATTTATAAAAAAAACCCACACATTATTTAAATATAGAAACACACCCAAAATCAATTCTAAAATAAACAATTGTATATTTTTTGGGTGTGTTTATAAATGGGTTTTGAGTGTGTGTAATGATGGGTTTTGGGTGTGTTTATAAAGTGTTTTGGGTGTTGGGTTTTTTTATAATTTCAGCCCTCATTTTGGGTGTTTTAGTGAAACCCCCGATTTTATATTGTTTATTTGAACTGCTTATCGAAGAAGATAGTTCGGACAAAAAAAAATATATAAAAGGCTAGGTGTGCACGTCTCTATGCAGGCTTCTACCTACAAATTAACCATTCTAATTAATAACCTTTGCTCGTTCAACAAAGGTCACAAGTACCTGCTATGTTGTTAGATGTGCTTCAAATTACGAGCTACTACGATAGATGATACATGAAAAAAGAAAAAAAATTAGAAAAGAAAGGGTCTACTACATATTAGTACTCAAATTTTAGGAGTCGTTAAGTGATGACTTTGCAGCTTCGACGTGGCTATTTTTTGCTGAATTTAGGGTTATCGTGTCGGCTTCGAGGAAATATCGCACCAGAATATGGTAAGTTTCAAACTTCTAAAACATGCGGTTGTGGGTTCCGTACTTTAGTGTTTTTTTATGGGTTTGGTTTCAAACGGTTTTTTTTTTATAGGTTTCCTTTTGTGTGTGTTTCGGCTGTTACCTTTTCAAAAATAGGGTTTCAACTGTTACCTTTTAGGCCCCGTTTGGTTCACGGAATGAATTTGACGGGAAATCATTTCCCAAGGGACGGGAAATCATTTCCCAAGGGATGGGAAATGGAATATTCTTTTCCCACGTTTGGTAATGCTAAGAAAGTAACCGGGAGATATCACTTTATTTCATTTCCCATGTTTGTTTTGAGTAGGAATGGAAAATAAAGTTTGTATAAATTTTCAATTATACCCATATTAAATCAAATAAAAAAAGAATGCATTTAATGATATATTGTAATTCTAAATTGTTAATGGGCACAAAATGGTCATGAAAAATATTTATTTAATATTGGCTCATTTTCCCAAACTTTCCCATGAGGAGGGAAAACAAAACCCAAGTTGGGAGGATGGCTTCACTTTCCCCCCTACTTTCCCAGGGGCCAGGCAATGATTTCCCATGCCTGGACTTACCAAACATGGGAAAGCAATTGATTTCCCATCCCCAAGTCTCCTTTCCTATGAACCAAACGGGGCCTTAGGGTTTGGGGTTTCTTTTTATAATGAAGGACACTTTGCTTGGTTGGTAAAGTAGTCAATGTAGAAAGTTAGGTTAGGCATTCATGTAGAACAAATTATAGGCTTGTTCCTACAAAGGAAATTTAGAAAAGGAACAAAATTCAAAATCAGAAAATTGGGGTTCAAATACAGAAAATCAAGCTTGAGTATCAATGGTGCTAGGAAAAGAAGGAAGGCGTATTGTTGGGATTTTCGGATTGATTGAGGAAGTTTGAAGCAATTATTCATTATGTCAAGTTTTTTGTTTCATTTAATGTTTTATTTTATATTTTCAGAATAATTTATCTATCAGGATATTATTTTCTTGATATGATTTTACTTATGAATATTTTGGGAAACTTTTGTTATTTCCTTTTTGGTTTCTAATTAACTTTCCTCAGGTATAAAAAGAATGCGTTGGGGCATCCTAAAAAATTTAGTTTATTATCAATCAAATACCTTTGAGTTTTACTCAATTTTCTAGTGGATTCCAGTCTGTCAATGGATTTCGACACTGTTACTTTAGGGTTATCAGTCGATCTCCCTATCTTTTTATATCTCAATGCGTCAGTTGGTATCAGAGCCAGGTTTTGCCTAGCTTGAGGTGCCTTCAATGGCTCATCCAAACAAAGAAGATTGTACCTATGGTGACAAGGAACCAATCACTCTCAACGAATTTGATGTTGCAGTTCTTCCATACTTCATGGGGATTGACTGCATTGAAGGCTTTCTCCAATGGGTTGCGGACATAGAGGAAATATTTGATTCAATAATGATCGCAGAAGAGTAGATGGTGAAAATTGTTGCGTCCCGTTTAGAAGACAATGTCGCTTCTTGGTGGGATCAGATGCAAAAATTTGGGAAAAAGTAAGGTAATCCTATAAGTTCTTGGCGTTGGATGAAGAGACTTTTGGTGAAAAAATTCTTTCATTTTGAATTTGATATATATTTATTAAGGAATGGTTACAGGATTGTTCAACCCAATATCATGGTGAGTCAAGAAAAGATGGAGGAAGATGTCAAACAAAAAGAAACTTTGATGAATGTTGAATTAATTGATGATATAGTAACCCACAAGATGGAGGAAGAGATTAAAGAAAAACAATAGATTATGCCAATTGAAACTCCTGTTGTTGTTGAAGATTTCCCAAAAGATGAAGAGCAACAATTGGATTCCTTTGAAATTAAAGGTATGGATAAATATGAAGTTGGAGAGGAAAATAATTCATACAAGGAGTTTAATTCTCAACTCGCATATTCTAATCTTGTTTATGGAATTAATTATATGATTATTCCATCCAAGTATGAGCAAGTTCAAATGCCACAAATTGAAGAGCATATATACACATAAAGTTCTATGTCTATTTAGGTTCTTTTTAAGGAGAACTGGAGGTCGAGTTCTTTACAAGTGAAGGGGCTTGATGTAAGAAAAATTATAGGCTTGTTTCTACGAAGGAAATTTAGAAAAGGAACATAATTCAAAATCAGAAAATTGGGGTTCAAATATGAAAAATCATGTTTGAGCATCAATTATGGCCCCAGGAAAAGAAGGAAGACGTATCTTTGGGATTTTCTGATTGATTGAGAAAGTTTGAAGCAATTATGGATTAAGTCAAGATTTATATTTACTTTAATGCTTTATTTTATATTTTTAGAATAAGTTATCTATCATGATATTATTTTCCTAATATGATTTTACTTAGGAATATTTTGGGAAACTTTTGTTATTTTCTTTTTATTTTCAAATTAACTTTCCGTGCAAGTCAAGGATTTTCTCTTGTATAAAAAGGAATGGGTTGGGGCATCCTGAAAATTTTAATTTACTATCAATCGAATACCTATGAGTTTTACCCAATTATATGGTGGATTCCATTTAGTTGGTGGATTCCGACATTGTTACTTTAAGGGGTGCATCAGATTGTGAAGATAATGGGAGAAGGTTCCAAGAATACAATCCTGAAACTGACAGCAATAATCTAATTTTTAAACTAAGAATGATGTTTGTAGATTTCCATGTGTTTAGAGAGGCACTCAGAACTTACTCACTGAAGTATAGACACAAAATGTGGTATAAAAGAAATGCAAGGTTCAAGCTAAAGGCACTTTGTAGAACCAAGCATTGCCCTTGGAACATATATGCCTCGAGCAAGTCATCTGAGGATAAAACATTGATTGTTAAGATCTACAATCCTAACCATACATGTGTACAAGTATGGGATAACAACCTAGCAACTGTACATTAGCTCACTAAACATTCATGGACAGAGTCCAATCTAATCCTTCAATTCCTCCACATCAAGGATGCTACTTCAAAGGAGTGGGTAGGGGGGCTTCACACATGAAAGCACATAGAGCCAAAAGATTAGCTAGGGTAATGTGGCTTCCGAGTATACAAAGCTTTGGGATTATTGCGAAGAAGGAGCAACATAGGAACAACCATCAAAATTAAGTGTGAATTTAATGGAAAGTAAGTGACCTGTGCTTGCGTTCTCCTTGCAAATTAAGTGCTTTCCTCCTCTCCTCTTCAAGGGGGGGAGGGGAGTGAAAATGATATGTTTCTATTTTTCATGAAGATATTGGCTATTTCTTGGCTCTTACGACCCTTTCTCTTCAGGAGGGAAAGGGGGAATGAAGAGAAGTTTCCGCTAAATTAGGAGGGATTCTCTTTTGTCATTCCTTTGTCATTGCCGATGTTGTTATTGTGTTTCGATTCGTCTCTACAACATAAAAAAAAAACCCTAACCCTAAACACTACCTATTTTCCACCACCATCGTCTACCTTATTACAGTTGCCTTTGGCACCATCCCGCCACTCATCACCATGCCGAATGTTGGTGCCTTTATTTCTTCACTTGCTTCTGGTTCTGCTTCACCTACTATTAGATATATGCCCTAGAAACCAATATAAAATGGATAATTTTAAGAAAATAATATATAATAATCAAATGGGCAAGAATGTTGCTTTAGATACATAACGTACACAAAGTAACAAGTCCATGGATTAAGATATAAATGGAAAGTGGTCTAAAGAAGTTAGATGCACGAGACCTTTCCATACATATAAATATCGTATCCTAAAATGTTCCTGGTCATAGGATCACTAATTGGACAATGGTGACCCGCAAAGACTAGTACTCATTATGTCTGCTCAATTGGGAGGATGACTAGTCTCAAGTCATTCATGTAGAGACACTGAGACAGATGTGTAGATTCTCTATAGAAGATGGAGTCCACTGAATGCGATCAACTCTAGAATTCTTGTATGCAAGTCTTACTCACAAGTGTCAAACAAAGAATTCTAAGTTGTAATAATGCAAATTAATCCTTAGACCTGAGACATCACAGTTGTCTTGTGTATATGTTGTTTTACTTTGAGAGCACTATACGGTCGTATCAAAATGATGTGACTTAAAGGTGTTCCTCAGGATTCTCAGCGTGTACGCAGAGACAAGTGAATGTACAACAAGGAATCTTTGCTCTTAGTAAGAAGAGAGAATACTCTAAAGATATGATTCGTGAATCTTTGGCCAAAGTATTGGATGGAAATTGAAACAAGAACGTTTGTAATTTCATCAAATTGAATCATATAATCTAGAGATATCATAGTGAGGATTTTGACACAAGTTTACCATATCTCGAGAATATGACATAGAGTATTAAATTAGAGAAGGATCAAATTGCATTGTACTCACAAACTGACTAGGTTCTCTAAATGAATTCTTTTTAGCTTGGGTAGCCATGACATACTGCTTGGTGTCACTAATGGCTTCTGGAAGCCTTGTAAGAACTAATTATAATTGGTCTTCACCAATAGGGAGAATTGTATGGAGGGATACAATTCACACTTGATTTAGAGTGAATCATTCATACCCACTGCCTCGCTAATTAGAACATATAAAATCGCACACCAAAAAGAAATCGATTGGGAATTTCAGAAGAGAATGAATGATTTTGTGACTTGGTCAAAGTCAATGTGAAAGTCAAAGGTCAAAGTCAAAAGTCAAATGATAAAGGTCAAACAGTTGACCTGACACTTGACACGATCAACTGAGGATGACCGAGACCAACACTCGTTAGACAAGTGAGTGATTGAATTAGGGCCAGTTTGGCACTGCTGTGCTGTGAAAATAATCGTTGTCAGATTTGCTATGAGAGAAATCAGTTGTGAGAGAAAGCAGTTTGGTGTTTGGTAAACTTTTTGTTAAGAGTGTTGTTGGTACTAATTCCCGCGTAATCAGAAAATGATTCCCGCATAATCATTAAACCTAGCGCCTCTTCGAGACTGATTCCCACATAATCAGAAAATAAAAGCACCTCATTAGCTGCTTTCCCTTATAGTTTTCTCTCACAGCAATTTTTAATAATAAGTGATTTTCTCATAGTTTACCAAACGGGCTAGGCTTCCCAAAATTTTAAAAAAATCACTTATTACCCCAAATAAGCAATGCCAAACTAGCACTTAGTCAAGTCACTAGAGTAATTAAATTGATTAGATTATTTTAATTATTCAATTAAAGTTATGAAACTTTAATTAAAGGTCCTATATGACTTGGAAATTCAAAAGGGATTTGACCATATGGACTTAGGCACATATGTGACACATTATAGGATTAATGTGTTGGACGAAGATAGCAAAAGCTGACACACAAAAGGGGGGTGTGGGTACACTAGGGTTTGGGGGTATTTTTGTCAACCTTGTGACATTTTTGATCCTATAAGTGTGTAGCTATGGAATCCTATCATCTTAGGGTTTTCACGTTGGTGAAATTGGAAGAGAGAAAACATCAACCTCTCTCTCCCTAACCCCTTCAATCTATCACATCAAGTGAGGGTGCTAGCACCACTCTTCACTTGTTGTCTACTCATTCTCTCATCCCATTCAATCCTTGGTGAAAAGCTTTGGGGAGGTGCATATCTTTGTATCTATTTGGAGAGCTACAAGGTGGAGAATCAACATCAAAGGGAGAGCCAACAACAAAGGGACCACTCCCTCTACTTGAACACCATTGTTGGTTTCAAGATTCGCTCCAAGGATATGAACATCTTATCTTTCTCTCAAATAGGATTTAGAGAGTCTTTGGTACACACTTTCATAGACTTATAAAGATTGGGACCAAATGAGACTTGCATGAATCCCTAGTTTATTTAATGCTTCTGCTCTTACTTTGATTTCATATTAGATATGGCTTGCTAGGTGATTTATACTCTCAAAGTTTTTAGAAATCTCTACACAACACCATTCCAAAATATTCCATTCACCTACTGCTTCTCCTACCCCTATTTTGATGGTTCATACTGAATCGCCCACCAACCTACTCTTGGAATTCAAATTGAATGGATCCAACTATGTGATTTGGGCTTCAATGATCGAATTTTATGCTACTTCACACGAAAATTTGGGTTACCTAACTCGTGACTCTGATGCCCAGATTCCAAATATCCATAATTTGGAAAGTGGAAAATTGATGATGCTACCTTGAAAAGTTGGATGATGTGCACTATGGAACCTAGTTTGTTGAATATGTTTCATACTTACCTACTGCTGTGCTCACAAGATTTCTGTGTTCTACCTTACCTACTCCCGTGCTCACAAGGTTTCTATGTTTTGCCTTATCTACTGTCGTACTCACAGGGTTTATGTGTTCTGCCTTACTTACTGCCCTTCTCACAGGGTTTCTATGTTCTGCCTTACCTACTACCCTGCTCACAGGGTTTTTGTGTTCTGTCTTACCTACTGACATGCTCATAGGGGTTTCTGTGTTCTGCTTTTATGTGTTCTTCTATGTGCCCTATTTGTTAGGGTTTGTCAGTTGTTTCACTCACGGGTTATGACAAGGCCTTCTCTATAGTTGTTCGATTAGTCAATGTCGAGTACAGTGCTCTATGACTCGCTTATCACGTTTGGGCACGTGAATTAGTTAGGTTTTTGGTTCCTCACTATGTTAGGATTTTGGTGACTTACCCATTTATCTAGTCCTATTATAATTGAGATTTATTTCATATTGTAATTTATATTTATTTTCTATTGTAATTTATATTTATTTCCTATTATAATTGAGCATAACTGAATATTTGCCCTACTTTGTTTGATTTTTTCTACGTATGCAAGCACATCTGAAAATTAATATAACTTCTTCATTTTCTTTCCTCCAAATTTGAAACTTACCTTTCGAAATCATTTTTTTTAATAATTTTTTAAATTTCCTTGAATTTTATATGGAATCAGGGCTATTCTTATTTTTGACATGCATATGCAGAATAAATTTATTTTGTTACTGTGAAAATTTTAAATGTTAAAGCAAGATAGATTGTTGTGAACCTCTGTAGTAATCCATGTGTTCGGCTTCTTTGTTTCTCTTTGTTTAAAGCACAAATTCACAAATTCTCTATTGTCTGCAAAAGATGTCTGAAAATTCTTCTTCTCGTATTGTTGTCTATTTTCCTCTTCTCATATTCCATCTCAATTTCACATCTTACCATTGTGTACTAAAAAATTTGTGTGGACTCGAATCACTTAAGATATTTTCGTCTTTGTCAATTATAAGATCAATACTCCGAAGTATTGTGGCCTTCTACCTGCTTTCGCATTGTCACTCTAGTTTATTTCAGTTTTGTTGGTCTAGGCTTCTGCTTTGTCTTTTAGACTTGTGCTTTTGTAACTGGCGTGTTCCTTGCCTTGGTTTAATGATATTACCAAATTGACCAAACAAAAAAAGGGCAACCTTTATGATGATCATTAACCCATCTAAGCATGCTTATCCCGTAAAGAAAACAACACAGAGAATAGAAACTTCTCTATGTAAAGCTTACAATTTGACCATGACTAAATAATTAGATAATTTCCAATGTGATTGATTATTTTTTTGTTAGGATTATGTTTTATGAGATTCTAATGAATAGACAGTTTGGGTCATTAAGGTTGAGCCTCAAGTCGGATTAGTGATCAGTTTGCGCGTACACGCTTGTGACTCAAGCCATATATCATGAGCCGTACTGTAGCCTCTAAACAATGGGCCACTAAATTTCAAAAAAAAAAATTGTCACTGTGGTATAATGGTCAAAGTACAATGGAATTTAAACAAATTGATGAAAATTAGGAACAATCAGTCAAAGAACTACAAACAAATTAGCTTCATAATTATGAGCATGTTGACAATCATCAAAGGACTAAAAATCAATGTTTAATTTTACACGAGGGTTTAATGGAAATTTAATCTTATACAAGGGCTAAAATTGAAATCATTGTATGTACACAAATTTGGAATTCAAATTTTGTATGTACATAAATTTGGAATCTCTAGAATTATTGTACATACATAAATTATTCACATTATTGAATTAAATACAAATATTGAATGATGAATATGATCTGAAGTTTTCAGTACTTCTCAAGGAAACTTTTGAACCAGTGCGCCGAGAGTTTTGGGTACCTTTTAAGCCTATCGTTGTAATCTACATAGGTAATACCAAATCGAACACTATATCCCGAACTCCATTCAAAGTTGTCTAGCAACGTCCACGGAAAGAATCCCTTCACTTTGACACCATTGCTAAAAAGAAATTAAATATATTTATGTGAATAATATGAATCAATAACTCAAAATCTAAAGCTAGACCATATATATATATATATTCTAAACGAATTTGTTAATACACTTACTCAATAGAACTTTGAACATAATGAAGGTGGCGATTGTAGTAGTCAATTCTATGGGTATCATTAAGGGCTTCGGCAAGTGATAATTTTGGATCATTGAACTCATCCACACCTACAATATAATACATTTTAAAATTTAGAGACTTTGTACTACTTGTGTGTGTTTTACACCAAAAATATGTGAAACATTCATCATTTAATTACTTAAGGCTAGAAATAATTACCATTTTCAGTAACGTAAATGACTGGATTGTCATACTTTTTCTTTGTGTAGAGTAAAAGATCTTGAATTCCTTGTGGATAAACATTTAGCCATTCCGAAGCACCCTGCACCCAAATTTGAAGATATTTAGATTTTTAGGAGTCACATTTGTAAGTGCAAAATGATTAATGGTCAAAATCATAAAGGCATAATATAGTAATTTGATGTGTACCTTTGAACCGATGGAGACCCCATTACGCTCAGCTGCCACAACATATATGAATATCAGAATCTAATTAGTTTATAAACTTAAATTGCATGAATTAAATTCTGAATTTTTACTCACATGAAAGATTAATGCCAGCATCTGTTGTGTAGCTTGCATATACAGAGTTATTTTGAGGTGCATCGCTTGCATAGTAACCAGCATAGTAATTTAGTCCAAGAAAATCAAATGAACCAATTAGCAACTTGGACTGTTCTTTCGTGAATTTTGGTAATCGGCTTCCAACAAGAGATCTCATGCTTTGAGGATAGTCACCACTTGTCAATGGCTCAACAAACCTATAAGAATGTAAAAATTTCAAGCATTAACTTGACATTATATTATATATTGCTCGCTAGTAAGTAGTAAATATTATTCATAAGTAAATTCAAAATACACTTGCCATCCGAACATAAAATCCAAAGCTCGTAATGCAGCATTTTTATTTTGTTTTTCTTCTGATAGGGGCTCAAACCAATGTGACACCAGTGTTATCCCTATCACTCCATTTTGAGATGCCTGCACAAGAATATGTAGTTTGTTTGTTTTAGAGTCACAAAAAAGTAAAGCAGTCGCTCTCTTGTTGCAACTTAGAATTCAATATTATGACAAACAAAAAAACTAATGAATTGTACCTGATATTTATTTTTGTACAATTTTACTGCAGCTGCATGAGCAAGGAGCAGGTGGTGTGTTACCAAATATGGTTCAGTAGATGAATCTCCCCCGGTGCAGTTTAGCTGCTGCCAAGTGGAGCATCGTCCTGGCGCATGAGACCCGATTGCATAACCAAAGTTACTAAAGGTATATGGCTCATTCAGTGTGCTCCAATGCTTTACTCGATCACCAAATTCCTTATAACAAAGTTCTGCGTAATCTTGAAAATGATTGCTGTATATACACATTTCAGAATGTAAATGTCATAATTGTATTTATTAATTAAATTATTAATACGATTCAGAGGACTAATTTCTTCACTTACACAATATGAGGGCTTAAGAAACCACCATATTCGTCTTCTAAAGTTTGGGGAAGATCCCAATGGAAGAGTGTCACAAATGGCGTTAGACCTATAAATAGCATGATCAATACAAGCGAGTTATAAGTTTGATAAAACAAGTTTTTTTTATGAGTGCATGAAACTGTTATTATATAAATTATTGATCATGTGAGGTGGGATGACTCACCATTGCGTAAGAGCTCATTGATGAGATTGTTATAATATTTGATTCCTTCCTTGTTCACTCCTCCACTTAACTTTCCATCTAATAATTAATACAAAACCAGAAAATAAAGAAATAAGTGCACCAATACAATTTAAACTGAACTTTAAAAAAGTTGGATTATATGTTGAAACTTGAACTTCAACTTCTATTTAATTTATCTTTGAAAAAAAATATATTTTTGCTTCAGTTATTTCAATTAATTATTTTAATTGAAACAAAAATCTTTGTTATATTATTCGATAGACAACTTGGACACATTACGTAAGCTAAAATCAACATGAAGGCAGAAATATTGACGATTGGTCACAACCAAATGTGAGGATGTGGATGAACTTACTTGGTAATAATCTTGACCATGAGATAGAGAATCTATAAGCATCCCACCCCATATTCTTCATAATCCCCACATCTTCCTACAGTGCATAACAATAAAACATTTTATGAGAAAGAGCTAAACATTATAGGGAGTTTATCTTCAATATCCTGAGTTTTCTTCATGTTGATCAAAATTTAATATGTAGTGCACATTGGGTCATGAACCTTGTAGCGGTGATATTGATCAACAGCGATATCTCCATTACTGCTATCATTAATCTTTTCTGCAATTAATCATTGAAAATTTAATTAAATATTTAGAGCATAAGAGTAAAAGTAATACCATTTTGTTATTTTAACTAATTCATGATTTGATTGGACAGACCTGGATATTTGTGGGTGAAGGTATCCCAAATGCTTGGTCCTCTACCACCTTCGTTTGCAGCACCTTCATACTGAAATACACAAGAGAAACAATGAAGAAGATGTCAATATTCTTGCATGGATCGATGCTAACCAATCAGAACACAAATTAAATTAAAGCCTAGAAGAAGGAAGGACTTACTTGGTAAGATCCAGAACCTACACCAAACATGAACCCTTCTGGAAAACTGCTCCTATTGAGAGAACCAGTGTCAAAATGCGTGGGTGGAGCTCTAATATCTGCTTTGCTATTTGTCAATGCAAAGCCAATTAGTAGCAGCACACCTAAGAGAAAAGATCGTAATTGCATTGCCATAACTTGAGGTTTTTTTGGTTGGTAATAATCTTGATAAGTATAAGTTGGCTCTGGCTGGCATGCTTCATGGCCTTTATATAGAGGAGGAAGTACGTGCTGCAAATGAGAACAAAACAGAGATGGGCATTGAATGGGTTTGAGGAGGCAACTACGTAGAATGTCATGGTACAAAGGGAAATGAAAACTTTCATATTTGAATGAGTTTTTGTCTCCCCCCACCAATCCCAAAACTTTCATATATTCAAACACGTAATATGTATAATGGTGCATGTGTGAGTAGAGCCGCTAAGTCTGATTTAGTCTCTTATAACCAATGGGTCAAACTGTGGAAACAAATTTGACACACAACTGTTCAAATTTAATTTAATTTAATTATTAAATTACTTTGATGCCCTATTGAGTGTTTTGGGTTTATGAGGTTTTGGGGTTGGGTTTGTTTTAAAAAATCGATGATAGTTTTGTAATTTACAAAAAGTTAAAAGCCTCTTTGTTATATTGTAAAGGAGTTTTGGGTGTGTTTCTAAAGTCCATTTCATATAGGTTTTTTTTTTTAAATGTGGGATCCTTTATTGGGTATAATAGTGAATTTCCCAAAGAAAAACCCCGCGAAGGAGCCTATGATGGGAAGAAAAATAACATTAAAATGCACAGAAAGAAAAGCGTAAACAAAAAGTCATTACTACATATTTATCTCATGTGAAACGATCTTGAGGTTATTTTGAACGAGGATGAAAAGAAAGTTGCTATGAGAATTATGTACGGATGAGTTTAGCAATTACGCTAGCCATAGACTTGTTCAAGCAGTAGCGTATGAAAATTATCTTTAATTCTCCACGTTCTTCTTTGCTCTTCAAAATGTCACTCTGTTTCAAGAAATAAATTATATATTCACAGCGGAGTCATTATCCAATAAGCTTTCCTTGAAGATGTTTCTTTTGCTAGACTTTTTCTTCTCGTAATAGCTGTACATTCCTTTTATAGAATACTGTACATGAAGGCAAATCGTTTTGAATAATTATCCAATAAGTCACTAATTTCTTGTATAATATATCCTCTTTTGGGCATAGTTACCTGGAAGTGAAACAATAAATCAAACAAAAGAAGCAGCCCAATGAAGATTAGAAGATTAGAAGTGCTTAACTAATATGAAATCTTTAATGGAGCCAAACCCAATTCTCGACGTATAGTGCGTGTATGAGAAACCCCCAACCCTTGTAATATAGACTAAAAATTCTAGTTCGTTAAACCAAAAAGAAATCACATATTATGTACAAACATTTGAACAATCTACAGCGTCAACAAAACAAATGGTCCGTCAAATTCTTTTCAAAATTTGACGCACGTGGTTAATTAGGAGACTCCACCAGAATTAGCAGCTACTATTCCATGTTTGACTATTCAGTCAAATATGTAACTTTCCCTTTTTACCCTTCGAATTGCATGCACGTGTGTTTTGCAAAGATATTTATTTCATCATTGCTTACTAATTCTCATGCATAGAACGTACTTCCTCTATATAAAGGCCATGCAACATGCCAGCCAGATCATATTTGGTGACATATCACCTGCTCCTTGCTTATGCAGTTGCCGTAAAACTGTACAAGAATAAATATTTGGTTTAATTAATTAGTTTTCAATTTTTTTTTATAGAAATAATATTATATCCTAATTGAGAATTCTATATGAGTAAGTAGTACTTGTTGGCGAGTCCTTACTTAGTTAGGATTTTGGTTCCTTATTTATTTAGGATTTTGGTTCCTTATTTCATTAGAATTTTGGTTACTTACCAATTATTATTTAGTCCTATTGTAATAGAGATTTATTTCCTATTGTAATTTAGATATATTTCCCATTTTATTTAGGGTTTGGCTTTGCCTTACCATGCCTTTCCTTACCCTATTTTTAGGGTTTTGTTGCCCTATCTGGGCTTTCTTTGCCATGCCTTGCCACCTTGCCTTTGCTTGGCCTTTATTTGCCTTACTTTGCCTTACCCTATTTTTAGGGTTTGGTTGCCTTTGCTTTTGCTGTGTTCACAGGGCTTCTGTGTTTTGCCTTATCTGCTGCCGTGCTCACAGGGCTTCTGTGTTCTGCTATGTGCCCTATTTTTTAGGGTTTGCTCTTGTGTTTCCGCTGCGAACTTTGCTTTAGTTAGTCACTTGTTTCACTCGTGGTTGACGAAAAGACCTTCTCTATAATTGGTGCATCTCAAGTATGGTGTTCTGTGACTCACTTGTCAAGTTGGGCCTGCGAAATATCTTTGTCCAACTTGAGGGGGAGTGTTGGCGAGTCCTTACTTAGTTAGGATTTTGGTTCCTTATTTCATTAGAATTTTGGTTACTTACCAATTATTATTTAGTCCTATTGTAATAGAGATTTATTTCCTATTGTAATTTAGATATATTTCCCATTTTATTTAGGGTTAACACATCTTTGTACTTGTATAAATACCTCCATATTAGAGAAGAATAATATGAGCGTATTGGAGCATAACTAAATATTTACCCTACTTCGTTTGACATGGTATCAAGAGCCTAGTTCCGATCTTGTGATTACCTCTGCCAAATTGAGAATTGTTGGCACTCCTCATTCCTAACCCATCATGGGTCTTCATCTTGTATAGTCACCATCGTTTGTTCATTCTCTCATATGTGTTTTCACCACACCTAGCCTTCACATGCTTCTTTGCTACTGTTCCAAAAATTTTATTTTTTCATCTTTGTATGCCAGATGGTCTTTCTTGATGTCTCAGCTTCTCTATCTTTGAAACTTCATAACAAGTCTCTTTACCCCGTGAGCCTCGTCAACACTCATCGAGGCCTTTTGTGGTAAAACCCCACACCTGACGGATTGGGCAGGTGGTAAAGTGGGGACAGTATCGATGTTGTTAGAGTGGGACCCATCGGGCAGATCCAAAAATTCAACAGTACTAAGATACAATAGGGTGGGGAATATTTTACCGTTTTGTTGCTCTAAATCAACTAAACTTAATATTATCGTGCAAGCATCTCAAAGAGGAGTTATAGGGTTAACATTGGTGTCACACTGGATTTCATGTTTGGATGGTAAGTATAAGAATGCTGCGACATGAGCCTTGGATTTCATGTTTGGATGGTAAGTATATTAAGAAATTACTTATGAATTTAATATTTACTAGTTATTGGAAAGCAATATGTCAGAAAATACCAAGTTAATGCTTGAAATTTTCATGTTTTTTAAGGCTTGCGGAGCCATTTGTTAATGTTTTGGTATTCAAGCTGGGTTTTGCAAATTGGTCTATTAGAGAAGAATGAAGGAATAGAGAATCTTGAAAGAATGCTCTGCTTACTCACACAGTATGTGTGCAAGCGTTTTGTATATATTTCTATCTGTAAGAATGAGCTCACACAGCATGTACTACATGACCGTTTGCTCTTAGCTGGATTCACACAAGTCCCAATGAATCTCAGCCATCCACCTGTCTCAATTTTAGGATCACTACACATGACTATTTTAGCCTTACATCTTTTGACCTCATACTTGGCAAATATGCTCAAGTGAATACATAAATAAACTCATCTTATTTCACTAATACTAATCAGCTATAGACTTATAATTCAACATTCCCCTTTAAGTCTTGAGTTGATTTCACTCCGAGCATACTCCTGAGATAGTTGAAACAATCCTTAGCCAAAGGTTTTGTGAAAATATCTGCTAGCTGCTCTTTAGTGGGACAATACACCAAATCAATGATTCCTTCCTGCAGTGCATCCTTAATAAAATGATACCTTCTATCAATGTGCTTGGTCTTCTGATGGAACACAGAATTCTTTGTAATAGTAATGGCAAAAGTGTTATCACAGTGAAGACGAGTAGCTTCAGTTTGTATTTCTCCAAAATCTTCCAAAACGAACCTCAGCCATATTGCTTGAGTTGTCGCTTCTGATGCACTTATATATTCAGCCTCTACAGTTGAGAGTGCAACACAGTTTTGCTTGACCGAAGCCCAAGAAAACACACAAGTACCAAATGAAAATGCATATCCTGATGTGCTTTTGCTGTCCTCCAATGAGCCACCCCACTCACTATCACAGAAGCCTGTTAAACAAGCTTTCCTTCCCTTCACATACTCCAGGCCATAATCCAGAGTTTCCTTGATGTATCTGAGTACTCTCTTTGCAGTTTCATAGTGTCTATTGGTAGGACAGTGCATAAATCTTACCAATACACTTGCTGAATACATTATATCCGGCCTTATAGCAGTGAGATATAGAAGGCTTCCCACAATGCTTCTATACATTTCCTCACTCGCAGATCCACTTCCATCATCTTTAGATAACTGCTCAGTAGTTACAAGAGGAGTTGTGACAGTCTTTGCTTCATTTAATCCAAACTTACTCAGTAAAGAACCTTGCATACTTCTTCTGGTGAATGAAGATGCTAGAGTTAGTTTTAATTACTCCCATTCCGAGGAAGTGGTGAAGGAGTCCCAAATCTATCATCTCATACTTCATTTTCATATCTTCCTTGAACTCTTCTAGCATTGATTTGCAACTGCCAGTGTAGACTATATCGTCCACATAGATTGAAACAATCAAGATATTTTCTCCCTTTGCTTTTATATACATAGTTGGTTCACTCAAGCTCTTCTTGAAACCACACTATGAGAAATAGTTGTCAATCTCTCCATTCCAGGCTCTTGGAGCTTGTTTTAGGCCATAGAGAGCCTTATGAAGCTTGTACACCTTTTCCTCCTTGTTTTTTACTACAAAACCTTCAGGCTGCTCAACATATACCTCTTCTTGTATAACTCAATTCAAGAAGGCCGATATCACATCTAACTGATACAGTTTCCAGCTCTTTTGTGCAGCCAAGGCTATTAAAGTTCTAATGGTATCCAACCTAGCAACCGGTGCATAAGTCTCATTGTAGTCCAAACCAGGCTTTTGTGCATAGCCCTTTGCAACCAGCCTTGCTTTATTCTTCAACACTGAGCCATCAAGATTTAACTTGGTTTTGTAGGCCCATTTAACCCCTATAACAGGTTTTTCAGTTGGTCTGTTAACAAGCGTCCAGGTGCCATTTTTTTCAATCATAAACAGCTCATCCTCCATAGCTTTTAACCAAGACTCGTCTTGTTTAGCATCCTCATACTTCTCTGGATCCATGATACACAGATTGCATTGAGCCAACACTTCATTCAGATTCCTCCACTTTAGTGGTGTATGGTCAAATGCTTGATTATGCCCTTCACTTAAGTTTGACATGCTTGCAGATTCACCTGAGATAGGTGACTTGGATTGAACTTCAGAGTCTTCAATACTAAGAACTCTCCTAGGTGGAGATAATGTAGATGATGTAGGAGACAACACCATTCTGTCACTTCTTCTTGTCCTTATGTCACCATGAATAAAACTTCCAGTATTAAGGGATATTGACTCTGAGTTCTCTTCCCAATTCCAGGCAGCCTCTTCATCAAATACAATGTCTCTTGACAAGAATAGTTTCTTAGATAGTGGATCAAATACCCTATACCCCTTTTCACAAGTTGCATATCCCACAAATACTCCTTTGAAGCTTTTAGGCTCAAGCTTATGTCTGTGTCCAACTGGAACATGAACATCGCATAGTGAACCAAATACCTTCAGGTGTGCTATTCCTGGTTTTCTTCCATAATAAGCTTCAAAAGGTGTGATGTTGTTCAAAGCCTTTGTGGGACATCTGTTTAGAATGTACACTGATGTATGCACTACTTCTTCCTAGAGAAAGTATGGCATCCTCTTCTCATGCAACATGGATTTAGCCATCTCAATCACAGTTATGCTCTTCCTCTCCAATACTCCATTTTGTTGTGGATTATATGCAAGAGTGAATTGTCTTTGTATTCCTTCCTTTTCACAGAATATGTCGAATTTAGAAGACTTGAACTCCCCTCCTCTATCATTTCTCATACACTTAATCTTGAATCCACTTTGTAACTCTGTTGTAGCTTTGAATTTTTTTAAAATAGTTGAATGCATCAAACTTATATCTCAGGAAATAAACCCAAATCATTATGGTGAAATCATCTATCAACAGCATGAAATACTTATTTTCAACAATTGAATCATTCTTCATAGGTCCACACAGATCAACGTGAATTAGTTTCAGTGGAGCAGTTGCTCTTTGCGCTTGATTTCTTGGCAATTCTTCTCTGTGTTGTTTTCCAAATTGGCAACCTTTACAGACTCCATTGTAGTCTTCTAGCTGAGGCAACCCATGCACCATTTCCCTGTCTCTCAATTGTTTGAGACCACCAAAGTGTAAGTGCCCAAGTCTCATGTGCCAAGTCTCAGTAAAGTGAGTGACACTAGCTTTTAAAACCACTTGGTTCTTAGATAATAAAGCCTATGGATAGCACCTATTCACTTTCTTCTTTACTTTCATGACTAAGCATTCCAGTGATGCAGAACACACTGCACATTCCACCACCAAACACCAAGAAATATCCATGCTCATCCATTTGACCTACACTTAGAAAGTTTTCTTTTAAACCAGGCAGATACATTACTTCTCTAACATACTTGCTGCCCTTGTTTGTATCAATCACCAATGAGCCCATTCCTGCTACATTCACAAGGTCTCCAGTTGGCATTTGAACTTTGCCAGCTATGTTGGTTCTTACATCAACAAGCAATTCTACATTTCCTATCATGTGATTGCTACAACCACTATCAATGTACCACTCTCCATTCACCCTTGGTTCTGTAACTATGCTATTTGCATAAAATAGATTCCTTGTCATCTCCAATTGGTTAGCACTGTTTGCCTTTTGCACTGTTTTATCTGCAGTACATTCTCTAGCCAAGTGACCAAATCTGTCACAATTGTAGCACTTTGGTTTCCCTTTGTATCTACACTCACCAAACTGGTATTTAGAACACACCTTGCACTGAGGCTTTGCAACCTCTTGACCCATTGACTGAGATGCATTCATATTCTTATAAGTGTTCAGAGGAGATTTCTGCTGAAATTTGGGTTTTGATTCACATTTCTTGCCTTTAGAATTCCAATTTCCTTGAAATCTGGATGAACCAGAGTGAGCACCACTCTTGTTTTGTTTCTTTGGATTCACAGAGAGTGAAGAGAATGCTCTCTCAGTTGCATCAACAGTATGCAAATCAAACTGTTGTTCTTGGCTCTTCAAAATTGCAACTACCTCCTGCAATTCTACAGTCTCCAAACACTTTGTATTCTCAATGACTAGACATATGGGATCATATGGTTTACTAAGGCTAATTAGAACTTTCTACACAAGTCTTTCATTAGACAGAATTTCACCAAACGTTTTCATCTGATTAATCAACTCATTTAGCCTAGTAAGATACCCAGACAAAGTTTCATCATCACGCATTCTAGCATATTCGAATTCACGTCTCAGATTTTGCAATTTCACAAATCGTACCTGATCACCACCCTGATACTCTTCATACAACAAATCCCATGCCATCTTCGTTGATTTAGCATTGGCTATTCGAGGGAATATTTGATCCGAGACTGCATTCTGAATGATTCCCAGAGCCTTTGCGTCTTGCATCAACACAGCGGCCATTTCTTCATCTACATCATCCTCCGATGATCCTTCAGCCTTCTTCTTCTTCGAATAAGAAGTTTTAACTCCCTTCTCTACCAGATTCCACAACCCATGTGATTTGAAAATCGTCATCATCTTGATTCTCCAAAACTCATAGTTCTCACCGGAGAAAATTGGAGTACTCACTTCCGAGCCTCCAGATCCAGACATCTTTCGTTTGAGTAGGTTGATTCCTCTTCTCAGATGATAATGGGTCTCTGGCGACTTTCACCGAGCTTCAACTCAACTCAATGAGTTCACATATTTACGCCCAGGCTCAGATGATCGAACATGGCTCTGATACCATGTTAATGTTTTGGTATTCAAGCTGGGTTTTGCGAATTGGTCTATTAGAGAAGAATGAAGGAATAGAGAATATTGAAAGAATGCTCTGCTTACTCATACAATATGTGTGCAAGCATTTTGTATATATTTCTATATGTAAGAATGAGCTCGCACAACATGTACTACATGACCGTTTGCTCTTAGCTGGATTCACACAAGTCCCAATGAATCTCAGCCATCCATCTGTCTCAATTTTAGGATCACTACACATACCTATTTTAGACTTATATCTTTTGACCTCATACTTGGCAGATATGCTCAAGTGAATACACAAATAAACTCATCTTATTTCACTAATACTAATCAGCTATAGACTTATAATTCAACACCATTGACTAGTGGCGACTATTCGCAAAGCATGCGATCATTTGTTGGAAGAAAATCACCAAAATTCACTAAAGAACAATCTAGGTCTCTAATTGGTTCATTTGACTTTCTTGGACTAAATTACTATGCTGGTTACTATGCTAGCGATTCACCTCAAAATAACTCTGTATACGCAAGCTACATAATAGATGCTGGTGTAATCTTTCATGTGAGTACAAATTGAGAACTTAATTCAAGAAATTTAAGTTTCATAGACTAATTAGATTTCGATATTCATATGTGTTGTGGCAGTTGAGCGTAATGGGGTCCCCATTGTTCTAAAGGTACACATCAAATCACTAGATTAACCCCTTATAATTTGGATGATCAATTGTTTTCGAAATACAAATTTAAATCCTAGCAATATCAATACCTTGAAATGGGGTACTGGGTGCTTCGGACTGGCTAAATGTTTATCCAAGAGGAATTCAAGATCTTTTACTCTACCCAAAGGAAAAGTATAATGATCCACTCATTTATGTTATTGAGAATGGTAATTGCATCATCAATGTTTCACTTATATTTGTTGTAAAACACACATTACTGCTACAAAAGTCTAAATTTAAAACTGCATAACAATGGATTTTATTCTAGGTGTGACTACTACAATTGCCACCTCTATTATCTTCAAAGTGCAATTGAGTAAATTAATTACGGATATATATAGTCTAGCCTTCTTATATTTGAGTTATGGATTCATGTGGATCCTTTTCACAATCCGGGGCGGACGCACATTGGGACAAGAGGGGTCGGACGACCCCTTAGAATGCTGGAAATTTGGCTAGGGACTCCATGGACGACCCCTTGGACAGCTGCTGGACAACCCCTGGTATGCACACCAAGTGCTCGACGAAAGTCCCAGGCCATCTGCTGCACAGCTGTGCTAAGCCTTGGGCGCGTGTGCTACCTTTTTTTTTTTTTTTAAACGAACCTTGCCAAACGACGTTGTTTGGTCCAAGGCTCAGTCAATTTTTTTTAATTGACCTGGCATCAAAACGACGTTGTTTTGAGCCAGGTTTTTGAAAAAAAAAAAAAAAAAAAAAAAGCTTCATCATTACCCACCCGACTCTGCACAGGAGCTCCAAACCCTTTTCATTCCCAATTTTACTTCTCTTCCTAGCCTCTCAAACCCTAACCTCCCAACCTCCATCACAACTCTTCGCCGGTGACCTAGTGCCAACACCACCACCTTGCCGCCGTCCACTGCCCTTTTTTTCAACAAGTAAGCAAAATTTATATTAATAAATTTATAGTGATAATATATATTGTTGATATTTATATTTTTTTTATGTAATGAAAGTTATGGATATTAATATGATAATGTAGATTGATTGAGTTTATGCTTGATTGATAATGTAGATTGATTGAGTTTATGCTTGATTGATAATGTGGATTGATTGAGTATATATTGAATAATTGATTGATATTTGATATGATAATTTGGTATATGAAATATTGATTGATATGGGTTTCAGGGTATATTGAATATTTATAGAAATTAATGATTGATTGAATTAATTGATTTGGGTTTAGGGTATATTGAATTTGGATAAAAATTAATGATTGATTGAATTAATTGATTTGTAGATTTATGAAACGATTCTTTAAAAGAAAATTGTCCACAGATAGTCATTCTTCGTCTAATCCGGGTAGTTCAAATGCAAGACCAATTGAAGTAGATGAGATATTGGCTACTAGATGATGAGATGAATGGAAGTACTATCTTTTTAGTATTATTTTCTTTGTATAAAAATTTCGGAACTTTTACACTGTAACCCCTTGGCCACATAATCCTGGATCCGCCACTGTTCACAATATCACTCTATTTCAAGAAATAATAATTTATATTCATAGTTAAGTCATTACTTAATACGAACAACAAAATACCAATGGATAAAATAAATTACATTTGAAAAATATGATTCTAAAATACAAAATACATACTTGCATAGAATTCTAAAATGATGGAATTTAGATCTCTATCGTTTATAAATTTATGAAAATTAATAATTCAGTATTTGAATTCCTATCACATAAATCTTTAATATCTAAGAGTAAAAGTCCTTAACCAATCCTTAACATAAATATTTAATGGAGCCAAACCAAATTCTTCTAGAGACTGGACGTATATAGTATTTAAAAGAAAAAGAAATCAGGGTCTGAGAATAACGTTTGTTTAACATTAGGGTTCAGAGTACACCATATTTCAACACCTGTCGCAAGAGTGGGCGGGGAAAATAGAATTATCCACGACATTTTTAAAAAGAGCCCAGCATGAGTCGAACATGACAGCAAAAAATAGCCACGTTGTAGATGCAAAGTCATCACTTAACGACTCCTAAAATTTGAGTACTAATATGTAGTTGACCCTTTCTTTTCTAAGTTTTTTTCTTTTTTTATGTATCATCTGTCGTAGTAGCTCGTAATTTGAAGCACATCCAACAACATAGCAGGTACTTGTGACCTTTGTTGAACGAGCAAAGGTTATTAATTAGAATGGTTAATTTGTAGGTAAAAGCCTGCATAGAGACGTGCACACCTTTTATATTATTTTTTTGGTCCGAACTATCTTCCTCAATAAGCAGTTCAAATAAACTATGCAACTAACAATATAAAATTCCAGGAGATAACAACAAGAAAAAAAAATTGACTAGCGTGAAGAATTGATGATAATTTTCAGATGCCAGTGCTTGAACGAGTCTATATAGCTAGCGTACATGGAAAACTCATCTTTACATAAAGGAGTAGTATTTCATTCATGGCCTTTTTAGTTTTGCTACTCTTTTGACGTTTTCAAAAGATAATTTGCTGTGCATTCTTTTTTTGAGAATTCTGTACATTGAATCAGCAATTATCACGTGAAAAATATAAGGACCTCAAGATCGTTCCCAATCCAAATATAAGGACCAATGACCGAGCCCATTGGTGTAGAGAAACTCGCTAAATCTCCGACGACGTAGCCCGATTACTGATTTTTCCAATAAAATACTATATCGCCTTCTCTCCAAACCAAAAAAACAAAAAACAAAAAGTAATGTTCGTTGTTTCCATTACAAGGCAATAGAGTAAAGCGTTTTTTTTTTCTTTTAAGGGAACCTCGACAAAGTTATGCCTTCCACATACAATTCTCATAGCAATTTTCTTTTCTTTCAAAATTACCTCAAGATCGTTTCAAATAAGATAAACATTTGCAGTAATGACATTTTGTTTACCTCAAGATCGTTTCAAATAAGATAAATATCTTGCTTACCTTTTCTTTCAGCGAGTTTTAATGCGATTTTTTTTCCCAGAATATAAGGTTTCCATCAAGGCGTTTTTTTCCTTTTTCCTTTTTTTCGCTGGTCTTTTGACGTTTCTTTTCTCTCTCTTTTCCTTTGTTTTTGGCTGATCTTCTCCTTAAATATATGGAAAAGAAAACGGAAACCCTTATTGGGAAAGAAAAAAAGAAAATTTCTGTTGGACTTGGACTCCTATAATTTTTTTTATAAAAACATTATTTGTATATAAATCCGTTTTTTAGGTACAATTGAGCTAGAGGAAGTGAAACAATGAATCAACCCAAAGTAAGTGCCTAAAGCTTCAGTACATTTGAAAACCCCACCAATTCTAGATGGCATTGGGAAGAAGAAATCAAATAAGAATCACATATTATGCACACAAAATTTAACAATCTATAAATTAACATTGTCAACAAATCAATTTTCTGTCAAATTATTTTCGCAATTTGACCCATTTGATCAGACTTAGCGGCTACTTAACCATTTGATCAGACCCATTTGTCCAAAATCCCCTTTCAACTTTATATAAGGGGACAAAAGAAACTGGACACTTTACCAACTTGGAATTAAACCCAATAAGACAATACATATTGCCACCGCTCGAGAGAAAAGGACACCTACGAAAGTATACAAATTTTAAAAATTGGTAAAATCTTGAGTGGAAATGTTTGTCCTATGATGCTAAATCATATAAACTATATGTTAATTTGTAAATTCTTTAGTACATGTTATCTCCAATCGTGTGAGAAAAGTCGTTGTTTTTGCGGTGGCTATTTCGCCCAAGAAAGAGGCACATTTACGGGAAGTGTTTAAACTATTAACCGAAAGAAAAAAAAAAACGTATTCATATGAATAGTAAAAATTGACTTGTGATAAAACCTGATCCAGCGACATGCAAGTTATTTTAATTCTTTTAATTTATTTTTTTATTACTGAATTTTGGGTTTTTGTCTTTTCAAAATTAAATTGAGTCTAATTAGACATTTATTCGCTTATATATATGTTCCCTTCTATTGAGGGATCCCTCAAACACCCTTTAGGGTCCCGTACAAATTTTTTTCAACGATCCAAACCATCTATTTTTTAAGTCTACATTCATAGATCATCCTTGCAACAAATCAGACAAATCGGAAACCGTTTCGATATCCAATTGTGTCATACAAAATCAATGAACACGGCGCTTCAAAAAAGTACTAAAATTTCAATAATTCAATTAAGTGGTCAAATGACATCAGATTCAAGTGATTTTTTGTAGAGATGATTTTTGAATGAATATCTACAAAATAGATGGTTTGGATTAGTGAAATACAATACGGAGTGACCCTACAAGGGTGTCCCTCAAATTATTTAAGGGATCCCCCAACTGAAACTCCCTTTTATATAAAACGAGCATGCCTATTTGAAGTTATGAGTCAATTAAAAGAATTGCATGTTATTGCATTGACATGTCTCTTTATAACTTCAGTATTCGTGTTTTTTGCATTTAGAATAACCTCCTGTTGAAGTGAGTCTCCTAATTAATCAAGGAGATTTATTTCCTTGATTAATTAGGGGATTTACTTTCCATTTTATAGATTTATTTCCTTTGGTTAATTAAGGGATTTACTTTCCTATTTTATATAGTTGTCAAATCATTGTATAATTAGGAGATACTTTCATAATCCTTTACTGGATCTAATTCCTTGTAAAGCACTCATGTAAACTCTTATATATACCTCCTTATGGAGAAGAATAAAATAAGAACCTAACATATTCAAACCCATATTCATATTTTAGCATGGTATCAGAGCAATCGATCATCGGTTGTCTCTAAATTCTAATATCAAAATTTCTCCTCCCCTCCTCATCAAGGAGGGGAGGGGGAGTGAAAAAGGATCTGTTTCTCATTATCATGGAGATTTTGCCTCTTTCTTGACTTCGACATACCCTTCTCTTCAGGGGGAGAAAAGAATTGAAGAGAAGTTTCTGTGTTCTTAAGCCGTGTTCACAGGGTTTCTGTGTCCTTTAGCCGTGTTCGCAGGGTTTCTGTGTTCCTTAGCCGTGTTCGCAGGGTTTCTGTGTCCTTTAGCCGTGTTCGCAGGGTTTCTGTGTTCCTTAGCCGTGTTCGCAGGGTTTCTGTGTTCCTTAGCCGTGTTCCCAGGGTTTCTGTGTTCCTTAGCCGTGTTCGCAGGGTTTCTGTGTCCCTTAGCCGTGTTCGCAGGGTTTCTGTGTCCTTTAGCCGTGTTCGCAGGGTTTCTGTGTCCTTTAGCCGTGTTCGCAGGGTTTCTGTGTTCCTTAGCCGTGTTCGCAGGGTTTCTGTGTTCCTTAGCCGTGTTCGCAGGGTTTCTGTGTTCCTTAGCCGTGTTCGCAGGGTTTCTGTGTCCCTTAGCCGTGTTCACAGGGTTTCTGTGTCCTTTAGCCGTGTTCACAGGGTTTCTGTGTTCTTTACATTCCTCATATCATATTCCTCGTATTTCCAGTTTCAGATTCAGATCTTCATACCCGAATCCTCATATACTCTTATCCCGAAACCATAAACACATCTTTTTTTATCTTATTCTTCAATCATTCCGCTGCCATGGATATCGTTTCCAAATTCTCATACTTAAATCAAATCCCTCAAATCTAAAGTCCTCAAATGCCTTATCTCAAATTTCTCATACTCAAATCAAATCAAATCATATCAAATCATATCAAATCATATCATATTCCTCAAATCTTATACACATACCTCTCAAATCCAATTCCTACATCAAATTCATACATCAAATTCCTCAAATCAAATTCCCTCACATTCTCATATCACATCTTACTTCTGCTGTGATGTCAGGAATCCCTACAATTCTCCCTCTTATTGCAAACTCAAAACGACTGGTCACCTGAAGCAAACGACCAGTCGCCCGAAGCAAACGACCGGTCGCCAAAGACTCTGCCTGAATTGCATGGATTATCGACTTGGGTGCTACGAATTTCTTGACTCACTTACCAAGTTGGGCATTTGTAACGTATATGCACCAACTTGAGGAGGAGTGTTGAAGTGAGTCTCCTAATTAATCAAGGAGATTTATTTCCTTGATTAATTAGGGGATTTACTTTCCATTTTATAGATTTATTTCCTTTGGTTAATTAAGGGATTTACTTTCCTATTTTATATAGTTGTCAAATCATTGTATAATTAGGAGATACTTTCCTAATCCTTTACTGGATCTAATTCCTTGTAAAGCACTCATGTAAACTCTTATATATACCTCCTTATGGAGAAGAATAAAATAAGAACCTAACATATTCAAACCCATATTCATATTTTAGCACCTCCAAGTTCCAATTTATGGAACATGGTTTGCTCAGAATTATTGTTTATCCCTTTGCTGAGTCTTTTATCTTTTTCTTTTTTGATATGTGTCGCGGCTTTTGGATCTTTTAGTATGAGATATAATTGTTTTAATCAGCTAGAATCTAATAATAGTGCTCATAGTTATATACCTTAAGTACAGTATTGTTAAAATTATCTGAAAAAGCTCTTTTGAAAGGATATGAAACTAGATACAAGGGCAAAAATAAAGGAATAAAAATATATGCGTTAATGCAATGCTGGAATAAGGTCTCTAACATACATTGCAAAAGTTGTACCGAAAAAGTTGGCCAAGTGCTTCGTAAACGATGCCCTAACAAACAATGAGCTATAATTTGGTACGCTACTTGCCTCTTAAAGTACTCAAATGTGTATATATATATATATATAGAGGGAGCTTCAATTGAGGGATCTCTCAAATAAGCTTATTTGAGAGACACCCTTGTAGAGCCCACTCCGTATTGTATTTCACTAATCCAAACCGTCTATTTTGTAGATACTCATTCAAAGATCATCTCTACGAAAAATACTTGAATCCGATATCATTTGACCACTCAATTGAATTATTGAAATTTTAGTACTTTCTTGAAGCACTATGAATGAAGACCTAAAAAATAGATGGTTTGGATCGTTGAAAAAAACAATTCGTAGAGTACCCTAAAGGGTGTCCCTCAAATAAAATTATTTGAGGAATCCCTCAGTAGAAGGGGAATATATATATATATATCTATTAAAACTTCAACATTCGGTTTTATGCATTTACACTAAAGTATTCAAGTTCCAATTTATTGAACATGGTATGTTCAAAACTATTGCTGATATCTTTGATGAGTCTTTCATCTTTTTCCCACTAAGCATGTAGTGGCTTTGGATCTCTAAGTATGGGGCATAACTGTTTTAATAAGCGAGAATCAAATAATAGTGCTCATAATTATAATTTGAATAAATTATTGTTAAAATTATATGAAACAGCTCTTTTGAAAGGATACGAAACTAGTTATCAGGGCACACATAATAGAATCTTTGGGCTAATGCAATGTTGGAATAATGTGTCTAACATATACATTGCAAAAGTCGTATAAAAGAAGCTCTTGCTTCGTAAACGATGCCTTTTAACGGAAAAGTTTGTCAGTCTTAACCAAGGTCTTAAATATCGGTTGTATCGGAAATATCGGTATGCCAAAAACACGGAAATTTCGATGGAAATATCGGGATATTATCGATATCGATAAAAATTGAATAAAAACAACGGAAATTGTAAGAAAAACTTGGAAATTTTTATTGGAACTTTGTAGGATGTTTATTTAGGCAATTATCTATTAGTTTATCATAAAAAGTTGGAAGGAAATGCATTACATGATGGATTGAACTGATTTAAGTTGATTATATAGCGAGCTGGCAAACACTGTGAGTGTAGAAAATATATAGTAATTAATGAAAAAAGATAAAACACACCATGTATATATATAAATATTTTAGCATATTTTCACAACAAAACCATGTATATATATAAATATTTTAGCACATTTTCACAAAAACATAAGTGATATGGTGGTTAAGGTGTTGAATGAGTAAAATGGGAGGGGTTCTAATCCCCTTGGTGTCTTTTTTAATTTACAAATTTATCCTATATAATAAATATTAGCTTACAGACATTTGAAAGACGTTATTGCTTAAATATGGTAAGTTGTGTTCCGCATATTTACAATTTTAAGTAAATATTGCTTAAATATGGTAAGTTGCTTAAACTGTGAAATATTTTGGTAAGTTGCTTAAATTTAGGTGGCTGTGCTGGCATTCATTTTTACATGTACATCTAGATATGGTAATTAATTTTCACCTAATCACAAACATGTACGCCTATATATATCTATCATTACAAAATTATATATATATTAGCATTTTGGGCCTTTTTTATTTCTTCTGGTTCCTTATGTTTTCTAGGCCATATGTTTCAGTTCTTGGGCTGGGCCCAAATGAATGCATCAGACTTAAAAAAGGAATAAAACAATTTTTTTAACATAGGCCACCTATGCAACTAAAACGGTGCGTATTGTAATTAGGGCAACTAACATCATCTTCTTCACTTGTTAACCACCTCTTCTTCGCACAGACGCTGTCTGCAACTGCAGATTATCGGCATATCTCTTCTTCTTCGCACACTTCTTCTTCTTCGAACACCTCTTCTTCTTCGCACAACCACATATCGCGAGAATATCGATATTATCGATATTCTCGAGATATTCCAGCGGTTTTCTTGTTCAAGCTGTGCGATAATGTCGAGCTCGATATTTCGGCGAAATTATCGGCATTTGGACGAAATCAGATTGGTAAGCTCCCAGTTTATCGCCACTTGAAAATAACGAAATTATCGCCGATATTTCGGCTATAATTTCGATATTTAAGACACTGGTCTTAACCCAATGTATTGAAGCTTATGTAGTTAGTCCCTCATTGTTTGCATCTTGTGACCTTCATTGAGGAGATAATTTCACCTAATTCTTTACGTGGTTAATGCTCGTATTATCTTTTGTGGTTAATGCTCTAAAACATTATTATCTTTTTATTATTTATGGAGGGAGGGAACCCAAATTTGAGACATTTTTCAACATTATAAAGAAAAGTATCAACAGATTAAGTACTATTTAAAAATGTAAACAAAAATCTCCCATGGAGTGGAGCTCACACAAAATGTAAACAAAAATCTCGCATCCATGCTTCCATGGATGTTACACTTTCTTATATATATAGATGGTTATTGATCCAACCCCATTGAAACATTCAACCTCAGAGCATGGTGCAATCGGTCATTTCTTCAACAATTCCCTTTTTTGCATTGTTGAGGGAAAATGTAAACAAAAATCTCCCAACAAAATTGTTGTCACGGAATTGGAAGTGTCATGGGTCCAGCCCAAAATGGAGTAGCTGTCCAAACTCCCAAAAGTTATTAGCAAATGCATTTAACTTGGAGAAATGCAAATTGGTGGCTGGTGTGCATTGGAGATAAAACTGGGTAATTAATATTCCACATTAACGTATTTTTTGTGGTTGATATGCTCAAATGAATGAAGAGCATTAAAGGTGTGTTTACTAGTCCGTAATCATAATTGAATTCCAATTACAAATTATTCTTGCATCTACGTCATTCAAATAAGAAGTGGAGCTCACACAAAATCAGGAATTCAACTCCTAATTTTGGAGAAATTGGACTCTTGAGTGGGATGTTATATTTTGAATGTTAGAGAACCAACCCATCAAGAATTTATTTTTTCTACCCATTATATCCGCACACGCTTTTCAAAATTCTAAATTAAAACGAAAAAAGAAGAATAATTCCAAAGGTTGTACCCAACAAGAATCTATTAAAAAATACTTTTACATTTTTTTCTATTTTTTAATTAAAAAATTGTATATAAAATAATTTATTTTTAGTCATTAAATTGGTTTCAATTCTAATTCAAGGGAATTTAGTAAACAACTTATATGGAATCAGTACAATTCCAACCCCGAATCCAAATAATTTAGTAAACAACTTCAATGGAATTTGGATTCTGACTCCTCATCAATTCAATTCATCATCAATATTCCTCCTCATCTGATTATGGATTAGTAAAGTATGAAAATTTCAAGAGGTTACTTTCTTGGGAGAGATCCCCACATATGCGCCCGACAGTACCTTAGAGGATTAGGCCTAGGCCATGCCTGGGGATATCTTGGGAAACAAAACAAAAAAATATTTCAAGAGGTTTCTACCATAAAGCAAGGGGCATGTACATTTCCCAATGGTATCGACGGTAGAATTGAATTACTACATTAAAGGCCAGTTTGACATAGTTGTGCTGTGAAAATAATTACGGTCAAATTTGCTGTGAGAGAAAATAGTTTGGCATTTGGTAAATTTTTTGTTGAAAGTGTTGTTGGTACAATAATCAGTTTATGAGTGTTTAGTAAATTTTATGTAAAAGTGCTGTGAGTTGTGTCTAATTACTAAAAAGGGCATACATTGAAATTATTTTTATATTCAAGTGTTCGGTAAAAAGAAAAGCAATTTCATTTTCACTTTCACTTATATAATTCTTGTGTTTAATATGTTTTCTAACCTTCACACCTAAAAATTATTTTAATCATAAAATAAATAAAGTATTATGTTAAAATTGTTAAATCATTGCAATATTTAAGTGCTATCAACATAAATATTGGCCTTACGTTTGCCACATAGTCATTTAAAAGTTTGGTACTAGTTTGAAACTACTCCTATAGTTTGGGTACTTTTTGAAGAATATTTAAATAAATAAAAAAAGTTATTGATAAGTTTGAGTAACATAAAACCAGAAAATTGCACAAGTGCTATAGTCAATCAATCAAACAGAACGTGGCACTACTACTGCTTCCAAGAAGTTACCATCTTAGAGAAACTAGTGAACGAGGACCCACCATTGTTCCAAGCAGCCAAAGCCATTGCTTTCATAGCTTGACTTCGTTCTCTGAGACTTTTCTCATCCATCAACAGCGACACCTTCTTCTCCACTTCCTCTGCACTCACAAACCCTTCTTTTGACTCAACTGGTATCCCCAGCTTCATCTCCTCCACCAAAACAACACCATTCACCGCCTGCTCTGCATACAAAGGCCACGCCGCCATTGGCACCCCGTAGGTCACTGCTTCAAGCACTGAATTCCACCCACAATGAGTCACAAACCCACCTACACATCCATGGCGCAAAATAGCAGCCTGTGGAGCCCACGACTTCACTACCAGGCCTCTGTTTTTGGTCCTCTCCAAGAAATCTTTTGGTAGCAGAATCTCCAGATCCGGCTCTACCGAGCTCGAACCCGGAGGGCTTCTCACGACCCACAAGAATCTCTGTTTGCTTCTCTCCAAACCCATGGCAATCTCGCTTAATTGTGCTTCGGAGAACGCACCTCTGCTCCCGAAGCACAAGAAGACGACGCTCTGGCTCGGCTGCTCATCCAACCACATCAAACACTTGGTTGAAGTTGACCTGTCTTCGCAGGCACTTGAAGCCCGATTTTTAGCATCGAAATTCAACGGCCCGATGTGGAATATTGGCGGGGTTTGATGATTTGGAACGCAAGAACCATCGCTTATGGCTTTGATTGCAGATGGCTCGAGTGCTTGGAAGGTGTTTGTTATAATTCCCTGTGATTTTGGAAGACAAGCAGCGAAGTTGACAAAGTACTCGTACGCAGGGCCGCCGCTGTCGAGAAGAGGCAGGGGCATTTGGGAGGCTCGGAGAGGTGGCAATCCGGGGAAGTGGAGGACGGCGTCGTTTAGGTCTCTGAAGCTCTTGGGTGTTTGGTTGTGGATGGTGGGTAGGTAGAGAAAGAGAGCAAGAGCAGAGGCGCAGGAGGTGAAGTAGAAGTAGGTTGGGATTTGAGGGTCATATGGGAGGTGGACAGAGGAGGTGATAAAGGCTAAGACTTTTGAACTTTGTGAAATGGTTTCGAGGGCTTGGAGGACATTGGGGATGCTGAGACGCATGATTTCGATTGCGGATTCTACAGGGTTTTCGATGTGGGATTGGTGAAGATGGAGGGAGGGGAGGGTGAAGAAGGAGATTGGGAGATTGGGGTTGGTTTGGTTTGGATCAGATGAGATGAGGTTGATGTAAGAGGAGGATGTGGCGGAGGTTTCAAAAGGTGTGGAAGTTGTGAGTAGAATTGTTATGGGCAAGTTGGGTTGGTGTTGGGAGATTAGCTTCGCTAATTCTACCATGGAGATGATTTGGTGAGAACCAGGGGCTGGGTACAAAACTATGCTTTCTTTCATTTTTTTTGTCGATGAGAGAGAGAGAGAGGGGGGGATGGTTTATTCTATAAGGCCAAGTCTTACTAAATATAAGATGATATAAGGGCCTGTTCGGTGGTGTTTTTAGAGCCCCATTTTCATTTTCTGAGTGCAAAAACGGGTGGAATATGCGTTCGTTGGGAAAGTCTAAAAACACAGGAAACAACTTCATAAAACGAATTCCAACTTTACGTTATAAAACTGAAAACAACAATTTGACGTTTCCAGCGTTTTCAGAGAATGCAGATTCAACATTTCCAAAAGCAAAATAAAAACGAAAATAATTGTCACCGACTCACCGCCATAATCAAACCCCAACCACCGATGTCCAACCCGCCACAACGTCCACCTTCAAACCCACCACCGCCATGGCTGTCAGACCATCGCCACCGCTATTGCTCCTGCCACTGCCACCAAACCTCACAGATCCAGTCCCCACATCACCACCACCATCCCAATTGAATCACCACGAAACACTCAACCCAACCCAATACACATCATCGCCACTTAGTAAAAGCAATCGGCACCAGCACCTCCACCACCCATACCCAATAGAAGCACCATCACCACCCAATCGAACCAGCACTATCAAGCCAATTGAACAACCACAAAACCCATCTACCTAATTTTGTTGCTAGGAGAATATGACCTTGAAACTTTGAAAATGAGGGACAATAAGAACAGGAGGTTGTTTATAGAGATCTCAAAGACTCAGAGGTGTTTAGTTAACAAAAATGGGGGGGGGGGGGGGGGAGGGAGGGAGGGAGGGAGGTATGTTTAGATCGTGAAAATGACCCCCGAAAAAAGAAGAGATGGTGTGTTTGTTTTTTTCTATTCTTTAGCTTTTTTATTTTTTATTTTATTGTTTATCAACCTTTCCTTTGTTTAAAAGAGTGGGTTGAAGTTATTTCTTATTAGTTTTTTTTTAAAGATAATTCTTTTTTTTATATATATATATACATAAAATTGTGTTGTAGTTTTTTTATTAGACATTAACAAAAATACCTTTGAAATATAGCTCACATATTATTATTCTCAAATTGTACTACCAGACACAGTTTCACTGTTTTTATTTTCTAAATATGTTTTCCAATTAATCTACCAGACGCATTCTCGAATCCTGAAAATGCAAATTCGTTTTCTCGTTTTCATTCTCTGATAATATTCTCAGAAAACATTCTCCGAAAACGTTTTTCTTGTGATCAGAAGTCAAGCTATGCTTTCTTTGACTTTCATTTTTCTGTTGAAGAGAGAGAGAGAGATGGTTTCTTCCCAATTCTTCCTACACAAGGTGTATGCAAATGTTGTGCGCCTCTTGGTCTAAAAAGAAGACCAGCAAGCATAAAAACCATTATTTCCTAGAACCATTATTTCTTGTGACCAGAAGCTCTTGCCTTTAATTTATTTGCTTTGTTGGTTTTGCCTTCTGCCTCATCACTCAGAAAATAACCATGTGACAATTAATTGTCCAAGACCCCAAACTGAAGCATTACTTATGGGCAAGTGAGCTAAATACATGAAATTAGTTCGCTCAAAAGCATACATCATTCTCTTTAGCATATTTACCGGGAGCTAATGTCAGTAGATACTTTAGGAAATGCTAGACATCATTTAAATCCTTGTATTTGGTTATGTAATTTACCTTCTTCAATTGCTGTGAAAGTTATGCATGATGTTCATAATCTTGTCCTCATACAAGGAGTCTCTTTATAAGCATGTGTGAGATGCTTCTCCTCATAAATGATTCTAATCTTTCTAAAATTACTCACAAACGAGCCCTAAGACAAAGAATAAAAATCATCAAACCTCAATCCCAAACCAATCTCTTAATAGTATTCTCTTTCCGTGTGTTAGAAGAGTTCAAATCTACATCTTTTGTTGCTAAAAAAAATTGATAGAAGCCAATAGCTCTGTGCAGAGGTTCAAAACCTCCTAGCACCCAATGAATATTTTTTGTGTAAAACCCCTCCCCAATCACTTGTACCCAAAATATATATATATAAACTTCAATTCCAAATTTGTACTAAAATTTTTTGGGACTTATCCAACAAAGAAAAAACTAAAATGGTTGGCCAAACCAACAGGGTCTAGCTCAGTGGAAAATCACATTGACTTGTAGATTAGATGTCTTAGGTTTGGATCCCCACGACATCATAGTTGTGTGTGTGTGTGAGAAATCCCCCTCCTTTATAGCTTTTTTGTTACATTGGAGGAAAGAAAACCCCACTGGGGTTCGATGGTGGGTGCCATGGGCGTAGGGGGAATCCACCACCATTGTGGTGGGAATCCACCTTCCCTATAGCTCTAGACTAACGCTTGTACTCCAAAATACAAAAGAAGTTGGGCCATGGGCTAACATTTTCAGTCCGGAAAAGGGCTAAATTGAATGATGAACAAAAAATAGCCCAGAAGTAACTCTTGGCTGCCTTATTACAGGTACGACTTGCTTCTGCCTCGCTCGGACTGCGTATGAGCTTGTAACCCTTTTGTAATTATATCACAGCTCCACTGCAACGTTCTCTGCAAAACTCAAATTAAGCAGCGACTGAGAGACACTGAGAAAGGGAGAGAGAGATTGATGGACAAGGTAAGGATTGAAGAGGTTCAGTCTACGACCAAGAAGCAACGCATAGCCACTCATACCCACATCAAAGGCCTTGGTCTTGAGGTCTCTCTCTCTCTCTCTCTCTCTCTCTCTCTCAATTTTTGTTCTAAATACTGATTACCCATAAACATATGCCGTCTTGTAGTATATTTCAAAGCTATCTTGAAGGTTCTTCCTTTTTCCTGCTGTAAAGTAGTTTGCCTTTTTCGATTTTAGGGTTTAGGGTTTTAGGGTTTGTTTTGTGCACTACATTTTACTGGCATTCCTCTTTTATTTGCTGAAATGTTAGGTTATTTAGTACACTGAATGGGCATGCGGATCAGAGTTAAACGGTTTGTTGCTAATGCTTCATGTTTTACTCTTGCAAAAAAAAATGCTGTTTGTTATAACACTCACACTCCATGTGGTTGTGTTAGAAATTAGAGTTCGATGCTTTATCTTCAGATGATGCTGTATTCATGGTAGTGTAGTAAGTAAATATACTTCTGGCGGCAAAGAAACCAACTAATGAAATGGAGAAGTTTAAAACGTCAGTTTTTCTGCCATCTGGAGGCATAAAATTGTTCATAAATCTATTCTTTAAATTTCAAAATCAAGAGATTAATGTCAGCTTAACTCCAATTGTGTTAACCATGGTTGTAGTTTTTCAGTTTGTTTTCTGGAGTGATCTCGATCTGAATGACAATATAAATTGGGTTTTTCGGTGTCATTCTATTCCAGGCCAATGGAAGAGCAATACCTTGGGCTGCTGGCTTTGTGGGTCAGGGGGAAGCGAGAGAAGCTGCTGGTCTTGTTGTTGATATGATACGACAGAAGAAGATGGCTGGTCGGGCACTTTTACTGGCTGGACCTCCTGGTACTGGAAAGACAGCGCTGGCTCTTGGAATATCCCAGGAGCTTGGGAGTAAGGTATTCCTCACGTTTTTCATCTGTCAGCTGAAATGTAATGTTAATTAATAATCTGATGTTTCATGAGATTTCTTGATTCATATTCCATTAGGGATAGTGTTTTTTTCTTAATGGTTAATGGTTCTTGTTTGCAGGTTCCGTTCTGCCCAATGGTTGGATCAGAAGTATATTCATCAGAAGTAAAGAAAACAGAGGTTTTAATGGAAAATTTTAGACGGGCTATTGGTCTGCGTATCAAGGAAAATAAAGAGGTCTATGAAGGAGAGGCAAGTTTCTAATGATATCAAATATTTTGAAAATAATTTGGTGTGATAATGTTACTTTTGTATTTGAGTTGGTTGGTTTCAGTTGATGATGTTTTGATAGTTTCATTTTAGGTGACGGAACTCACACCAGAAGAAACAGAGAGTGTTACAGGTGGTTATGGTAAAAGCATCAGCCACGTCATCATTGGATTAAAAACTGTTAAAGGAACCAAGCAACTGAAGTTGGATCCCACCATTTATGATGCATTGATTAAGGAAAAGGTAAGGTCCTCCTATTATTATTTATTTTTTGCGTATGCATGAAGAATAAAAAAACTATTTGTTTCGCCTAGTTGATTATTTAAGGTTTTCATATTGAAGTACACTTTATTTTCGGGCCATTTGTTCTTTTGATACCACTTTCCTGATACAACATGTAGGTAGCTGTTGGTGATGTTATATACATTGAAGCTAATAGTGGAGCAGTAAAAAGAGTAGGTAGAAGTGATGCTTTTGCTACAGAATTTGATCTGGAAGCAGAAGAGTATGTTCCACTTCCAAAAGGAGAGGTTCACAAAAAGAAGGAGATTGTGCAGGTTTGTTCTATGTGAATTGTGTTTTTCTTTGTAAATGTTCTCTGTGATGATGGTAGCACCCATTTTATCATACTTAGTCTTGGATGGGTTTTTTCTATTGGCTAGTAGCCTTATTAGTAATTACTCAAGTTGATCGGTGGATGGTTCTTGCTGGATCTGGGTACTACTTCTTTCTTAAAGGAATGTGTATCATCCCCGCATGGTCCAGATATTTCCCAAAAAGTGCATTCCTACTTCTGTTTGTTTGATTAATATAGGAAACTGGATTCCCCAAACATGCTGAAAAGTTTAGTTGCCTGCAATTAAGTAGTTGGACTTGAGCACTGCAGTCCACCCATGAAACGATTATTAAGGGTTTTTGGCCTGATAACTTGGTACTAGCAGAAATGGACGCTTAACATTTTCTTGGAATACCATCTGAACTACCATATATAGGCATATCTTACTAAATCCTTAACACTGGTGTTTCTGACCAATTTTTCTTCATGTTTTCTTTAAGTTATTAATGTGTTCAATTTTTATTGACAGATTCCAACTTTTATGCTCTACATATAATCTGCTCCTGTTGATGTTCAATTTCTGTTTGCTTATGTAACTCTTTAACAGGATGTAACACTACATGATCTGGATGCTGCAAATGCGCGACCTCAAGGTGGGCAAGACATATTATCTCTAATGGGTCAGATGATGAAGCCAAGGAAAACTGAAATTACTGACAAGTTGCGACAAGAAATAAATAAGGTACAATCTTATGAATATGTAGGAAATGTTGATCCAACTCAATGTATTTTCTGTCGTAGGAACCTAAGATATGGTTTCCTGGTGAAACAGTTCCTTGCTTATTTCTTCGGTAAATTTGTAAAAGCCTGTTGACAAATTACTAATGTTTCTGAGAGGTCAACTAATAAAGAGTTTCCAAGACATTGACATACTTCAGATCATATCAACGTCAGCTTTAAATTCCATCTAATTGGGCTTGATTACATTGATTCTGTTTTGCCCTTGCAACACAAACATAGCCTGTGAGAGTCATACCGCTGTGACAAATATGCCCTTTCTCACTTTTTTTACCCATATAATATCATGCTCCAGATAAATGTAGTTTCTTGTTGCATATCTAGGCTGCTTTTGGAAATATACTGATTTTAGAACTTCATCTTTTAATTTCTGGTTATAACTTTTTTTCTTCTCTAATCTTTGGGTGGGGCATTTCTTATACTGTTGTGTACTCGTCTTGCAAATAAATTATTTTAATTAATAAGTTTAAATAAATTATTCTCTTTCTGACTAAATCCTAAACCCATTTCTCGCACCTCCTTAGCAGTTTCTTTCCCTTTAATAATATTTTCATTAGCTATAAAATAAAGGCGAAGGAAAGTGTTTAATTTACTTTATGATTGATGACAGGTTGTTAATCGGTACATTGATGAAGGTGTAGCGGAGCTTGTACCTGGAGTTTTGTTCATTGACGAGGTTCTTTTCTCTTTCAAGTCCTTTAGAACTATTTTGTCTGTCCAAATCACTTATACTTTTGAATCTTGACCAATAGGTACATATGCTGGATATGGAGTGTTTTTCATACTTGAATCGTGCTTTGGAGAGCTCGTTATCTCCAATAGTAATATTTGCCACCAATAGAGGAATTTGCAATGTAAGGTATGAAACTTGTAATCAGATAGGCTTTTGCACAATAACTAGGCCATGCCTTTTAGTATGCTCGCTGTTAGCATAAAAGCATAACTAGGCCATACCTATCTTTCCATGTTAATTGTGAAGGAATTTCCTAAAACCATCAGTGTGCTCACTAGAGTTTTGCTTTCTGAACATGGATATGTTACTGTGCAGAGGGACTGATATGGCTAGTCCTCATGGAATACCTGTTGACTTGTTGGACCGGTTGGTAATTATCCGAACACAGACTTATGATCTTGAAGAGATGATAAAGGTCTATATCAATTTCATTTGCTTGTTATCTATAAAATTTCTCTTTCTATGCCCAATCATCTTCTCAAGTACCAAACTACTGATTTTTTTATGTATCAAACTACTGATTATTCTATTGGTTGATGCTTGAACCAGATATTAGTAATTCGTGCACAGGTGGAGGAACTGGGAATAGATGACGACAGTTTAGCTTACCTTGGAGAGATAGGACAACGAACATCTTTAAGGTGGCATAAATTTTTGATTTGTTAACTCTGATTCACTCGGAATGATGCTTATTGCTTACTTCATTATTTCCTCAGGCATGCTGTTCAGCTCTTATCGCCTGCAAGCATTGTGGCAAAAATGAATGGCAGAGACAAAATTTGCAAGGTAGTTACAAATTTGACAATGTTATATGTGCTTGAAGTGAATTGTTCAAGCCTTTTCACTGACAAAATAAGTGTGTTATTATCTTTATAATTTGTAGGCTGACCTAGAGGAAGTGGATACGCTATATCTGGATGCTAAGTCTTCAGCAAAGGTTCTCCAAGAGCAGCAGGAAAAATACATTTCATGAGAACTTAGAATTTCTCAGGAAGTTTAGTTTTGGGAGTAGCATTTAATTCTGTATTATTTTCATTACCCATGGCTTTTGTATGAGTGGGACACATCGGTTAAGTAAATGGCTTCAAGTTTCCTGAGCTCTGGGTAATCTGTATTTTCCAGCTGCGTCGTAGATGCTTCACAATTTTCAAATGTGATAACTCAATGAAGGTAATTCTAATCGTATCGTCACTTTTGCTTCCTTGTTTAGTAGTCATTATTGGCCATGAGATAGGGTTCTTGGATGCAATTAGGTGTGCCGATTATTCCCTCCCTTTCATTTACGTGAAATATACAACCACTGCATGGAAGAACTTTTCCTCATTTACACTTTCATGTATTCCATCTGAAGGTGAATGAGAATTCTATTACCTGGGTCCAGAGTCGACTTACATCAGGTTTATTAGGATGATCATGGATGTTCCCTTTCCCTAATTACTCCTGAAAAATAGATACTAGGTATTTACTACAAACAGGAAAATTATGTATGCTGCCTTCCTTGAGTCCATAAGGGGATCCCATCTCCGAACCTGACGTCTCGTCTTGTCTAGGGGCTGCTTGTGCTTGCCTCTTGGGACATAATTTTCTTCAGCTTTGTTTGACACCTAACAAACGCAGAACGGCAGGTGTTACCCCAAAATTTGGTTCCCTTGGTTGGGTAAAGTAGTCATATTTATACAAAATAATGCTCAAACAATGCCAGCCTTATAGCTCAACTGGTGTAATTAGCTGGACTTGAGTAAAAATGATGAACGATGAATAGTGTCCTATATCTGTTCTTTAAAAAGCAGGACAGCGTCTTCATCTCACTAACCATCACAGGTTTTCCAGAAGTACGTTAAATGAAGAAACACATGCCAACTTACAAAATTTATCCAAATTGAAGATAGAAGATAGATTCATATCGAAGGAAATTTATCTCTTTCAATCCCCACAAATGGTAGATATGAAACACTAATTTTTTCTAGAGTTTGGTTTTTAAACCATTTGACTTTTTCTATGCCAAAATCAAACGAAATCGATAATTACGGTTTGAATAGGCTGGATTGATGCCCACTCCTAACTCTTTCCTTCTAATCCCCATAAAATAAAATAAAAATTCAACTCTACCTTCATTTTTTACTTCAACATACTTTGAATCTTGTGAGTTATTTAATTCAATCCTAGAAACCAGATGTGGACTTCAGGCAAAAAGCATAGAGAAGCGAGCAAGTTTTAGGCTCCGTAAAAAATTGGCATTTTGCTAAGTCATAACTTCATCCTTGCAAATGTAATCGAACAAAATTTTATAAACAAAAAAAAATAAAAAAGAAGAAGACAGAGACAATAGAGGGCCCAAGGAGAGAGCGGTCGAAAGCCCAGAACAAAATTGCAAAGACAAAAGTCATCATCACCCCAGTATTCCAAAACCCTAAACGCAGCTAACGCAAGCGATCCTCATTGAGCCCGGAACAGAAATGTATTCTGCAGCATGAAGTTGCTTGCATTGCAAAAGCAAAAGCAAAGCTAGAGTTTCAGCGAAAGCACAGCACAAGGCAGAATCATGAACCGTCTGAGTTTGGAGCAGGTGCTCAAGGACAACAACACTCGCGACCCCAACTCCATTTCAAGTCTCAAGCTCAATCACAAGGCTCTTTCCGATGTACGACGTTTTTCTGCTCTCCCCCTGTCCTTTTTTCTATTTTTTGGTTTATTATACAACTTCCTTTATAGATAATATTGATGTGTGTGTAAATGTGTAGGTGTCGTGCTTGAGCGAGTTCAAGAACTTGGAGAGGCTCGACCTCAGCTTCAACAATCTCACTTCTCTTGAGGTACTTGTCAAGTTGTCATCTTTCATTTGTGTGCTGTGATTTTTGTGAAGCTAAATTTGTGTGCTTGAAAATCAGGGGTTAAAGTCATGTGTCAATTTAAAATGGCTGTCAGTTGCAAACAATAAACTGCAAAGCCTCAAAGGTATTGAAGGACTTTCTAAGCTCACTGTAAGTACCAACCATTTACTACAATTTTCTTTTGTTGCTTTTTATATTGGTGTTCGAAGCTGTTCATATTTTGAAGATACCCTTTTAGCTACTTGCATTTTTGGATATGAACAGCATTTGGATGTGGAAGTTTGTGTAGGGTAGTGCATCATGTAGTCTGGACTTGTTTCTAAAGCTCATTTTGTGGTAATTTTGAATTTTGAATTCTTGGTCAGTTGTTATTTTTTATGCTACAGTACTCTTTTCTTGTTATACCGTAAACTTGATAACCAATAATTTATGGTGTTCAATTTTGCTGTTGCAGTTAGGATTTCTAACATAATTAGCTTCCTCCTGATGCACCTGGTTATGCTTTCCGAGCAACTTGTTCTCTAAACAACAGAGAGCAAGAAATCATGGCTACTGAGTGAGCCAGTGATGGATTTCCCAGAACAATTAATTCAGATATATTAAGTTCTTATTCTTATACATGCCATTTTGCATGTATAAGAATAAGAGCTTATACCCAGAGTCCTAGCTCACATGGGTTTTTCATTCAAAATTATATCTTGTAGTGGTTGGTATTATTGTTATCATGCTTGATATGTTTTTGAATGGAAGGCCCATGTGTGCTGCGACCATGGAAATCTTTTAAGAAGAAAAATGTTGATATGAGGAAAATTGTATAATATTATGGTTATATATCAAAGATGACATGAAAAATATATAATATAGAATAATATGTCAAACTCTATCCCAAGAAGCCATATTTTGTGGCTTTGATTGGTTTAAGTTGACAAATTAATATGCAGGAAATTGGTGGATCAAGTGAATATTTTTATAAAAAATATATATATAAAGATTCCAGTTGAGAGTGAAGTGAAATTTTCAAATTGTAAGAACTATGGACACTACAATCCTTGTGGCTGTGACTATTGAAAATTTACAATTATGTTAAATATTTAGATTTTGTACTTCCTTAAGAACAATTAATCATTATTTGGGAATACAACTACATATTCCGTTTTCTTCAGATTAGATGATTTGGAGACCTATATTCACTCTGTGTTTTACAAATATATTGAAAACATAATCTTTAGTGGAATTTTTTTCCAATGTGTTCCACCTGAATTGTATTCTCCCTGCTATCCTTATTGGCATGATGAAAATTCCTTTCAAACTTGTCCTGAAAGGAATTGTGCTAGGACTTAGTTCCCTTTTAATGTGGTGGTCGCCAAAAGTTTCATTAATCCTAGGCCTGCCTGTCAGCTACTTTTCTCCATAAGTAGGAGGGTCAGTTCCAGATGAGTAATTGAGTTGACAAACGAAACTTTAAAATGAGAGTGAATAAATATGAAATAATTATACTAAACAAAGAAATTTGGGACTAGATTGAACAAAGTAAAAGAAAAACATTTATATCTGTTGGAAGGATTGAAACTAACCTGACAGTGTGTTTTGAAATCGTTGTTAGGACCTACGAGAGGAGAAATAATAGGAGAAAAGTTGAGGAATAAATCTCTAGTTTTCCCCTGCTTATTTCTTCTCTAGGGACAAACTCTCAGCTTCTCCAAATATTCCACCTTTGAGAGAAGTAAAAGGTATGCCCTAAGAGAAATTGCTGCTTTTTGCTTTCTTGTTTCTCCACTTCCTAGAAACAATTTTTTAGAAAGCTTACAACCAAGAGTGCTGATAGTTTAGTTTTAGAAATTTTGTTTATTTAAGTTCATTCTGTGTAATTAATTTGCTATAGATAGGCGAAGTCAAGATAATTCTATACTCAATAAATCCAATTTGGGTTCTAGAGTCACTTTGTTCAATCTTTGTAATCAGGTGTTAAATGCAGGCAAGAATAAGCTCGAGGTAATGGATGAGGTCATGTCTATTGTTAGCTTACGTGCAGTGATATTGAACGGTGAGTTTTTTTTGTTTTTTGTTTTGTTTTAAATATTATGAGAATATCATTTAAGCTCTTCTTCAAATAGTGTCTTTTTATTCCTTTTTTTTGTTTTTTTGTTTGTGAAAACAAGATCAAAATGGAAAGACCTAGACAAATGGGTAACCAAGCAAACTAAAATGGACACCGACAAAAATGAGACTAGTAGTATTACTGACACTATAATAGAATGTTTTTTTAATAGCACACTTTGTCATATTATGGTGGTAGGGCATAATATAGGACTGCAAGCACATTTTCTAGGAATGATAATAGCAAGAAAGCAATGGCTCCAAATCCTAGAAACCTTTATGATGTAAGAAAGGAAATAGCCAAAATCATGATATCCTACGTCAAGTGGACTAATTATAGTGAATAGTTTTATGGGAGGATAAGTATTTGCCACACCCAGTACGGTATTTTAATATAGGTAGTAATTGTGCTAACTGTTCATTGCGGATCATGGGAATTCTCCACTGTGGGTATGTATTGAGAGATTCCAAAAGTAGGTCGCTTAATGTTATGAGGTGTTCACATTCTCGAGGCTGCAGTATTTGTTCTAACACAGATAGTCGTTCATTTCCTGTAATTAATTCCTCCAAGTGTTCCTACTTTGTGAATAAAGAAAAAGTTCTAGTTGCGTAGTGCTAATTTATCTGAAATTTTGAATTTCATCGTACTTTGAATTTCAGTACTATATCTATGCCTATATCACAGATAAATATGTCTCTTTTGGCCCAAAGTTGGTTTGTAGAATGAAATTCACAATTCCAAAACATACGAACCATTAAAAAAAAACATGTTTCCCATTTGGGTTAAAGCACCTACTGATCCCAAAAAATAAAGAATGTTTGTGCTCAACTTGACAAGCAAGGATTAGAAACTTTGCCTTACTTTAGGGGGCTAATATTTTATTATTGCTCATATTTTTGCAAACACAAAAGAGCTCTCTCTATTTATCTCTATCTCTACTGTTTCTCATTTTATCTCCTGGGTTGTGTAGATAATGAGATTGCTTCAGTTTGCAGACTTGAACCTCTGAGAGACTTGAACACTCTTGGTATGAGTTCTAGTTCATGATTCATATTTATCAAGGAAAAATGAAAAAAATAAAATAAATAAAATTCCTTTTTCATGACTGATACAAAACAATAGAGTTCTGACTTGAGGAACACGAATTGTGCTCTCTTACTTTTGAAATTCTTCTGTAGTTCTTTCTAGAAATCCGATCCGTGACATTGGTGATTCTCTGATAAAGGTGAAATCTATCACAAAGGTAAACAGTTTTCTGGTCGTTGATTGTCCTTGGTGGTAACATCATTTACATTCAGCTAAAGCCCTTGGAATATGTTTTTTGGTTCCAGCTTTCTCTCTCCCACTGCCAACTTCAAACTATACAGTCTTCACTCAAGTCCTGTAGTGAACTGAAAGAGCTCCGTCTTGCTCATAATGATATTAAGGTTTGTTTACTGTTGATTGGTTTAAAAAACCTTTTGGAAAGTATGCTTTCTCTATGTAAACTTTTTAAGAAACTGTTTTATTGCAATTATCTTTTTTTCCCTGCTCAGTTATAGTAACTGTTCTTTTCAAGTGATGCAGTCATCTCATGTTTATTTCTTCCCTTTAATGTTGAAAATAAATTTTGTTCATCAAGTAGCTAGTTTTGTCATGTGTGTGTTGTCAGGGTTTGCTCATTAGGTTGCTCTCTCTATCTCACTCACTTATTCACTATCTGTGTGCATGCTCAGGGTCTCCCAGCCGAGTTGGCTCTTAATAAGAAACTCCAGAATCTGGACTTGGGGAATAATGTGATCACAAGATGGTCCGATCTGAAGGTAAGATGCAAGGAGCGGAAACTTTTGTTTCTCTATCTTTCTTTCTATTTTTGTGAAAAAATGTTCCCTGAATCTTGGTTGCATTCTGAAATAGGTGCTCGATTCATTGGTCAGTCTGAAAAATCTCAATCTGCAAGGGAACCCTATTGTTGAAAAGGATAAATTAGCAAAGAAGGTATTGGTTACTGTCCTAGCCTTTTTCCTGTTTGGATCTCCATCTTGACTCCAGTTTTACCCTTGTTAAAAATTCTTATAGAAACAATGTTACTGTAGATTAAAAGAATATTGCCGAACCTGCATGTATTCAATGCAAGACCAATAGATAAATACACCAAGAATGAAAAGGGTGCTGGAGTTGATGAAGTTGATGATTCTTCACTTAATGCTGCTAACAAGCAAGAAATTCAAACAGAAAAGCGAAAAGATAGAGACTTCAAACATCTTATGATGGCTGGAACTAAGGGTGGTATTGGTAAGCTTGAAAACTCTAGTGATTCTGATATGAAGAAATTGAAACCGAAAAGGCAGAAACCAGATGACAATGTCTCAAACCACGAAGTTTTGGTCCAGGGGGATGAAAAAAGTGATCATGTCAAGAAAAAGAGCTACAAACATCAGGTGTTAAATGAAAATGATCCTAGTAATCTTCAAAAAGCTGGGGATTTGGACAAGGAATCACAGAAAAAGAAGCAGAAAAAGAATCCACTCCATACAGAAGATAATACCAAGGTTGGGAAAAAACTAGAGAAAGCAAAGGTGAAACAACAAGGTGAACTTGATGTTATTGATGATGCAGACACACCGTTTTTGGAGCTTTTTTCTGTTAACATGGGAGATGCTGAGGTTGGTGGTGAAAACAAAGTTAATGACAAGGTCAGTCAAGAGGCGAATTTGTTGGGTGGCTTAGTAACCTTCCCTTCTAAGAGGAAAAAAGGTAAAAACAGCGGCACTGGTTCTACACTACAGCCATTGCCTGTGGATGAAATTGGAACAGGCGGACCATCAACATGGGGTGATGACTAACGTTGTGAAGGCAGAAGTTTTGAGCTGATGAAATTGTGTTGAGGTAGCTTTCAGATTGTACCTTTTCTCCTTTTCTAGTCTTCCTCAAGTTTGGCTAAAATCGTGCAACACTAGTTGTAGATGTACTTGCTATGTCTAAAAATTTGGGTCAGGACATTTGAATCAAAGCAGTAAAGAAACGTTTTGGTTGACTTTTTTACTTTCCTTTTTCTAATGGAAGTTTTGACCATTTACTTGAATTCCTTTTTGTCAAGTATGATTTTTCCCACTTTAAAGATGCAAACAAAATGGCTGAAAATGAAACATTGGCTTGGCTGCTATATTTTGGCTTGGTAGTTGGGGATTCATGGTTTAAATGTTTAGTACTCATTGTGATCGAGGAGGGTTTTGGACTGCAGAGGTATGTTGAACTTCATGCTCAACAATTGTGGTAAAACCAACCAAGAAATACTATTATGATATAATACCATCAAGTGCAAAATGGAAATGTACTTAAATTGTTCAATTCAGGCCCATTTTTAGCTCTATGAGGAAACCCTTTGTTTGAAGGATTGAGGAAAGTTTATATTCATACATTGTCTTTCGTTTTCCCTTACTCTTTCCTTCTTTCCTCTCTCATAGCTCTCGTAATTTCCCCTTTATTGCTCACTAAACAAACAAAAAATAAGAAAAAATGAAAATGTTACAAAACAGGAATTGGTTATCATAGTAAATCATTGCATTGCCTCCAAAAGCACTTAAAAACAAGCTATATAAAATTATGAGCAAATTGGTTTTAGTGGGGAGCAAGTATGTTCTGCCAACTTTACCATTTGCAATCACATTGTTCTGGGTTGCATTGTTCTGTGATTGCAAATGGTAAAGTTGGCACGATTTTAATTAGAAATGAAAATGCGTCTGGTAGATTAATTAGAAAATATCTTCAGAAAACAAAAATAATGAAAACGTGTCTGGTAGTACAATTTGAAATAATAATATGTGAGTTATTTTTATGAAAACGTTTCCCATGAGAATGAAAACTTCTTTTTGTTTTCTACAAGCACACATGAACTTATTCTCAGTGTTTTCAGTTTTTGGGCCACCGAACGTGTTTTTGCCTCATTTTTGTTCTTTGAAAATGAAAACAACCCCTTAAAATGTTACCGAACGGGCCTTAAAGGTCTGTTTGGTATCCTATTCAAACAAAGTGAACTCAAAAACCATGATTCATTTAAAAACATGAGTTTTCAAATATTTATTTTAAGATATAAAAACTTGTTTAGTATTGAACTCCAAACTATTTTTAAGAGAAAAATTAAATATCATAAAATCAGAAACCCAAGATTCTTAAATTGAAATTAACAAAAGAAAAGGAAAAATCGAAGCCAGTCCGATTTGAAATCTGTGAGATGGAGAAAGAGGGAGAGAAGGAGGAGGAGAGAGGAAGGAGAGAGGCACGCTGGGTGTTGGAGAAAAAAAAAAACTGAAAAAACATAGTTTTAAAGATTGGGGTATTTCTAAGTTCGGGTTTCAAAAAATGAGCCCACTAAAAGCCCCTAACCCCTCCCCCCACCTTTTTTTTTCGTTTTTTCGGTGTGTTGATAGGAAGCGGGAGGAGGAATACATATGAGGTTTCTCTTGATGTCTCCTCTGTGGTTCCAACCCGTGCCATAGGGGAGAGTAGGGAAGCACCTCAACCACTGAGATAAGAACCCATTGGCATAAATGCTAAACCTATAGGCGGTTGGACCTTTTGGCTTTTAGTATTATTAATTATATTAACTATATGCTATTAACATATTGATATATTATGTGGTATCATAAGTTGAAAAATGTTTCGTGGTACATTTTTTTTTTTGGAGGTGGATTTGTTAAATTAAAACGAATATAGAATATAGAATAACATAATAATTTGGTGGACCTCTTAAAATTGGGGACCTGTGCACACCCCTAGCGCCGCCCATGGCTGTACCTGTATGCTTATATCAATAGCTCACGATTTGGTTGACGGCGGCCTTGTAAGGACAAATACTAGTGAAAAGAAAAAGAGAGTAGGGTATCAAAACTTGTTAGAGCACTTCCATTTATTTGTTATGGTAAAAAATAAAGAGAGACAAAGGCAGTTACTTTGTATGTGAATAGTGACTGTCTTAGTAATTTTTTTTGATGCATTTGCACTCATTGTCATGGCAACCCAAGTTCAACCACTATTTACATGAGATATGAGGAGAGAAATTTGTATGGAGTTTTGGTGTGGGAAGTGAAGAATATGACTAGGTATTTATAGAAAAAAATTTCTGGAATCTTGTTTTTATTTTTATTTTTTAATTTATATTTAAATTAACTACTGGCGTCACAATGACATCAACGTGAGGTCAGCTTGCCCAGACAGTAACTCAAGTAAGTCTTGCCTTTAGACTTGCCCAGATTTAGGTATGGCCCACATTTTCCCGGGCAGTTTTGCAACACTAGGATGGGTTTTAGAAGCCAAGGCAACCCTTAGCGCTAGAAGTGCTCTTAGTGAGTTTATAAGCTTTACCATTATGGTGTGTAGAGGTGGGCACGGTACGAGATGACACGGGATGGAGGTCATCCCGGTGTCAATCCCGGATAGGGGAATCGGGATGGGATGACACGGGATGTGAGTTTTTGAGAACACGTTCAAACCATATTGGACCCAAACAAGACCCGTATGATTCGGTATCAATGTTGATACTGTAAAAAATCCTGCAAAAGTTCAGAAATCTTGCAATTTTTATAAATCAAGCATGATACAAAGCTTCCGGTACCAACAATACAATCTTTGACCCCCTGATTTTTCTACACAAAAACTCGGACAGACTTTGAGGCTTTCCTTTTTCACCGGTTTTATACACTTTGGAGAGAGAGAGAGAGAGAGAGAGAGAGAGAGAGAGAGAGAGAGAGAGAGAGAGAGAGAGAGAGGAGTAGAACAACGAGAGAGGGAGAGAGGAGGAGGAGAAGAAAAGAGAAGAATAAAGGGAAGGAAAGGAGAAGATACTATAAAAGAATCTTATAATAATATTAATTAATGATAAATAATAACCCTAAGAGATCCCATATCCTTATTAACCCATATTAAATCAATTTTCAATCAAAACTCATTATGTAAGAAATTCCATATTAGAAGAACAAAGTACACTTAAAAACAAACGTCCACTCATTTCCTAATAATCATAGCTGAGACCCAAGACTCACTTTCACAACCCATCAATCAATTATCTCATTCTCATCCATTCCATAACTTCAATTATCCAACTAATATCCAAGAATTTCATAAGATACTATAAAACAATCTCATAATCCCAACATAATCAACATAACTCAAATAATAGTCAAGACTCGTTAATAAGGTCGTTCTAGTACTCCTCGAAGGGTGAAACTACCTCGGAAGACTCATGGTCAACTGAGGGGTCAAACTGCCCAAACATGGTCAATTGGGCCCTCAGGGCCCATGACCTCCGATTCCGATCCGAAAGTACTACGGGTTCAACGAAGCTTATTAAACACATCCTGCACTTTCGGTCCAGATCGAGTGGTAGGATCGCACGATCGGAAGGTCACCGTTTTACGTAATCTTTGAATCATTGAATTGAAGCATCCAGGACTCCGATTCTCAATCCGCGAATTCCTACAAGATCCTAAAGATGCCTAGATCAACATATTTGAAATTAGAGTTGATCCAACGGTCCGAACATATCGAACCCGGATAACGTCTAATATGCGTAATCCAATCAACAGTCAAACGAAAACCAAATTCAAATCTGAGCATACCGTCGTGCTCTGGACGACATAAGGATCATTTTAGGACCAATTGGGTCACCCAAACAGTGCCCACGCGTCGCCATACGCACTGGCAGCGCGTGGGTGTCTTGAGAAATTTCGATGATCAAAAAATTCTCGAAACACCCATCAATACCTATACATACGTGATCAAGACAACGAGTGGAGCAACTTTTATTCTTGGACCATGGCCAAAAAGTGACCAGAACTTTCCGGAAACACGAGCCGAAAATCGGCCAAAATTTAAGCGATCACTCGAGTTCAAAAACTCAAAAATCGATCCTAATCAACATTAGCTAGAACACGTTGAGAGGATGAGAAAGCATACCTAAATCGACGAAAATGGTGGCCGGAATCGCTAGAACGATTGTCGGAAAGTTTACGTAAAAATCGACAGTATTTTCGTGTTTTCCAGCGGATGGCAGCGGAAATTGGGTGGGGCGGGAAGAGGGCGGTGTTCCAGTTCTTTTGGTATCGACCCCGTTGATCGGGGTGGCCGGAGGTGGCAGCTGTGGCCCAAAAACCAGCTGGCTCTGCAAATGCCGGGGGGGGGGTGGCTGTTCGCGCAAGAGAGAATAAGGGGAAAGAGAGAGAGAGAGAGAGAGAGAGAGAGAGAGAGAGAGAGAGAGAGAGAGAGAGAGAGAGAGAGGAAAAAAAAAATCAGATTTTAAAAAACCCACTTCGAAATATTTACAGTTGTGCCATTGGGCTTTCGTTGATCGTAACTTCTTCGTTTCAACTTCAATTTGAGCCCACTATGTTTCTACGGACTCATATCAACACGATCTACGCAATAGTACCATTCTTTTCCCCAAAATCCTTCCGGATTAAAAAGCGACCAAAATAACCCTATCCCCAAGGGCAAAATTGTAATTTCATAATGAAATAAAATAGTTAATTTAAATGAATAATTAAACTAGGTCGGGATGTTACAATATATAGTTGTCGTCTTTTGGCCAATGCATGCAAGGATTTGGCTTCATTTTTCATCCTTCGATATAGATTTAGAGCTATGAAGCGAGGATGATGCCGAGTTGCGTCGGGTTCGGATTTAGCCGGTATGGCGCTATTATTCTATTCACGTTGCCCGAGAGTGTGGAGCGGTGATGTTGTTTCTTAGTTTGTTTTAGTCTAAGAATTCCCATGAACTCTTTAGGAGTTTGATGTGATTTGTTTTTTGTTTAGGATATTTTATTTCCTTTTGACTTTTGGCTTTCAATACGAGTTTGCCGTTTCTGCCGTTGCGTGGCAAATCTTTATTGAAAATTTGAGCACATGTGCTTATGGTTTCTGATTCGGGGATTTTAATCATTTTTTGGGTTGTGCGTATTCTCTTTAGATCAATTCAACTTGTTCTTGCATTTGGTCACTTGAGAAGTTGTATCCATATCCGACACCTTAGTTACTTTGTACTTGTTTTTGTTTATCTTATCAATAAAATACTATCACTCTTTTAATTAGAATTTCACACTCAATTTTAGTCGGTAGCTACCACATGTGTGGCTTATAATTAGAACTTCACACTCAATAATTGTGGGAAAATTACCAAAATGTTGTGGGCAAGACATCCGATTATCCCATCAAGGGATGAATGACATTTTGTTTAATTGACTGATTAATTAATGAACGAAAAACATTGTCTAACTTTCTAGGAACATACTTGGGTTAAAAGATTAAGCCTCTATCTTGTCTTTTAAATTCTAATTGCAAGAAAATGACTTGCTGATTAGTTGTTTGATTGATTGATTGTTTATAAAATTATTGCCCCGGGGGTGTACAGTAATGCTATGGGCACTAACTTATACATCAACTTAGTGATACCAACTCTTGTGGCATACGACGACATGTCCATCCATCTCACGTACCACATCATCTATTTTAATTTAATTAGTTTTTATTTTATTTTAGGGTTTTCAATATATTTGATTAAGTAATTCAACCCTCCATTGCCACACCAATTTACAGACGCAATATCTCATCGCCGTAGTATCGGAACCGCCGATGTACCGTCATCGTCACAGGACTATACAACTGTCCTGGCTTTTCTATTTTGATGGTTGCCCACTTCCTAGCAATCCCAATGAAGCCACGAGGTGTTGGATTCTGATTTAGAGGCTCAACATCACCCATTAGAAAACCGATTCTTCACCCCCAAAGCAATTGCAAGTTCCAGATGAAGCCAAAATGAATTGGAAATATAAATGCTAAAACCCAAAAGTAATTCAATTAGGCAAATCGACAATATAAATAAAACAATCCTTAAGAAATTGGCCATTAGTTTTGTGGATATCATATTAGAGGAGAACTTAAAGCTTTTCTTGGCAGTATTCCATGAGACCTCTTGCTGCCTTTGAAAGTCTGCATATTTTATGGATGTGGAGTCAATCATGGGGGAAGGTTGCTTAGTAATTAGAGTAGGCCTTGTTTACTTAGAGTTCTCAATCTGATGATGGTCCGGCCGGAGTGACTGTGAGTGGCTGCAACAGCGGTCCCAAAGTTAAAGGTTCGGTGGTACGGAGTTGTGTTATTTTGACTATAGTACCTAGATCAGAAAGTTAGGTTTGAAACTTTTTCAATGGTTAAATGTTAAAATTTGGGTAATTAAATTATGACATGGAAAATGACATGAATTGTCCGCGTCAGTTGGTATCGTTAAGTTGGTATCGTTAAGTTGGTATATAAGTTGGTGTCCGTAACATTATTGTTTTTACAATCTCCTAAGTCAACTTCATGCAATCTGGTGGACTGGCAAATCCATCGTTGCCTTTAAAACCAAGTATGCAATCTTTCTATTGATCTTCTTCTATGTTTTAAAAAAAATAAAATAATGCCTAGCTAGTAGCAATTAGGTGGTGAATGAGATTGGCTATCGCCATACACACATGGAGCTGATGTGTGGAAACAAGCAAGTTCACACATTGAAGTCCACTGAAGCCAACCCAGAGAAAGTCAAGACCGACTCTACTTTAAAAACGTGTTAGGCGTTTTATTAATATTTTTTTTATTTGATCAACTTTAGCATCACTTTCTTGGATCGTTAATTTCTTATTTTAAACGAATATAGAATGCTTATAGCCTAACCCAAGAATCAAACAAATAAAGTATTGGATTCTTATACGGCTTTGGACGCAATGGTACCATGCCAACCTTTTTTTTTTCTTTATTAGGATTAGCATGATCACTTTCTTGGTCTAAATTTTGGGTTCGTTAGTGATGTCACATTGGTTCACTTTAGGAGGAATGGAGACATTAACTAAATAAAATAATCACAGATATTATGTTTTTAGTGAATTATTTCAAATCATAGAAATGTTTATGAGATTAGGAACTAAACGAGGAGCCAATTCAAGGGAAGAAGTGAATGGAGGACCTACGCCAGAATGTGGCAATATGAAATCCATGAATCTTCAAGACTAGCTAATTTGTATCAAGAGGGTAGAATTTAAAGAACACAAAACCTACTGTTATGTTAAAAGTTTTTTATATGGTTACCATGCATACTATGTGGCAAGATAGTGGCAGTGCGGCGGTAAAAATGTCTCACAACTCATGGATTATCTCATCAGAAAGTCAAAGGAAATAGCAAATTATTGTTAATTTGAATAACGAAACGGCATCTATTTCCCTACATTATATTTGTCGAGAAAGAAACATGGTAGTTGGTAGCTTAATTTTTTTAGGATATTTACTTTTTTATTAAACAAAAAGCAAAATTGCATCACTTTCATCATCGCTATTATATGTATTAGATTTTAGAGACCATGACTAAGATGAGTGATGTGATACCAATAAATTTATTAATATCTTTGCCTCCATATATATCCATAAAAAAGGCATTTGCACGATAAGCAATATGTCCACGTAGACTAAGCGACAGTTTTTTTTTTTTGGGTATGAAGATTAAGGGATAGTAAACACGTAGTTTCACATGTCAATTTTCCAAAATGGCAGGCGTCCAACCTCAGAAGCAGCCGCCTTTACTTATCAACCAATTTATCCATGTTGGAAATTCCAAGTCCGCGGACGAGGACCCACGGCATCACACAAAAATTTCAAAGTATACTCATAGGGTTGAAATCCGTATCACTTATGTGAGATTCGATTGGAGAAAGATAGATGTATGATTTAGTGATGGAGTATCCTTTATGGACTTCCAATAGTCCTTGAAAACGGATGAGAGGCTATGATAATTGGTTAGGGCAATATCTTCCTCATTTTTTATTCGAGTTCGAAAATTCTTCTTTCGGTATATTAGAATAAAGCACGCCATTTTAGAAGCTTAGACTTTCTTACATAAGAAACATCACTTTGCTAGTGAAGTATAACTCAGTTTGTTGAGTTCTTCCATCTCCACTTATAGAGACATCTTGCTCAAATGACGGGAAATAGCCAAACTATAAGCAATCTTATCGCAGTTGGTGTGTAATACAACTATACTATATTCCTAAGGATAGGATTTACATTAACGTAAAAAAAAAAGAAGGATAAGATTTACGTAGCAAGTTGAAGATAACACCTAGTGGAAACCATGCACACATGCATCATATATCGTAATCAAGTGGAAAATATGTCAATAATTTTTATGGAGAAACACTAATATTATCTCTAAACTATTCCGCCTAAATTCTTTCAACTTGGCATATCTGCTTGTCACTGGTAGGAACACAACAGGAGAGTAAGTATCTTTCTCTTTCTGCCATCCAATGTATTTAATAAATTAGGTATTTATAAATAACTCCATTTATTCACTTTCAAAACTTAAAAGCGGACTGAACCATTTAACTTATCTCTAATTTGGTTTAATTACCGGCCTAAGCCGGATTGTTTAAATTTGTGAATGACATAGACTATAACTCAGATTGAAACGACAACTTGAAATTATTATTATTTTTGTTTATACAAATGATATTTTACTTTAATTTAATTAAACTACGAGAAGAGGGGGTTCAGACTCGAGTACAGAGTGGGGAGCATATCTGCTATAGTCAACTTGGCTAAACGTATGTCTGTGAAGCCTTATGTTTTTGTTTGGTTTTTTGGGTAATTGAGAAATTGTAAAATTTAATTAGCAGCAGCCATGAACAAGCAGACATACGTACGAGATAAAATAGTTTTACAATGCACAAAAATGGTCTTGTTCAGACCGATCGAAAGTGAAAATAAAGACGGTTCTTGTTTGCTCTAACCGCGTTGACATATTTATTAACCAGTCCGGTGAAAGTCAGATTGAATTTTCCAGCTGTTGCACGTCAAAAAAATTTGTAGTTTTTTAGCTTGGCTGACTCTGACAAACAATAAATTAACGACCACTTCTCTAATTCATGCTTGGATCCTTGAGAAAAGTACACACATCTTTCTTAGCGCAACCCATCAATGTATTTTAACTATATTTTATGTTAATTCTTCAAGGGCTTTCTTTGTTGAAAATAAAATAAAATAACATTCATATCTGAAACTGAAATTTCATTTTTCTTCACAAACGAAGGGAAGTTTTATTATAATCAAACGTAGTAAACATATACATATGGACACAAAAACTTTGTCAAATTCATGGTGAGAGTTGGATTCTCATCTTCTTCTTTTTGGTAAATAAAATAAAAGAATCGCTGTTTCAAATTTGATCACTGATGTATAAAAAAAATGGGCGAAAATTAAAAATAATAATAATGAAGTTTAAGTTCTTATTTTTAAGTAAGATACCAAACCGGCCCTAAAATTTCAATCAGAGTCTCATGTTTTATGTGATTAGTAAGATTTACAGTACCTATTTTATGAAAAGAAAAAGAGAAGAAGAAGTTTTTGTTGACATAGCAGCTTCACAGAAAGTCAGAAAGGCATCGATCACCACCGTCCACTTGCATGCGCATTATAGTTAGAGCATATGCCAAAACAGTGTTAATTAATTGAGTTTGACTGTTTAATTTATAGTCAAGTCAAGTAAAGACAACCAAAATAGACACATCAGCTAGCCCTGATTATCGCTTATGTCATCAAGATTCTGATAACGGTCTAATTAATCTTTAAACAATGTATATGGCCTCATCCTATTTCCTCACCAAATATATTTATTGTTAATTAATTATACCATACCTAATTTCTTTAAATGATGTTTGGCAAAATAACTGAGAATTAAACATTTTAGGCACCCTTTGATAACTATTTTGTTTTTATATTTTTTTTACAAATTAAAAACATGTTTGATAATAAATTTTGTTTTTTATTTTTTAAATAAGGGTGCTTTTTTAAAACAACTTCAAAATATTTTCATTTCTTAGTGTTTTTCATTTTCTTTTTTTCCTTTTATGATCAGCGTGCGTGGGGAATTCTAGGCTTTTTTCAACTTTAGCAATAGAAATATCACCAAACGAAAAACTAGTTTGTGTAATTAGTAGATTGTACTTTCACCGTCATGCTAATTTTGTTAGTGAGCCATTGACCGTAGCACAACTCATCATATGCATTAGGTAAATATATTGCTTCTTTAGGTTAGAATGATATACACAGTAATTAAAGAATCACACAGAGAGAGTAGTCTTAAACCTAAAAATAGATAGATTAATAAAGTAAGAGCACACAACTTTCGTATGTGAAACCAAACACAAAACTAGAAAATACCCAAAGATCGAGTCTGGCATTGCTAGCTTGAGAGCTTTGGTTGGGTCAATAACAGCAGCTATGTAAAAATAATAATAAAAAAATTACAAAAACACACAAATAATTGTCAAAGAACTCAAAAAGAATACGTGAAACCAAACACTCTCCCGACTCCCACCAAAAATTAATACAATAATAATCAATCAACCACTAGAAATAAACCCAAAAAAAAAAAATACAAATTATTTACATCCTAATACCAATATAAAATAAAGATATAGATATCAAACACGCTTGTGTTCCAACTCCCAAATAAAATAAAATAAAATAATATTTGCCTGCACCTTCACTGCATCAAAGTTTAATTATTATTTAATTAATTAAACTAAGGTTCAATTCAAATGAAAGCCGTTTGTTGACTCTCAAACATTTCATTTGCTCCCTCCCTCCCTATAAAACCCGACTCTTCACACCCTTCTTTGTCACCACTCAAACCTCCACTTTCGCATCCAAAATTAAGACAATGGGTTTTTCTGCTACATCACCCACCGTCGATCAGGGCGATGGCGCTTCGATCTCCGCCGTCCATCCCGACATAATCATGGCCCACATCCTCACCCGCCTCGACGGCCAGACCTTGGCCTCCGCCTCCTGCGCATCCTCCCAATTACACGCCTTCTCCACTGAAGGAAAACTCTGGCGGGACATCTGCTCCGCCACGTGGCCTTCCGTCGCCGATCCACGTGTCGACGACCTCATTTCCACTTTCCCAGCCGGTCACCGCTCGTTCTACTCCGACTCTTTCCCGCTCCTCGACAACTCTCCCTCCCAATTCGATCTCAGCCGTCCGTCTTCACCTCCCACCACGGAGCTAATCTCCGCCGTCGATATCTTTTACAAAGACCAGCTGATTTTCTCCAAGGTTCAAGAGTCCGAGACCGAATCCGGGTGGTTCCTCTGCTCGCCTTTCCGGGTTGACTTACTTGACCCGAAAGAAACAGTTCCGACACCAATCCGCCAAGTCGGAGAAGACCAGGCGTCGCTGAAGCAATTGGAGGAGAACTTGAGTTTGAGCTGGATCGTGATCGACCCGACCCGGAAGCGGGCGGCGAATTTTTCGAGCCGGAGGGCGGTTACGGTGCAGCGGCACTGGTTGACCGGGGAGATACAGTTGCGGTTCGCCACGATTTTGGCTGGGGAGAAGAGAGGGGAGTTCGTGCAGTGCGGGATGGTGGTCACGTGCAATTGGAGCGAAGGCGGGGAGCTGCACGTGAGGGAGGTGAGCATGCAGGTGGAGGGCATGGAAGGGAATCATTTGAACGGGAGGGAGAGTTTGGTAATTTTGGAGAGGGCGATCGAGGGAGGGAAGAGGAGGAAGGAGGTGAAGGGGAAGGGGAGGTTTGAGGAGTATTTGGAGATGAAGAGAGAGAGAAGAGAGAGAATGGAGAGGAGAGAGAAGACTTTGGACATGATCTGCATTGCCACTGGGGTTACTATTTTCTTCACCTTTTGGTCCTTCGTCTTGTTCAGATAGAGAGATGCATCATATCAACCCAGAAGCAAAAACAGTTGGGTTTGATTTACAGTTATTACAGTTTAATTCTTTAAACGAAAATACAAAATTTCATATACAAAATGGATATTGATTATATAATCTTTTTTTTTTTTTTTTTTTTTTTACATATGTGATTATGTATGTAGCTATATACACCATTGGATTGGTTCAAATTAAATGAAAGATGTGCCCCTTTTTCTATTATAAATCTCTTTATTTACATATATGGGTAAAATATTTTTTGTTTTTTTGTTTTTTGTGCTCAATAATGTCAAATAAATTAAGGACCAATTAATGATAGGCTAGTATAATGGTCTATTACCTCACTTTCAATTCACAATTTAAATGTAGTTTTCCATTTTTTTTTTTATAAATTAAAAAAAAATCAATAATGTGTGTGAGATCCTTCTAGTATATTCAATTAGTACATCATATTTTTAACCATCAGTTGGATTAAATGAAATGAAATTAATTGGTTTTCTTAATTTGAAGAAGAGTGCTAACTAACTCCTTCTCCTACTCACCTTATCTTTAAAATTTTAAAGACAAATTTACCCCCTTGTAAAATTACTTCTAAGGACTTATGCCACCTCATTCAAATTTAATCCAATGAATTGGATATTTTTGTTAATAAAAAATAAATAAACTCTAGTGAAACTTAACAATTTGAACCTTAACTCCTACCATTGTTTACCTTTTTTTTTCTTTTCTATTTCCTATCTCTTCAACCTCTCCCCCTTTCCTATTTTTTTGTCTGCAACATCTTCCCCAAATCAGGTTTTTTTTTTTCCAGTCAGTATCTCCCTCAATCAGTTTAGTCTTCTTCTTATATCCGCAGCTTCTCCACCCAATTGCACAAGTTTGGTTTTTCCTTCTTCCTTCCTAAACCCTAAACAAACTCTCCAAAACAAAAGAAAAAAAATTTGTACACTCTCTTTATAATGGCCTAATTGATCCCTACATAATAATCAAATTCGTTCAAGTTCAATTCAATTCAATTCAATGTGACCTTTCTTTCTAAGTCATGTGTCCTTATACGCCATCTAAATTTGTCATTGCTTCCTGTAGCCTCTCCCAACCAAGGTCTAAAATATCGATGATATCGGAAATATCGGTAGTCCAAAAACACGGAAATTTCGATTAAAATATTGGGATATTATCGATATCGATAAAAATTGAATAAAAACCACGGAAATTATAAGAAAAACTTGGAAATTTTTATTGAAACTTTGCAGGATGTTTATTTAGTCAATTATCTATTAGTTTATCACAAAAAATTGGAAGGAAATGCATTACATGATGGATTTAACTGATTTAAATTGATTATATAGCGAGCTGGCAAACACTGTGAGTGTAGAAAATATGTAGTAATTAATGAAAGAAAATTAAACACACCATAATCATTTATATATAATGAATTACTACAATATTTTACACTTTATACATTGCATGGTAAGATACATGAGTGACTTAGTACCACATAGAGTTCCTATGAGGTTCAAATTTTTCACTATCTTCATCATCTCTATGTGTAGAGTAAGTATATTGTGAAGAGTAGTCATCAAATGATAAATCCCCAAAAGTAGAAACTTGAAAAGGAATGGTCAAAGATTCATTCTCATGTGAAAATTTGTTTCTTGCAAAAAGAATTCAAAACAAAACCATGTATATATATAAATATTTTAGCATATTTTCACAAAAACATAAGTGATATGGTGGTTAAGGTGTTGAAGGAGTAAAATGGGAGGGGTTCAAATTCCTTTGGTGTTTTTTTTAATATATAAATTTATCCTAGATAATAAATATTAGCTTGCAGATATTTTAAAGACGTTATAAATATTACACGCCGAAAATACAATCACAAACACATCCACAGCGAGTTGAATAAGGCGTAGTGGCTGGTTGACAGAGGGAGGAGTTCGAATCCCTCTATGCGCAACAGGGAGACTTTTCAATACTTTTCAATATCGATATTTAATACATTGCTCCCAACAAACCCTCCAACTCAACAATGAGACCACCCTCCAATTCTGGGGTCCCAACCCCGAATTTTCTCAAACCACCACCGAAACCTTATTGACCAAGTAAGTAAAAGTCCAGTTTCTTATATGCTATAAATGAACAAGCTTTATGGGGTCTTAAATTTGAACAAGTAAGCAAAAGTCCAGTATACATGTACCGTTATTCTTTTCGCATCACTACCAACTACCGATCTTTATATACAAATATATATATATACGGGGGCGGATCCATGGCACCATATTTTTGACACAAATTTTAAACCCTTGGATTAGCCCACTATCAATGGATGTGATTAAACAAATTAATTATTTTATTCTTTAAATAAGCAATTATAGAAAATAAATTTTAATTGACTTTTGTATTTCCTCTCCCTTCATTTAATTAAGTTTTGATGGCTTATTGACACAAGGCACTTCTTTTCTTCTCTTCTTCGTGCCTTCTCATTAACACCACCTCCCTTCTTCTTATTCTTGCTTTTTCAGTAACCCTGAAATCAAAATTACTTAAGAGTTAGGGAAGTAATGCGCCTTAGTTTTCATTCTCTTTATTCCCTATTTGGCTCTTGCCCTTCGTCCCTCTGCATCTCTGTGTCTCTCTTCGTCTCCATTCATCCATCTCCCCTCTACATCTTACAATTTCCCACCAATAATTATTACATTTTTTTTATAATAATGTTATATAGTATCGTACAATCTAGTTTCTTCTTCTTAAAATTTTATTTTTTTCACATAATAAATTTTTTTCAATAAATATTGGTTATGAAGATGTTGAATATAAAGTTAAAGCTAAAACATAGCATAGCATATGAGAAACTAGAAGAAAATCCAACTTAGTAGAGAAAATATGGAAGATTTCTTTGTTCCAACGGACCATATAGAAGATATAGCTGCTTTTTTTTCCCTCTCATTTGCTTCAAGCTCAGGCATGTAGAAGAAAGAGAGAGCAACAAATGCAGAGGCTGCGGAGGAACAAAAGAGTAGTGGGAAATGGATAGAACTAATTAAAGATAATTAATGAGATGAGAGATAGAATGAATTCTTAATTAATATGGTATCAGAATTTTATTCCCAATGTATAAATATTAATTGAAGAAAATTTATTGTTTTGAGAAATGAAAGTACTTCTCAACCATTAAAAGTTATAAATCTAAAGGTCTAAAACTTGTGTCAAAAATATGTTGCCACAGATCCGCCTCTTATATATATACTAAAACGAGAAAACAGAAAAGAATAAGTAACATTTTATTTGCGAAATATCAAATTATATATAATGCATAAGATGGGTCCGTACGTACCATGGGGGAAGGCCTTTACGAATTGATTCGTGGGGAAAGTTAGAAATTTGAAACACGCCGGTCAATACGATTCTTTGACTTTGAATTTGGCCCGTCGCTCTTTGGATGCTTTCTAAACGCCTTTGTCAGTTTTACAAAGGTGAGCTTTCGGCTGTGCCTGCCGTGTTGAATTTTACGCAAATCTTACTGGAATTAAATTACAGTCTAATGATGATTAATTAATAATTTTATTTCCTTCTCTAAAATATATATTTTATTTTATTCTATTAATATGCCCTCCCTCTCTAAACAGCCGCTACTAGGAAGATTCCTTGCACGACTTCGCTTTTGAAGTATAAGACTAGAATACTGAAATCTAAGCCACATGGATCATTCTTAAGCGATCCATCAGGTAGTGGTCAACATTAACCATTGAGGTACAAACCCCACAAATGCGCACATAAACAAGCCAGTAGATGAGCGCATAAACTGTAAGAAAAGAGGAGGATTTTGCTAAAATATGATATTTGGTTTGAAAACTTTAGGTTAATTTTATTCTTTTCCATAATGAAATATATATAGGAGTTTACAAGAATGTTTTACAAGGAAATAGATACAGTGTTTGATGAAGATAAAGAGCTATTAAAGTTTATGGGGCATTTGAATCAAAAGCATTAATAAGTTTGTTAAGGCCCAAAAAATCCAGGGTTGGGTTCAAATAAACCCCCGGCCCAGTGCGACACCTTATTAAGAAGAGACCCGGTTCGGGGCACGCGAAATTTGTCATGCACGCTTGCACGAGCCACGATACACGTGCCATGCCAAATAAATATGCAATCCGTCACGCTAAGAATTGAAATGAGCCTATAAAAGGCACTGGCTCTACAAACCCATGCTAATTATCTCGTCAAGCATCATATCTCTTTTCAAAGAGGATAAAATTCAAGCACACCAATCAACATGCAATGCCAAGCATAAAATTATTATTTTACACCTATCCACGCTACAAGCCTAAGTGGGCCCAAGCCACATAAATGTCAGGGGCTTGTTGAGTGGATTGTGGTATGGACGGTTACGAGCATTCACGGGGCCCATTAATGGGCCAAGAAGTGGAAAGTTTTGGGAGCCCCAAAACTCAAGCCCGTTTCTTGAGCCCAAATATGTGGGTAAGCATGAAAAAGATAAAAATGTAGCTTATTACCTTAGAAAATTGGCCCATCACCTTAATAACAAAAGTCCATCACTTTAGTAAGTTGGCTCATTCCCTTAGTAGACTAACCCATCACTTTAAGGAGGCCCAAATGACCAAGAAAAATATCTGGAAGTCTCCAGCACATGGCTCACATATGCAGGCTGTTGGGAGGCTCCAGCACGTGACCAAAGGCAAACCCCAAGAAAAGCCATTCAAAAAACCAAAGGGTATTAGCGCGCGCAGGCTGCTAGGAGAAAAGGCACCCTTCAGACCAACACTGCTATCTATTTCCTTCCATTACTAGCTCTTGCCATGAAATATGGGAGGAAAGCAGGAGAAGTGATAACTAGAGATGGGAGGTCACCACTAGAACGGCTGCGGGAACCCAAAAATCTTGTCCCTGTGTGTTTGGATAGAGGGGGATTTCACAAAATAGGATGAATCAGAGGAAGATAAGAGAAATGAAAGGGAAGACTTGGCAAAATAGAAGAGAACCGATTAGAGTTTCTTGGGAAGAAGGAGCTTCCAGCGGCTATAAAAGGGGGGTATCCTCTACCCATTATCTCAACCCACTTCCAGAGAGAGCAAGCAGCACCTCTCATCCCTGGAACACTTCAATTTCGAGTCATATTCCTCCATCTCTTCCCATCTTCTCATCTGGCAAGCCATTCTAGAGCCTGACGAACCCTTTATCAAGCTGCCAGAAAATTATTCAAAGCACCCATTCTTCCACCCTAATCTCTGTCTCTCTCTCTTCCAAGCAAATTCTCTTGAAATCCTTTGCTTTAAACCTCTGTTTCTCGTAGAAAATATGGTATCTCTCTCTCTCTCTCTCATGCTAAACTCATGAATGCTTAGCTTCCATGCTACAAGCTTCTCAAGCCAAGCCAAGAATTTATTTGTAAGCAACTGTAGGTTTCTTTGGTGAAGAAGACTAAGGTGTTTCCTAAGGCTCAGCTACCCTTTCGAAGCACTCTTGGGGTCTGATTCTTGAACTCATACCCAGGGACAATTTCACACGTTTGGCTCTTCACAAAGGAAGTATGTGATGGATCTACTCACTGAAACAAGGATGCTTAGATGTAAGCCTGCTGACACACCCATTGAGATGAATAACAAGTTGTGTGAAGACATGGACTGGTTGCCAAACAATAAGGAACAATACCAGCGCCTTGTTGGAAGGTTGATATATTTGGCATATGTAAGACCAGATATTGCATATGTTGTGAGTGTGGTTAGTCAGTTTATGCATTGATCGGTGCATATTTATATATCATTTTGTACCCTTCTAACTTATGATTTGATTATGTTTTTGAGTTAAACTTGTGATTTTAATAAATTTTGTGTTTGTTTCAGTGTAATAAGCTTGAGACTCATTAAATGCAATTTGGTGACAAGTTAGCTCAAAACGGTGTCTGCAGATCAGTCAACTTCACGAATTGGACTGTACTTGCTCAAGAATAACCATATGATGAGCCATATATCATTGGAAAGATGCGGAAGTCTAGTTTCTGGAGAATTTTACGGTTCATGATTCCGAGTCTTCTAGAGCAAGTTATGCAAGTTTTGGCAACTTAAGGTCAAATTTGGCAGCATCTGCGTTACTGGGCCAAAAATGACATTTGAAGGTCTTTCCGATTTTTTCTTGAGTTGGGCTGCATATCCTTGGAAAGATAATTCAAAAGGTTTGAAGATCCAGATTTTTCCAGATTTTTTAGGAGGGAAGATCAAACCCAAAACAAGCCCACAAGCTGACTGCAATGCATTGTCATGCATGACATAGGCATTCCAGCTATGAAAGTCTAAATGAGCAAAATTAAGGCATTGTGGGAAACATGTTTGGATAAATCAAGAAGCACTTTCCAGGCTGCTAGTGGGATTAGTTGGTACATGCTGGAGCTATTAAAGAGAAAGAATGTGCATGCATGTGAAGCAAAAAGAAAGGAAAGAAAAGAATTGAAGTCAATTCCAGTCTATTTTCGGCAGTCAACTTGCAAGGCCCAAAACGTACACTTGTACTACTTAGATGGGAATGCATTCTTCATAAAAGTTGTTCAAATGGGTGTCTATTATGACATATCCAAATTTGAGCCTCATTGGATACATATTGAAACCTCAGGCCTTCCTACACCAAGCCTAGTTCAGAAGAATCTTTTTTTCCAACAACCAAAAGAAAACCCACATGGGTTGGCAGCAAAAGGCAGCCACAATTGAACACCTTTGAAAACCCATGTGAAGAAAGCTTGAGCTGAAGCAAAAGAAGTATGGGATGGAATTGATTTCAACCACACTAACATAGACAAGATGAAGTGGGAGTTATGGATTGTATTAAAAGAGGAATGGTGGTGTTGGAATTCATCATGATGTTCCTCCCTCTTAGCCCTATAAATAGAGAAGTCTTCAAGCTTCAAAATACACCCCCAAGGGGGGGAGCTCTCAAACACTTCTCTAGAGCTCCCCTCCATTCTCTCCCTCAAATTCTCTTAGTTTTGCTTTCTAGTTCTCAATTCTAGCTTTCCTTTTGCTTCCTAGTTTTAATTTATTTTTCTTTGTAATGTAAATTCTTTTCTTTAGTTTCAAGTTTGATTAGTTTCCAAGTTTCAATTATGGTTTTTGTTCTTATTCATTATGCTTATAAGTTAATATGCTAGTTTGAATGATTGATCACCATTTAGGCTTGCATGTTAGCTATCTTGGTTTGAATTAAGAGTAGACATCATGCTTTAATTCAAATTGAACTATGAATAGAAAGAGTATGTATGGACATTCGACAACAGGAATTAGATACATACTTGGTTGTTTAAAATGTTCTTCTATGCTTAATGGATTCCTAATGCTTAGTTTAGGTTAGACAACAGATGATCAAATTAGGGAATTAGGAATACAAGATTAGGACCAGACACAATGGCTTAATCATACTTTAGCTAGAATCAATCCATTAATCTAAATTGAACTTGGGAACTTATCTGCTTGAGTTATTTTCTTTTCTTTTCTTTCTTTCTTGTTTTATTTATTTTCTTTTTTTGTTTTTCTGTTTTGTGTAGGAAAACTGAATTGGATTATTCAATCACCAATCCCTGTGGAATCGACCTCGCACTTATATATGCTATACTACCGAACGGCTCGTGCACTTGCAAGTATCACAAGTTGAGGATGCAGCTGAATCCATTTTGGTGCAGCTGAATCGATGCAACATGCATTCACCCAATGTTTCTCACAGGAATGCAGTTGATCGAATCTTAAGATATTTAAAGTGAACCCCTGGAAAGGGATTGATGTTCTCAAAGAATGGAAATCTTGAAATTGTTGGATATATAGATGCTAACTGGGCTGATTCCATTACAGATAGACGCTCTACTTTGGGTTATTTTCAGAATTTATGATTTCCTTTCAGGTCTCAAAATTGGGGTTTGGGTGCATGGGCCTGACTGGAGTCTACAACTCTCATGTCGCTGATGAGGATGTAATCACTTTCTTTGACACATCTGATGTATATGGACTTCATTTGAATGAGGTTCTTATTGGGAAGGTATGCATGTCTTTCCGCTTCTGAATTTGTCAACTTCAAAGATATGATTTGCATGATCTTTCCTTATAGCTATAAGAGTTTTCTTCCCCATCCGGCTATACAAAATCTGATAACATTAATGGAATGCTATTGAAAATGCAAACACAGCGTTGGAAAAATGCTATGGAAGAGGGGTCAACGATAGCACGTCAAAAACACAATGGTAGAGTTGGGGTTTTTATAACGTCGGCTGACACAAAGTTTCGTATAGGGCTGTTATATCTTTCTATTGCGTTTTTGTAGTGCTATCTACGTCGATTTGTGGTGCTCCGCGGAGTTGGTTTCAGTATATATGCAAGGTAAATTTCAGTGATATATGTACGAAAAATGCAAACATTCGATGACTATTATATTTGTTTTAAGACCCTAAATATTACATAAAAATGTTAATATATATCTTAAAATTTAACCCCTTTTTATCTTTCTAATAATAAAATTTTAAAATATCTTTTTTTAAACTCAAACAATAGTCTAACCATTGGCTTCTTTTTGAAAAAATATAAATAAAAAACTCCCTAATAGCTTCAAATGCTAAAAAAGTACTATCATATAGTAAGCCGGTCCTTATTTATATTATTTTACAAGTTCTATTCCAATGTTACCCTTATAGCAAGGTCATCATCATCTTACCATGAAAACAATACACCCCCGAAGGACGCCATGTGGACGGTTTTTCAGCAAGGGTGGGTTACACGTGGCATGGAGACCTTACAGACAGTGGCGGACCTGTGCAGGCGCAAGGAGGTGCACCTGCACCTCCGGTCGCCGGAAATCACCATTAGAGGTGCTGGAGTTGCACCTCTGCTCCAGACATGCGATGCATAGAAGGTGTTCAACGAAATGCGCAGGTCACTGGGCTTGCTGTGCGCCTTTTTTTTTTTTTTTTAAAGATGCCTGGCCAAAACGACGTCGTTTTGGACTAGGATTTTTTAAAACACGTTTTTTTTTTTTAAAGACCTGGCCAAAACGACGTCGTTTTGGACCAGGGTTTTTAAATTTAAAAAAAAGGGAAACTGATGCTGTAAACGGACCAGGCTTTTTGTGGGCTTTTCAAATGGGTTTTATTTCCTTACTTAATTGGGTTTTATTTCCTTACTCAATTGGGTTCTCTTTATTCAATTGAGTTTTGGGAATTCCTTAATTAAGTAGGATTGAAAATTCTCTTTATAAAAGACCAATTTAACATCACCCAATTTCATCAAAGTGTGTGTGCATCACAAGAATCATGTGTTCTTTTTTCCTTCTTGAGTACGCCAATCCAAAGTAAGTCGAATGCATTTTTTTTTTCTTGACCAAACTCCAATTTTGTTTATTCTTCTTTTAATATATGTATATTTTGGTTATTTAGCTCTCTCTGCATTTTTTTTTGGTTTTTTTGTTTATTCTTCTTTTAATATAATAATAGATATAAAATCCTTATTTTGTTTTAATTGTACAGTTATGGAAAGGTACTTTCAGAGAAAAAGTTTAAATCCTCCTTCAAATAATCCGTTTATGAATATTGTGAAAACAGGAAGGAGTAGAATATACAACTATGTGTATTTACTTATTACATTGGCTTTAGTTTTACCCGTTGCAACTGCTTCGGTTGAGAGAGCTTTTTCAGCTATGAATATTGTGAAAACACCATTGCGTAACAAAATAGGGAACCAATGGTTGAGTGATAGCTTGGTTGTTTACATTGAGAAAAATGTTTTTTCTTGTATTAGTAATGCAAATATAATGCGACATTTTCATGATTTGAAACCTCGTCGGCAACAATTGTAGGTTAATTGTAATGTTATTTTTTAAATTAATTATGAATAACATTAGTATTATTTAAATGATAAGGATGTTTAGCCTTTTTTTTTTTGGGAGCTCTTAACTTTTAAAAATTGCACCTCCGCTGAAAAATTCCTAGGTCTGCCGCTACTTACAGATAAAGACTATGGCGGATCCACCATGGATTGATAACTCAATACGTAAATTTTAAATTATTACAAAATTATATTTTGCAGGTTTATAAGAGAACTAGCCTTTCCGCACACGCTTCTGCGCCTGCAAGAGGTTTTTTTAAAAAAAAAATTTTAATTTATTTTAGAATTAAAAAAGATAATGGGTAGTTGTGTTCCATACAAATAGAATCTATTATCTGATTTTTCTTTTAATTTTATTTTTTTAAATATGAAAAAGTAAAATTTACCATATTATTCTTATTTAATTAATAATTTCAATTCTTAATGTTTGCATTAACCAATGATATTTTCTGGTATTTTGAATGTTTTACTATATAGATATGATGAATGCTAGCAACCTTTTCTCTGACCCTCTCTTTTGGACCTTCTCCATTCTTTTCATAACAAGTGTCACTTTCCTTACACTTAAAACAATGTCATTAATGCATCACACAAGTTAGTTTTTGTTTTCCAAATTTACCCTTATTAAATATATTGACTTTTATATTCTTTCAATTTATCCAAATTTTATTACAACTTCCTTAGCATATTGTTAAAAATTAAATAAGAAAAAATGCCATTTTTCTTTAAAATAATAAAGTTTGTTTCATGACATATATCATCTTTCTTTTTGGTTTAACAAAGTATATGTCCTCTTTGAAAAAAAAGATTTAAAAAAACGTCAAGTTTTTATTTCTTTTTAAATTTTTCAATAAGGTAGTAAGAGCATCCGCAATGAGCTCCCTAAACCACATTCTTAGACAAATTTTAGGGAGGCATTGTAAAAATGCAACTTCAACCATGCTCCTTATCCACCTCCTAAAATAGGGAGTCCTCTAGGAGCTCCTAAATCTGAGGAGAGAGAAAAGACTCCTAGTAGCTCCCTATAATTTAATGCTGCCTTATTTAATGAGTATTCCAAACCTTTATTTAATGCTAACTATTTTTTTGTTTTTTTTAATAGAGATGGACCAATCAAAAAAGAGTTATAGCATTATGACTCTCCAAATTAGCTCCTAAAATAACTTTCTTATATTTTTAGCTAAATTTTAGCTAAAAAATAGAGAGCATCATTGCGGATGCTCTAAGAAAGTTGTTCAAAAACAAGCTTGTTATTAAAAAACAAAAAATATTTAATAAGGGTAAACTTGGAAAATAAAAATTAATTTGTGTGATGCATTAATGACATTGTTTGAAGTGTACGCAAAATGACACTTGTCATGAGAAGAATGGAGAAGGTCCAAAAAGAAGGTTAGATAAAAGGTTGCTATAGATACAAAAGGAATATTAGCAATATAACATTAAATCAATTTTGACGGTTATGTTTTATCAAATGGTGATTCGGCATCAAGTCTTGTTATTAGGAATGCACTAGGTCGTCTAATTCCGCCGTTCGCTCAGGGGACTAAGGATCGGACGTCTGTCATCGCGACTTTCTCGGCGGCGAATTCGTTCGTTGGCGCTCCGGTGGCGCACGGCATCGACGCGGACAGGGCGCGTGGGAGCGTGAGCTTCAACGTGAGGCTTTTGGCTAGGGTTGAGTTTTGGAGAGGTGGGTGGAGGCTGAGGCGGCGCTCTTGAGGGTTTTGTGCCGTGGCGTGTCGGTTTCTCTTTCGTCGAAAGGCGGGTTGGGTACTTTGGGCGGTGGGTCAAGAGATTGCCAGGTTGTTGTTTGAGATGGGGGCAATGCGTGTGGTGCAAATGGTAATTTTTTAAATCTCTCACTTTTCAATTGAAGTCTCTGAAATTGTGACAAGTTAGGAAGGAGGAATGTGTTGTTGATTAATTAGTAGTAAGATGAGTTTATGGATTTAGGTTAAGTTGTTGTATACATTTTTAACTACAATTCTTCTGTTGTTTCTGGTTAGCTGAGCTTGTTTGCTTGTTGTATTCAGTTGATTATTCTTGTCTTTTTGATAGAGGTCAAGTAGAGCTCATTTGCCTTTAATGGCTCTTGGTGTTTTTTGATGGAGGCTTGCTTATCCTAGAGGATAAGATATTATTTAGTAGAAACTGGAAAGAAACAGAGTAGTTGCTTAGAACATCTGTCTCATGCTTGTTTTAGCTTTGGTTATTAAATTCGTTGAATCCACCTTAAGAGTGGTTGTTTAGAACATCTATAGGCTTTGCCGATCCTAGTGGATTTGAAAATGGATGGGATATATGTTCAAAAATCAAGAGCTCTTTTTAGGATTGAGGATGGGATCAATGATATAATAACAGAGCTTTTTTTTTTAGTTTTAACAGCAATGTCTATCTCTGTCAAAGAGAAGATTATAGCACTCTACCACTTATCAGATTGGTTTAGTTGCGGTTTTTTCTTTTAATTAGAATTTTGTGAAACTGGCACTTCCCTTTGGAAGGTCTCCATGGTAGGCCCACGTGGATTGTGCAGCTTAGGCTAATGTGTTTTAAGCTTTTTCTTCGTTCCTGTCTGTGATTTAGTCATGTAGCTTGCACTCTTCAATCTTTTAGCCCAAATTGCTGACTCCATTAAGCTCTAGGTCACAAAAGGGGTATGGTATTGCCACATCAGAGTTGCATCAGATTTCAGCCCTAGAAATTAAGGAGGTTAGGGATTTGCACTAAGGTTTTTGAGTTTGAGTTTGAGTTTCACTTTGGTCCAAATCCAAGTCTGTAGCTTTGCGCTGGGTCTGTAAACTCTTACATATGGTTTAGTCATTGTCGGTAAAACTGGATTCTAATTCAGATATGGAGATTATTTGACGTATAGGGTCTTGTTTAATTTTGAACCCTTGATTCAAGCATAATAAGCCCACTCGATAACATATCCATATACAAATGAATTGTTTCTCTTGGGCAATTCATTTGTGTAAACCTAATTGTCATCAAAGTTCAAGTCATTGCATTTCTGGCAGGCAGTTTCTCAAACAATAACCAAAGGCAGAGGCTGATTATTTGCTTAAATCAATTACAACATGTAAACATATTTGTGCTATGATCAAATACAGACTAGAGTTTCTAACTTTCCCTTACATAGATCCACATCGTGACTAATATTAATTCACTTCATTTGCATCCGCAATCAAAGTAATCTCTTCAGATTCTGAAGCACTTGATGCATAGGGACTTTGATTGTCCGCACCAACTTCATCTGCAGGAATTTGTTGTGGGTATAAGAAAGGCCTTGGAGGCATTTGGAGGCTCTCAATTTCTCCTTCAAGCATCTCCACTACTTTATTCATTGAAGGGCGTTCGATAGGCTTCATTTGTATGCACCATAAAGCCACCATCATCATCTTCTTTATGATCTTCTTTTCCTCATCTGTTGCATCATCTCCTATTTCTATGTCCTTTCCTGCCTTCAACTGATCAGAAACCCATGTCGGAAAGTAGATTTGGCTAAATTGGCTTGATTGTTCTATACCCACATTCAGGTTTTTCCTTCTACCAGCCATTTCCATCAATAGCATTCCGAAACTATACACATCGGCTTTGTACGAAATACCTCCAATGTTTTTGTAGAACAGTTCTGGAGCAATGTATCCCATGGTTCCTCTTGCTACAGTCAAAGATACAATGCTATTATCCAATGGGTATAGCTTTGCTAACCCAAAATCAGAGACCTTGGGAGTAAAATTATCGTCTAGAAGAATGTTGTGAGGCTTGATGTCAAAGTGCAAAATTTGCATGTCACAGCCTTGATGGAGGTAATCAATACCACGAGCCACTCCAAGTGCGATTTCAAATATTTTATGGCAACTTAAAGACACATCTCCTTGTTGAGAAAAAATGTATTTCTCAAGAGACCCATTAGGCATGAAATCATATACTAGAGCACGTTTTGAACCATCAACACAGAAGCCAATAAGTCGCACCACATTAACATGGCGAATCCTTCCAATGGTACCAACTTCATTGATAAAGTCTTGCCCATTATTAGTTTCGGACTTGCTTAACATCTTGATGGCTACAAGTCGACCGCTGCGGAGCTTTGCCTTGTATACAGAGCCATAGCCTCCTTCCCCCAATTTATCCTTGAAACCTCTAGCCATCTTTTTGATGTCCGAGTAAGAGTATCTTATTGGCATGAGATTATTATTACTCCGTAGAAAGTCTTCTATATTGTCATACATTGACAAGTGCCTTCTTCGCCATTTGTATATTAGCAGTGCAATTAAACAACAAAAACCCAATGAAAATTTGGCTGCCAGGTATATTGCTGCATGGTTCACAAAAATGGAATTAATGAACACCAAGTATAATAATGATAATAATAATAATAATATACTCCTTTGCATATCCATCTCAATCAAAATAAGAATATTAATGTTCCAGTGATCCACACGAGTATTCTCTTACCTAGGGAAGCGACTGCACATTCCAGAAGCTGGCCAAGGTATAAGCTGGATTCATACATAGGGAAAGGCCGATCAAAGCTCAAGAGCCTATATATGGGGTAAAGACGGTATCCTGCAACAGAAGTAGAGAAATGAATCGATCAATGGAATGACAAAGGTGGTTAGTCAAGCGAAAAGGCCGAAGAAAAGTAAACGTCTATTTACAGAGTTGAGGGATCCACTCGCCTACTTTGTCGATTATTTTCATTATGATCTTGTCGTACCAAGGGATTTCTACATTGCGAAAGAAGACAGTAACTGGTTAGACCAACATAAATTATACACAAATTATTGACAAGAAAACTGTAACTGTTGGAAATTACAGTTCAACACGTTATCATAGTCATCGAAGTGGGTCAAACCACTTTGATTTCGAGGGGTAAAACTGATATTTCACCATAGTTTCAGAGAAGTAAATAAGCCTTCTTTAATATATAATTTATAATTTAAAGGTTTGGCAATTGTCTAACCTTCTGCCCGGGGTGAGCATTGAATTCCATTGCTGGTTATGTTCCATCTGCAATATTCCTCTGATCCGCAACGTTCTGAACATGCATAAGCAAGCCATGAGAGTTCAAAGCCATGCGCTATTTCATTATATATTCCTTTGCAAGACGTCATGTGCTCCTCAGTTGAAGGGGACACCATAACCATTAGTGTTATTTTGCAGGAATCCCCCAAATTGTATGACCTCGGGCCATTCAGATAGCCAACCCCAGCCGGAAATTTTATGAAATAAGAATAGTTGTTGACCCCACTGATGCATGGAGCTGTTTCAACAATGAGATCGGAAGGATTCATTGGATTTTCACAGCTCAGGAAGATTATAGACATTGATAATGCTGTTGGGTAATCATAAGAACGGATGTAATAATAAGGACCTGCATAACCAGAGTAAGAAAAGTTGAAGCGGGTCAAGGAGTAGAGTGGGTGGGAGAAGTAGTTGTCCTTGATCTTGTGAACACCAGCATCCACAAGTCGGATTGTGGCGTTATTGTAATTGATTGCTTGTACATAATACTTTCCTGATAAAAAGTATAGCACTGCAGTACCATTTCCCTTGGCCTCACAAGATAGCTCGAAGCTTTTGTTGCCGCAGTGTTTAGAGTCTCCTTTCAATCGGAATGGAGAGCTTATGTTAATATTTCCACAAGAACGGGTACAATCATGAGCTTTATTAGCTGTAATATTATTGGATGCTGTTTGGGAACAAGAGGAAGGAACAAGAAGAAGAAGAAGAAGAAGAAGAAGATGATGATGAAGGAGGAGGGCTCTGTAAGCAGCAGATAGGAGACTTCCTCTAAACATGATGTCAGGGCAGAAGAAAGAGATTTTCAATTTAGTACAGTTAATTTAAAGGGACTCTTAGATATGGGTCCAATTTTACAAAAAAGGTGCCTTGTAATGGGCAAATAAAATCATGAAAACACTTCTTACCTGATTTATATTTAGGGGCAAATTTGAAACCACAACGTAAATAAAAAAATATAAAATATAAAATATAAATGTCAGAAATTAAAAAAAGATAACTAATTTTATGTGGCACAAAAGTCAAAGGACTTGGATTACTAACAATAAATGTGTGGATTGCACCCAACTTCTGTCATAAGAATTGAATTTATTCCGAATTATTTATAATTTAAACCTTTAAAGAGATAATCAGATAAAAAAAAGATAAGAGGGGTTGCATGAGTCATGAGTCATGACCCGCCCGCCATTGACTCAAACATCCAGAAGGAGTGGGTTCCAATTTAGTGCAGTTTAACTCTTTAAAGATATAATTAAAACTTTTTTTTTTTCTTTTTGCATAATCAGATAAAAATTAAGAGATCACCGGGTCCGTACCCGTCGGCCATTGACTAAAACATCCAGAAGGAGTGGGGCCCATGTCATCTGAAGTAATCCACACACAAAAAAAGAAACCCAAGTCCATATCATATCATATCATCTTCAAGGATACTTGTACTCTGCAAATAATTTCTTGCCATCATGAATTTCTCACGGTGGTTGCTCATGATAGTCGTAATAGTAGTAGATGCAGTCAATGGTGGACTAGGCCATGAAGATTGCAGAGAAACAAGATGTGGCCCGGGAGAACCAGCCATCCGATGCCCATTTCAACTTAAAGGTAGGCAGCCAATCCATCGTGGCTTCCGGGGATTTGATGTTTCATGCACTGACTACAAAGCAACTATACTTGAGTTACCATCGTCGTCAGCTAAGTTCCGTGTTTATGAGATTAACTACACATCTCATACAATTACAGGAAATCGTCATGATGGTTGCTTGCCAAGGGAGTTGTTTTACAGTAATGGTTCTTATCCCTTTGAATTAGTAAGCCCCGCAACCTTTTTCAGTTGTCCACCGTCAACAGTAAGAGATGAATATTGTTCCAGTGGTACTTGTCTGGCGAGATTGAGCCCATGCCATGGCAACAATTCTGGTAACCATATTTACGCTATTGGTGATTATTGTTCCTTTGATGAAATGCCCCTACTGTCTTGTATCAAGGTGCGTGACTTCACATCAGATTCGAAATATGACGGGTGGCAAACATTGCGTTGGTCCGTTCCATCATGTGAACATTGCAAAGGTATTTTACACTCCAAGTTTACTTTCCAACTATAATTTCAAGATTAATTGAAGATTCTATGCAAACTTTAATTTTGGATTTCATTGATTTGAAAACCGGCCCTTATTTCATGAACAACTTTTACAGGTCGTAATCATAGAAGGACAAATCTGAAGATATTAGGTGAGCTATATCCGCAGACCTTCATTTCATCTTTTTTTTTTCCTTCCTTTTTCTTTCTTTTATGAACATAATGGTGAGGAAATTAATCATGGGTATGTTTTGAAGAGAGTTTAAAATGGCTAAAAATGCTTTAAAAAAATGTTTGACACAAAAAGAAAATATTTGCAGGTATTTCCGTACTCTGTTTAGTTCTAATAGGGATGGGGACGACAATCTACTATGTCTACAACTCAAACAAAAAGGAAAAAGAAAATCGGCTTAGAATTGAAAGATTTTTGGATGATTACAGAGCGATGAAGCCAAGTAGATATTCCTATGCTGATATTAAGAGGATAACAAGTCAATTCAAGGAAAAGTTGGGTCAAGGTGCCTATGGAACAGTGTTCAAAGGAAAGCTTTCCTCTGAGTTACTTGTTGCTGTGAAAATCCTCAACAATTCAAATGAAAATGGGGAAGATTTCATAAACGAAGTGGGGACAATGTGTCAAATCCACCATGTCAATGTGGTTCGCTTGGTTGGAATTTGTGCTGACGGATTTATTCGTGCTCTTGTTTACGAATACTTACCAAATGGTTCTTTGCAAAATTTCTTATCATCAGCAGATAATAAGAATTCATTCCTTGGTTGGAATAAGTTGCAAGATATCGCTCTAGGAATAGCTAAAGGAATTGAATATCTTCACCAAGGATGCGACCAACGAATCCTGCACTTCGATATCAAACCACATAATGTATTGCTAGACCAAGATTTCACTCCAAAAGTTTCTGATTTCGGTTTAGCCAAGTTTTGTGCTAAGGATCAAAGTGCAATATCGATGACTACAGCCAGGGGGACCATGGGCTACATTGCACCCGAAATCTTCTCAAGGAACTTCGGCAATGTCTCCTATAAGTCGGATGTCTATAGTTTTGGAATATTGTTGCTTGAAATGGTTGGAGGCAGAAAAAACTTTAAAGTCATGGAGGACTCCACTAGCCAAGTCTACTTCCCAGAATGGATCTATAACCTTTTAGAGCAAGGCAACGACCTACGGATCCATATCAGTGACGATGAAGGAGATGTAACAATTGCTAGGAAACTTGCAATTGTGGGTCTATGGTGCATCCAATGGCATCCAATAGATCGTCCTTCAATGAAAGTTGTAGTTCAAATGTTGGAAAGAGAAGGTGAGAATCTTGCCATGCCTCCTAATCCTTTTGCTAGCACTTCGAGTTGAAGGAGAATATAATGAACAGACCTCTACGCTGAAGAAGCAGCTATGTCTGCATGGATTATACCTCTCACTTATGAGATGAGTCTTCGAGTGTTCTTATAATTAATAAGATTGTTATGGTATTGTCGTGTGTTAAGCAGATAGTACTAGTTAATTAAGAAACTGGTTTGAGTTCAATAAATTTCAATGTAAAGTATTAATTAGATAGCAATAATTCATCAAACGTGCAGTACATGTTATAATTGAGACTAAGATAGTGTCTCTTTTGCTATATATTCATATATAATGGTGTATTTTGAATTATAGAAAGGAAAAATGGGGTGACCCATGATACATGCTATAATTAATTTGAGGATATGAAGCCATATATTATGGTTGACCATATACCAAAGTGAATAAAATTGTTAGTATTTATATTTTTTTTCATACAAACACTTATGAAGGAAGAAGAGTCGAATATTGATCTTCCGGAGTAAAAATAAATGATCTTAATCACTAGAACTATAAACTCCTTGTAATATTAATTTTTCTTCAACGTGTAAGTGTAATATTTAAATGAGAGTATGTCAATATTTCTTGTTAACCCCTCCACTTAATTATTATTTTTAAGTTTTTATCCAAAAGCTCTAACCTATTATTATCAAGTTATTACAACATTAGCCATTACTTTATGCCCACTCCACTCAAATAAATAGATGAACTCAATACTTCTTACAAAAACAATGATGACCTCAATGTTGTGTAGAAAATTGAACGATTTGAATCATGTGATGACATTGTGAAGTAAACCCAAATAGATATTTAACCCCTTAGCATTTGAATGGTTGTATAGTTTAGATATCCAAATAAATAATTCTTGGTTCACTACCATCAATATGCCAATAAATTAGTCCAAAAGGTGCAGAAGAGTCCATGTATTGTGCTCGAAACTTCTAACACAACTGTTATACTGCATGAGAGGGTACTTGTCTACTTATTGTTGAAACAACGAGAGACTTGGACCATTTAGTTGGCCTGAAATCTCCCCAATGTTTTTCCAACTGTTATGAATTATATCGACTTCAAAGAAGAAACATGAGTCCCACATTTAATTCTCATACGATAAAACCTGTTACTTTCTAATTTTGATTTAAATTATAAAAGATGACATATAATAAGAATTCATTCTTTAGTTGCAAGATATTGCTTTCGGGCAGTGGCGGATCCAGGATTGGAAAGCCAATTGGGCGGAACTTACATACTAAACTCGACGGTACGAGTGAATTTCATTAATAATCAGAAAAAGATACACCTAGTCAGGGGGAACGTAATAAGCCTTACCCTCAAATGCATCTATACAAAAATGAAAGCTTAACAACAAAAACCAAAAACACAAGTAAATGTAATACAAAACATCACTAATAAATCTAAAATTTTACCCTACGAGACTTAGAAGTCTTAAATTCCTCAATTATTGATGCATTGGTGATACTATTAGCAAACTCTCTTTCAATGTGGAGGGTCATGCAATCAGCAAGAAACTCATCGGCTATGGTGCTTCGAAGCCGATTCTTAATAATTCTCATACATGAAAAAGCTCGTTCTGTTGTTGCTGTAGAAACGGGAAGAGTCAACACCAACCGAATCAACCTGTTGATCAAACAATAGTTCTCTACCAAACTTGTTTCCACTAATTGTTGACATAAATGAGGAAGAGTGTTGGTTTCCTTAAAGCAAGGAAGGCGATGTACATCATTTTGAAAATACCTCAACTCTATTTCCAAATCTTTCAACTCATTTGGAAGGAAATCAGCAGGATAGAATTTCTCAGCAAGTTTACATATATGCTCAATATTGAATGACTTGAATGAATTACGAGGATCCAATGCTGAGCTAAGAATAAGAAGTTCAACTGTTTGCTCTGGAAATCTGTCATTTAACTCCCTTAACATGCAATCTATAACATCATTGAATACATCAACGCGATAGTAATGCTCAAATGTAACAAAATCTTTTTGTTGACAAGAACGATGTGTGCCCGTCATATAACGAGCACCCATATCAGGAACATCAACACCATGTAGTTCACAAAATGATACCACACTACAGAATAAATCATCCCAGCCATGTACCCTCATATCTTGAAGCTGCATTTTTGTGTTTTTAACAAAATTTAAAGCACTTACAATGTCTTGAGTTTTGGTCTGAAATACTTGACAAAGAAAATTGGTCAATCCCATAATTTTATCCATCAAAACCAATGAAAACACAAACTCAAAAGACATCATAGCAATATAGTTACTCTCAGCATCGCCACGAAATTGTTGGTTAGGTCCATGATCACTGATTTCTTGAAGAAGTAATTTAGTCTCTTTAAATAGGCACATCAAACTTGTAATAGAGGCATAATGAGAGCCCCAGCGAGTGGCTCCAGCTCGTTTCAAACTACGAGCTTGATTAAGTCCTCTACCTGTCTCAAGTTCTCCAGAATCCAACAACCCATTGAGTTCAACTTTTCTAATTAAGTTTAACTCACTACGGCGCTTAGCAGAAGCACTAACAAAATTCACAATGTTAGTCAACATTGAAAAAAATCTCCATAAAACTTTCACATCTTTAGCTGCACCATTTAATGCCAATTGCAAGCGATGAGCAAAGCAATGCACATAATATGCATATGGACAATCTTGAAGAAATAATGCTTGTAAGCCATTCCATGAACCACGCATATTACTAGCACCATCATACCCTTGACCACGCATGTTTTCCACTAGAATGTCGTTATTACCAAGCACTTTGCATATCTCTTTTTTAAGAGTTAAGGCATTAGTGTCTACAACACTAACAATATCGAAGAAGCGCTCACGAATAAATCCATCACAATCAACAAATCTTAAAATAATAGCCATTTGTTCCTTACCGGATTCATCAAGTGATTCATCAACTAGAATACAAAATTTATTCTTCCCAAGTTCCTTACAAATTGTCTTCCTCACCTTGTTAGCAAAAATATGTAAGATTTGCTTTTGTATGTCATGCGCAATGTATTGAGCATTTTGAGGAGCCTTATCAAGGACAACTTTCTCAACTTCTATATTCATTCTTGCAAAAGACTTTATGATTTCAATGAAATTACCCCGATTAGATGAGTCAACGGATTCATCGTGGCCTCGAAAAGCCAATGCTTGGTTTGCTAGATACCTAATGCCCTCTATTGTGGTCGTAAGTCGTAACCGATTTTCCATCACTTGTTGCTTTGATTGCTTCTCTACCACTTTTTCAATATGAAGAGATGGAGTTTTTAAGCTAATCCACTTTTGCATAGCAAGATGATGTGGTGAATTTAACTTGCCTACATGATGTTGAAATGCACATTGATTCCCACCAATTCTCTTCCATTTTTTATACCCATCAACAATAAAGGTTGGGTGTGACTGATTCATGTCAAAAATGAAACAAGGAAAACAAAATACCTTATTCTTAGCAACTGAATACTCAAGCCAAGTGAATTGACCAAACCACTTTTTATTAAATCGACGAAAGTCCCTCCCTTCTAAGTGGCTTGGATAATCTTCTAACTCGGGTTGACATGGTCCTAAAAGAATATATGCTCTTCGCACATTATCTTGTTCATTCACCGGATATTTGCATATTAGACGACGTAATCCCGGATCACGCTCAAGATAATTGATATTAAAATCATGATAATCATCGACTCTTTGAGATTCAATTCTTTCAACTTGAGGCTTGATAATGGGAGACTCGGGAAGATTTTGCTCATCACATATTGGAATAGATAAAGAAGAGCTAGAAGGCAATGTACTTGATGATGACCCATCATTCTTTTTCTTAAAAAAAGAGAACAAGTTTTTTGTTCTCTTGGGATTTCGATTGTGATCCGACATAATCAAAGATAACCTATGAATAACATGTAAAATAAATAATTTAAATCAAACATTCCAACAAAAAATCAAACAAATTCTAATAATAATAGCATCTCAACAATATCAACAAAGAACAAATCAAACATTGAAACATCTCAACAAAATTCCTAAAATCAAAGCCCTAATTAATTTCAACAAAATCACAAAATTATAATTCAATCCCTAAGTAAACCCTAGAATATTGAATTTTAAATTAAAACTATAATTAAAGATGTATAGAAAATGAGAGAATTAGAAATTACTTGTTGTTGTAGAAAGGAGAGGACAAGATTTTGCCAAATTGCCCACTGCCCAACCAATAAAATAGGAAGATGCAGAGAATAAAGAGGGAAAAAGGGTGCTGTTGTCGTCGGGTCTGCAGAATAGAATAGAGAAAAGTTGGTGTGCCAAGAGAGAAGAGACAAAAGCTGGGACCACTTTGAAGTTGGATGGGCGTGTGTGTATGTTGGGTTAGCTTTTAAGTTTTTAAACTTGGGCTGCCCATATAACATATATAGGTTTTTAAATAATAAAAAAAACTTTGGATGGGCGGGCACCCACCCTGCCCTTCACACAGATCCGCCACTGCTTTCGGGAATAGCCACACTATAACGAATTGAATATCTTTACCTAGCTAGGGTGTCACCACCGTTCCGATATAAACACCACATAATTTGTATTTGCTAGATATTTAAAAAAAAAAACAGTTAATACAATGTTAACCAATCGTTTGGGTCAACTTAACAATATCATTAAAATGATCCGAATCGTTCATTGTTTAGGTCATGAATTAAAAATCACCCTTACAAAAAGTTACCAAATTTGAAAACATTCAGGCATCTAAGTGCGATAAAAAAATAATAGACGAACACAATACTTCCTATAAATTTTTAAAAAATATATTTATGATAATAATTAAATGAATAAACGATTTTCAATTTGACTAATTTTTTTCTTATTAGCCCACAAACTGGGTTAAGCATATAGCCCTTGAGTTCTCCAAATAAATTTTCTTGGTCCACTCCCATCAACATGACAATAAATTAGTCTATATATTGTTTTCAAGGGAATAGTCCATTCTCTCCGCTAAACTCAAAGGTGCAGAAGATACCAAGTATGTGCTCAAAACTATTGACTAATATTCAAACACAGTTGTTATGAGAGGTACTTGTCTATTTATCGTTGTCCGCATTCTGAGACACCCCTAGGAAATTTCATTTCCGGTGAAACTTGTAATCTGTAAATTGGGGCCATATGCATGGTCTTCCTACATGGACCCAACTAGAAAATTGAAAAGCATAAGTTTGTGGCAAAAATTAGACATAGTCATCAGTCATCAGTCATCTAATTGTGGTTATAAAAAAATTAGACGAACCCAATACTTCTATAAACAATAAAAAAAATTCTAGATAATAATTATTAAATGACGAAAAGATTTTTGATTTGGTTAATTTTTTTCTTATTAGCCTACAAACCGGGTTAAGCATAGAGCCATTGAATTTATATCTCCAAATAAATGATTCTGGTCCACTCCCATCAACTTGACAATAAATTAGGTTATATATTGTTTTCAAGCGAACAGACCATTCTCTCCGCTAAACTCGAAGGGAATTTCCTTTCAGGTGAAGACTAATGAAATTTCCAAAAGGAAGACTTTTAAGTGTAATATTTAGATGAGAGTACGTCAATATTTCCTGTGAACCCCTCTACTTAATTATTATTTTTAAATATTTATCCAAAAGCTCTAACCTCTTATTATGAAGTTATTAAACCACTAGCCATTACTCTATGCCCAGTCCACAGTATCATCTTATTAACAGAAGTAAAGAAATGAATCGATCAATGGAATGAGTAAGGTGGTTAGTCAAGCGAAAAGGCCAAAGAAAAGTAAACGTCTATTTACAGAGTTGAGGGATCCACTCGCCTATTTTATCGATTATGAACATTATGACCTTGTCGTACCAAGGGGTTTCTACATTGCGAAAGAAGACAGTAACTGGTTAGACCAACATAAATTTTACACAAATTATTGAAAAGAAAACTGTAACTGTTGGAAATTACAGTTCAACATGCTATCATAGTCATCGAAGTGGGTCAAACCACTTTGATTTCGAGGGGTAAAACTGATATTTCACCATAGTTTCAGAGAAGTAAATAAGCCTTCTTTAATATATAATTTATAATTTAAAGGTTTGGAAATTGTCTAGCCTGATTGGCCAAAGCATTTCAAAAGGCAAGATTCCCCTGATCCGCAACGTTCTGAACATGCTTGACGAAGCCATGAGAGTTCAAAGCCTTGCGCTATTTCATTATGTTAGTGTGGTTGGAATCAATTCCATCCAATACTTCATTTGCTGCACCTCAAGCTTTCTTCACATGGGATCAAAGGTGATCAATTGTGGCTGCCTTTTGCTTCCAACCCATGTGGTCTTCTTTTGGTTGCTGAACAAAAACGAGTTTTCTGAACCAGGCTTGGTGTAGGAAGGCCAGAGGTTTCAAAACGTATCCAATGGGGCTCAAATTTGGATATGTTATAGTACACACCCATTGGAACAACTTTCATGAAGATCTTCACCTCATCCGAGCCCCAGAGCATGCTGATCTAAGGCCAAGAAGTTGACCTACGAAACTGGGCTGGCAAGGGGCTGTAGCCAAAATTAGTTTGTCTTTAAGCTCTTCTTCCATTCACCCAAATCAGGCCTTAACATGCATGGATTGCATCATTTCCTATCCAAAGCCATCATTGTTACCTAAAGCTCAATGAACTGAAAGATAAACACAAAAAGGATTAAAAGCACAAGTTTAACTCAAAAACATAACCAAATCATAAGCTAGAAGGGTACGAAATGATAAACAATTATGAACCGATCAGATCACTGTTGGAATTTAGGAGGTGTGACGGGTGTTGCTCTAATAACACTTGTTGGTTTATGTGGTGAAGGGGTTTAGTACAAAAGACAATAGTTAAAACAAAGTGATTTTATTAGATTGGAGGGAGAATAGTACATGACCATGCGTAAGCTAATTGGCCTCCTTGGCTTATTGGCTCCTCAACATAGTTTAATTTGGGTAGCTCTTGGCTCCCTAGTGGTTTGGGAGTTCTCTTGTTAGACTCCACTTTATTTATAGGCTTTGATTGCCGACATACACAGCCACCGACTTGGGCTGTTTCATTTCTTAGAGCCACATGTTTGTATGCTCTAAAGATTTCTTCCACCGACTTGATCTCTTTACTCCACAAGTGTGGCTTTCTAGAATAATCTTCATAGTTGCATGTAATTGTTGGTTGTTCTGGAACTTTCTTCAAACTTAGTTGTGTTAGCCGACATTCCTTTTCTTCAAGCTTGTAGATTTTTCTACAAATATGCATTAATTTCAACAATCACAAATCATGCGCTGTCATGCCAATCATCCATATTTGAATGCATTGCATTGAAAATTGAAACTGGACCAAAATCTAGCAAGCTCAACTATTGGAATAAAAAAGGGAAGGTGAGATGAGAATAGTTGCTCATACCTAAACTGTTATTACTATTGTTACAGCTGTGCTAAATAAAGAAGCAACTGCTATAGCATATTATCAGTAACCAAAAACTTAATTGTTTGCTTTCTCAATAAACAAACACCAAATACAAGCACAAATTAATCAAAATCCAATCCCCTGTATAGGCTAAGAAGAAATAAAACAATATAAAGAAACAAATAGCTACACAAACCTCAAAATGCTACACAAAGCAAATGTTTGAATTCAAACATAAAAATACATGCAGAGACATCCAACCCACAAATTTCAACACAGACCAAGTTAACTTATAGTCATAGTGGCTGTTGATAGCTAGCTAGCTGAAGGTCGTCTTTGCTGCTCAGCATGACTGTTCTTGATGTACCCAACCTCAAAAGTGTAGGCTTATTTTATTAATTATTATTGCTAAAATGTATGAAAAAAAATAAATCAAAACGAATTGAGTTTATAGATTGAGGTAAAGAATTCGTAAGATTCAGGTTGTGTTTGTAGCTATAATATGCAATGACATGTCCTATCACAAGAAGCGAAACAAAAGAAGCCAAAATTCAATTTAATCACTTATTTGGTTGATTGAAACAAACAAGTTAGGGATCATTGATGCAAGCTCATAAATTCTTAAAATGAAAAACGAAATTGATTAATTTCATAGTTTATTAGTTTGATTTGTAGAATAAACCCATTATATATTGAGAAGCTTCTCTAACCTTAACTGAGGAAGAAAGAAATTGACAAGAAAAATAAACCTAATATTGAAGCTTTAATTGATCAAACAACAAAAATTGAAGAACGAATGAAATAGAAAGAGAAGAGTGATAGCTTTGGAATGAGGAATGTGGAAGAGAGGGCCTAACGACGAACGATAGGAAGGAGAAGAGAGACGAGAGCGTGGAAGAAAAAGACGGGATTATTTTCAAAATTTTGAAAGTTTCATTAAAGCCTAGCGCCTCTTCAAAACTGATTCTCGTATCATCAAAAAATGAAAACAATTCATTACCTGCTTTTCCTAATTGCTTTATCTCATTGTAGTTATTCACAATAAGTGACTTTATTATCTCTTATCAAACAAGTTGAATTTTCCAAAATTCTAAAACAATCACTTATGGCCTCAAATAAGTAATACCAAACGTGCCCTTCAAAATCGTAGATGATATTGATATTTTAAGTAGAATTTTAGTAGTGGAATGCACAATATGTAAAGTGAGCTAAAACAATCCAATAATAAAATCACAATTGGGTAGATTAATGGAATCTAGGAGATTCCAGAATTAACGCGTAATATTCACGCAGACGGTGGTATTTGTCTTCATCTCAAAATTTATGGAAGAACAAATATTTAACTCGGAAAGAATGAGAGTAAAACCTTCCGCAAAAACAAAACCCGATTCGCATTAAAAAAATCTAATTAATCCCAAATTCTTTACTTTACCCACAATTCAATCACTTTAAAAATACCCTGAGAGATTTCTCGTTTCTCTTTTCTGCCTTTTCCCCACAAAATCGGTAAATTGATAAACCCTGAAAATCCCCCAAATTCCCAGAACTCTTCGAACCCCGAACATGACCGACCCCACCCGACCTGTCACGCCCTACCCGGCCCCGCCCTACGCCTAGCCCAACGGCGGCTACCCATACTCCGCTAAGAGCAATTCCAGCAGCCCCCTAGGGCTCGGGCTGGGGGCGGGCAAAAGCCCAAAAGTGAGTTCCAGCAGCACAGGCTGGCCCGGGCAAGTGTGGGGTCCACGAGCCTGGGCTGACCCGAAGGGGGAAGGGGCTCGAGCGACAGCCTGCGGGCTAGATGACGTCATGCTGACGTCAGCAGACGCAAATCAAATTTTTTTTACCGTTGGCGCGTGCAACACGACGCACGCCTGTGCTTTCCGCCAACGGCTATAAGCCACGTGGCGGCTCCTGACGCGTCCGATTGTTTTTGTCCAACAATCCAAAGGCAGCGAATTATTTGAGCAAAAAAATTATGAAAAAAATTTAAAAAAATTCCCAAAAATTACTGATTTTTTTTTTTTATAAATACCAATCAATCCTCTTCATTTTTAACAACAAATCCTCATACATTTTCTCCTCCTCCAACTATTATTCACTTTCTACTCCATATTTTTTTCACTTTCAAGTTTAATTTTTCTCTATCATATTATGGCTTTTTCTCAAGAAACCGGAGGGGCATGGAGCATCACGGAAGATGTCTTGTTGTGTGAGTGTTGGGTCCAAATTAGTCATGATCCCATATCGGGTAATGAGATGAAATTCAGTCAAATGTGGAAACAAATTCATCATGAATTTGTTCAAAGATCGGGTTCCACCAGTACGGAAATGGCCTTATCTAGTCAGTGGAAAATTCTCAACAAAGAATTGGGGAAATGGAGAGATGCCCTCACAAAAGCGATGGATAACCAAAAATCTCAGCGATGAGGTAAATTATTAGTATTTTTCATTTTATTAATTTTAATGTCCTATTAATTTTAATTTAAATGTTTCTTGCAATTTGTATATTTTGTTAATATTTCTTGTATTTCCATATTTATTTAAATGTTTCTTGCAATTTGTATATTTTGTTAATATTTCTTGTATTTTCATTCATATGTTTATCTTTTTTGCATTACCAATATTGTTTTTAAGTTCCTTGCATATTCAATTTTTTTTTTATATAGATTGTGCAAGCTCAAATGTGGTATGGTGCTATTGGACAAGGGAAAAAAACTTTCAACCATACCCAATGTTGGGAGGTGGTAAAGCATTGTAAGAGATTTAGCATTATTCCAACGGCTCAAACAGTGGTGTTAAACGAGACGCCACTCCATGATTCACAAGCTTCAGATTCGCCTATGGAATCCCCTATGAGTGAAGACTCACCCATTGAAAAGGAGCCAAGGCCTATTGGGAGGAAGGCGGCGAAGGCAAAGAGAGGAATTAATTCTACCAATAATGCCTCTAAATGTTTGGAGGAAATTGCAAGGCAAAGCGCCTTGAGACTTGAATTAGACAGGAAAGCCCAAGAAGATGAAAGGGCAATGCGAATAGAATATGCTAAAGAAAGGGAGTATGTACGCAAAGAAAGGGAGTATCGACGCAAAGAAAACGAAGACAAGAAGGATCGGGAAACCATGGCCATGGATACAAGCCATATGTCTCCTGAAACAAAACAATTTTGGAAGCTTGAACGAAAGGCTATTATGAGACGAAGACTTTTTCGTGATGATGGACCTAGCAATACGGATGATGGACCTAGCAACACGGATTGGTTTAATGGAAGTGTCCCTTAAGTTAGTTTGCTTGCCTTTTCATTTCATTGTATTTTAATGTTTTGTTTTAAAATTTAGTTGTAATTCATGTATTTTATTTTATTAGTAGTATTGGTTTTCTTTGAGTTACCAAAGAAACTATTAAATAAAATTCCTTTTTATTCAAAACATTCCATACATAAAAAACTAACCACAACCAAAGCATTAAAAATACAAAAACAAACAAACCACAACCAAAGCATAAAAAAACCAAACATAACTAAACATAAAACATAAACATTAAAATCTTAAAAAAAACATCTTCACTTCACTTCATTCACCGTCATTGCCTTTCACCGCCCATAAATGCTCCATTAAGTCAACTTGACGGCGTTCATGAATATACGACGATTGCATCTCCGTATATCGATCAATCATACGGTGCATGAAACGACCATCTCTAACCAACGGTTCGGGCTCCAATGGTTCTCCATTTGGCCCTATGGGTTTTTCAATTCTTGTCAAGGCCGTGTTCATGGGATCCGGTTCGTACACCTCTTAAGCTTCGTAATCATACTCATCCTCCACAATCATGTTATGGAGGATGATGCATGTCATCATTATGCTCCTCAACACCTCTTCATCAAACATACGTGCCGCACCCCTAATGATCGCCCACCGAGCTTGGAGGATACCAAAGCACCTCTCCACATATTTTCTGTAACTCTCTTGATGGGTAGCAAATAATTTTTGCTTCTGGGTTCGGGATGCGGAAGTGATTTCACAAATGTTGTCCACCTCAGGTAGATGCTGTCAGCTAGATAATACCCAGTTTGGTAGACGGTATTATTAATTTCATATGTGACTTTCGAGGCTTCTCCTCTCAAAACATCGTTGAACACCAGGGATTGACCTAGGACGTTCAAGTCATTTTGTGATCCAGCAACTCCGAAGAAGGCGTGCCAAACCCATGTATCGAATCCTGCAACGGCTTCAAGGATGATACTTTTTTGGCCTTTTCGATTTCCGTAATCTCCCTGCCAAGCGGTTGGGCAATTCTTCCATTGCCAGTGCATGCAGTCGATGCTACCAATAATTCCTGGAAATCTTCTCCATTCGGCTTTCTGTAGAAGTCGTTGCAGGTCCCTGGGCGTAGGTCTGCGCAGGTAGTCCCTTGTGTACAGAGTTTCGACTGCATCACAAAATCTAACCAAACTCTCAAAAGTAGTGGACTTCCCTATCTAGGCAATCTCATCCACCTGATCAGCAGATGCACCATACGCCAACATTCGTATAACAGCTGTGAACTTTTGTTCGGGAAGCAGTCCCAAAACACCAGCACAATTTCTCTTTTGAATAAAATATTCATCATAATTGCAAATATCATGCATGACTTTATTGAACAAATGTTGTTGCATTCTTTATCGCCCTCGAAAATGAACATCAGAGTACAGAGATGTTGGGATAAAATAATCTTCCATAAGATTCTTACCCCGAGAATGCCTATGTCTGTCAACATTTCCTGCATGGCCTTCATGTGAACCACGACTGCTCTGGTTTTCTTCCTCAAGCAAAGCCACCGCCATGACAAGTTGCTGATCTAGATCTCTCTGCGCTCTTTTGCTTGCAGCTCGTCTACGCCTTCTTTCTCTTATTTCTTGCTCTTGCCTCTCCAAGACCTCCTCCATGTCTGACATTGAGAATGGAATATGGAATCTGAAATCTAAAATCTGAGAAATGAAATTTTTGAGAAGATGTAGTGTGAGAGTTTTGTGGAGCTGAGCCTTAGTTTTATAGAAAAATTTAGGTCGATAGACATAACACGTGGTGCAATTTTATAGGGTGAAAATCTTATCCGAAATTTGAAATTCAAATGAAATTTTTCTGAAATGTGAAATTCAAATTCAAATGAAATTTATCTGAAATTTGAAATTCATATGACTCGTGGCGCAATTTTATAGGGTGAAAATCTTATCCGAAATTTGAAATTCAGATGAAATTTATCTGAAATTTGAAATTGAAATGAAAAGTTGAAATTCAAATGAAATTTATCTAAAATTTGAAATTCAGATGAAATTTATATGAAACTAGCCTCTCTGCACACGCTTCCGCGCCTGCAAGAGGCTTTTTTTAGAAAATTTTAAATTTATTTTAGAATTAAAAAAGATAATGGGTAGTTATATTCCATAAAAATAGGATATATTATCTAATTTTTCTTTTTCTTTTAATTTTTTAATATGAAAAAGTGTAAATTTATCATATTATCCTCATTTAATTAATAATTTCAATTCTTAATGTTTGCATTAACCAAGGGCATTTTCTAGTATTTTGAATGTTTCACCATTCTCTGCCTTTTGCTTTATATATATAGATTTATCCGAAATTTGAAACTGAAAATCTTATCTGAAAATCTTCTCCGAATATTTTATCCGAAAATATTGTCCAAATTAATTGCTTATGTAAACAAATTTGTGAAAAAAACAAAAAATTGAATAGTACTTGCCCTTTGCCCGGGTAACTGCTATTGAGGTGAATAGTGTCAGCTCTAGCCCCCCTTGCCATGGCAACGGTTTGATTGCTGGAAATGCCCAAACCCAACCCCGAGGCCCCTACTCCAACGCCTACAACCCACGAGCGGCTTTCATCCGCCGCTTCGTCGGCGCCATGGTCGCCCTCTTTGTCATTGTCGGCTGCATCCTTCCTCGTCGTCTGGCTCATCCTCCGCCCCAAGGTCCCCGACTTCCAAGTCGACTCGCTTTCTCTCTCCAACTTCAACGTCTGCTCCGCCTTGCAGTCCATGACCGGCACGTGGTCCGTCGGCTTCATTGTCTACAACCCCAACAAGAAGCTCAGTATACGATACGACGACGTCGAGTCCTCTATCTACTACAGCCCCTGCTTCATTTCGGAGACTCGGGTTCCGCCGTTCGCTCAGGGGACCAAGGATCGGACGTCGGTCAACGCGACTTTCTCGGCGGCGAATTCATTCGTTGGCGCTCCGGTGGCCCGCGACATCGACGTGGACAGGGCGCGTGGGAGGGTGAGCTTCAACGTGAAGCTTTTGGCTAGGGTTGAGTTTCGGAGAGGTGGGTGGAGGCTGAGGCGGCGGCTCTTGAGGGTTTTATGCCATGGCGTGTCGGTTTCTCTTTCGTCGAAGGGCGAGTTGGGTACTTTGGCCGGGTGGGTCAAGAGATTGCCAGGTTGTTGTTTGAGATGGGGGCAATGCGTGTGGTGCAAATGGTAATTTTTTAAATCTCTCCTTTTTCAATTGAAGTCTCTGAAATTGTGACAAGTTAGGAACGAGGAATGTGTTGTTGTATAATTAGTAGTAAGATGAGTTTATGGATTTAGGTTAAGTTGTTGTATACATTTTTAACTACAATCCTTCTGTTGTTTCTGGTTAGTGATGGTTGAAATTGAGTTTGTTTTTTTGTTTCTCCTCCCAAAATACTACATACATCTTAGCTGAGCTTGTTTGCTTGTTGGATTCAGTTGATTATTCTTGTCTTTTTGATAGAGGTCAAGTAGAGCTCATTTGCCTTTAATGGCTCTTGGTGTTTTTTGATGGAGGCTTGCTTATCCTAGAGGATTTGAAAATGGATGGAGGCAACATTATTTAGTAGAAACTAGAAAGAAACAGAGTAGTTGCTTAGAACATCTGTCTCATGCTTGTTTTGGCTTTGGTTATTAAACTCGTTGAATCCACCTTACGAGTGGTTGTTTAGAACATCTATAGGCTTTGCCGATCCTAGTGGATTTGAAAATGGATGGGATATATGTTCAAAAATCAAGAGCTCTTTTTAGGATTGAAGATGGGATCAATGATCTAATAACAGAGCTTTTTTTGTTTAGAACTTCTACTTCTGTGATGTGTGTTATCTATCTATGTCAAAGAGAAGATTATAGCACTCTACCACTTATCAGATTGGTTTAGTTGCGGTTTTTTCTTTTAATTAATTTGTTAATCAAGTTTGTCTGCCATATTCCTATGTTCAGAATTTAGAATTTTAGCCCTAGAAATTTAGGAGGTTAGGGATTTGGACAAAGGTTTTGAGTTTGAGTTTGAGTTTCACTTTGGTCCAAATCCAAGTCTGTAGCTTTGCTCTGGGTCTGTAAACTCTTACATATGGTTTAGTCATTGTCGGTAGAACTGGATTCTAATTCAGATATGGAGATTATTTGACGTATAGGGTCTTGTTTAATTTTGAACCCTTGATTCAAGCATAATAAGCCCACTCGATAACATATCCATCTACAAATGAATTGTTTCTCTTGGGCAATTCATTTGTGTAAACTTAATTGTCATCAAAGTTCAAGTCATTGCATTTCTGGCAGGCAGTTTCTCAAACAATAACCAAAGGCAGAGGCCGATTATTTGCTTAAATCAATTACAACATGTAAACATATTTGTGCTATGATCAAATACAGAGTAGAGCTGCTAACTTTCCCCTACATAGATCCACATCGTGACTAATATTAATTCACTTCATTTGCATCCGCAATCAAAGTAATCTCTTCAGATTCTGAAGCACTTGATGTACAGGGACTTAGATTGTCCACACCAACTTCATCTGCAGGAATTTGTTGTGGGTATAAGAAAGGCCTTGGAGGCATTTGGAGGCTCTCAATTTCTCCTTCAAGCATCTGCACTACTTTATTCATTGAAGGGCGTTCGATAGGCTTCATTTGTATGCACCATAAAGCCACCATCATCATCTTCTTTATGATCTTCTTTTCCTCATCTGTTGCATCATCTCCTATTTCTATGTCATTTCCTGCCTTCAACTGATCAGAAACCCATGTCGGAAAGTAGATTTGGCTAAATTGGCTTGATTGTTCTATACCCGCATTCAGGTTTTTCCTTCTACCAGCCATTTCCATCAATAGCATTCCGAAACTATACACATCGGCTTTGTACGAAATACCTCCAATGTTTTTATAGAATAGCTCTGGTGCAATGTATCCCATGGTTCCTCTTGCTGCAGTCAAAGATACAATGCTATTATCCAATGGGTATAGCTTTGCCAACCCAAAATCAGAGACTTTGGGAGTAAAATTATCGTCTAGAAGAATGTTGTGAGGCTTGATGTCAAAGTGCAAAATTTGCATGTCACAGCCTTGATGGAGGTAATCAATACCACGAGCCACTCCAAGTGCGATTTCAAATATTTTCTGGCAACTTAAAGACACATCTCCTTGTTGAGAAAAAATGTATTTCTCAAGAGACCCATTAGACATGAAATCATATACAAGAGCACGTTTTGAACCTTCAACACAGAAGCCAATAAGTCGCACCACGTTAACATGGCGAATCCTTCCAATGGTAGCAACCTCATTGATAAAGTCTTGGCCATTATTAGTTTTGGACTTGCCTAACATCTTGATGGCTACAAGGCGACCGCTGCGGAGCTTTGCCTTGTATACAGAGCCATAGCCTCCTTCCCCCAATTTGTCCTTGAAACCTCTGGCCATCTTTTTGATGTCGGAGTAAGAGTACCTTATTGGCATGAGATTATTATTACTCCGTAGAAAGTCTTCTATATTGTCATACATTGACAAGTGACTCCTTCGCCATTTATATATTACCAGTGCAGTTAAACAACAAAAACCCAATGAAAATTTGGCTGCCAGGTATATTGCTGCATGGTTCACAAAAATGGAATTAATGAACACCAAGTATAATAATGATAATAATAATAATATACTCATTTGCAAATCCATCTCAATCAAAATAAGAATATTAATGTTCCAGTGATCCACACGAGTATTCTCTTACCTAAGGAAGCGACTGCACATCCCAGAAGCTTGACAAGGTAGAAGCGCAACTCAGGGGAGAGCCAGTCACTCATAGGGTAAAGCCTTTCAAAGCCGAAGAGCGTATAGATGGGTTTAAGACCTCCTCCTGCAACAGAAGTAGAGAAATGAATCGATCAATGGAATGAGTAAGGTGGTTAGTCAAGCGAAAAGGCCAAAGAAAAGTAAACGTCTATTTACAGAGTTGAGGGATCCACTCGCCTATTTTCTCGATTATGAACATTATGACCTTGTCGTACCAATGTTGTACTACTACTACATTGCGAAAGAAGACAGTAACATTAGCATCAAGAGAATTCTGGTTAGACATTAGCATAAATTATACACAAATTATGAAAAGAAAACTGTAACATTATTATCTTCATGAGCCAGGGTGCTACATTGAAAAGAAAACTGACATTAGCTTAGTAACTGTTGGAAATTACAGTTTAACTTCCTGGGGTCACTTTGACTTCCAGGGATAAAATTGATATTTGACAATAGTTTCATAGGGCACTGCAGTAAATAAGCCTTCTTTAATATATAATTTATAATTTCAGGTTTGTCAAATGTCTAACCTTCTGCTATTGACGAGAATAGTTTGCAGTAGATTCCATTGCCGTTGCTGTTCAGCGCGCAATAATCGTCGTCTGATGTGCAATTTCCTATACATGCATAATCAAGCCATGACAGTTGAAAGCCATGCGCTATTTCATTATATATTCCTTTGCAGGACGTCATATCGTCCTCATTTGAAGGGGACACCATAACCATTAGTGTTATTTTGCAGGACACCCCCAAATAGTATGAAAATGGGGGATACTCGTAGCCACGCCCAACCATGAAATAAGAATACGTTGTTAAATTGGAGAAAGAAGAATTGGAAGAAGAATAGCTGCTGATCCCATTGATGCATGGAGCTGTTTCAACAATGACATGAGAAGAATTCATTGGATTTTCACAGCTCAGGAAAATTATAGACATTGATGATGCTTTTGGGTAATCATTAGTGTAGGGATAAATGGGCCTGTAATAATCAGAGTAATAAGAGTCAGAAAAGTTGAAGTGGGTCAAGGAGTAGAGTGGGTGGGAGAAGTAGTTGTCCTTGATCTTGTGAACACCAGCATCCACAAGTCGGATTGTGAAGTTATTGTAATTGATTGCTTGTACATAATACTTTCCTGAAAACAAGGATAGCACTGCATGAGGAGTAGTACCATGTCCCTTGGCCTCACAAGATAGCTCGAAGCTTTTGTTGCCGCAGTGTTTAGAGTCTCCCTTCAATCGGAATGGAGAGCTTATGTTAATATTTCCACAAGAACGGGTACAATCAGTGTTATCATGAGCTTTATTAGCTGTAATATTATTGGAAGCTGTTTGGGAACAAGAGGAAGGAACAAGAAGAAGAAGAAGATGAAGGAGGAGGGCTCTGTAAGCAGCAGATAGGAGACTTCCTCTAGACATGATGTCTCAGAGCAGAAGAATTAAAGATCTATTTCAAAGAGAGAATTAAAAAGATCTATATGCATGACCCGCCCGCCATTGACTAAAACATCCATAAGGAGTCGGGCCCATGTCATCTTGAAGTAATCAAATTAAAAATAATAATAATAAATATCACAAGAGAAGAAACCCAAGTCCATATAATATCATCTTCAAGAATACTCTTGTGCTCTGCAAATTCAATTTATTTGCTTAGAAGAAACCATTGGTTCTCATCATGAATTTCTTATGGTGTTTGCTCATGGTAGTAGTAATAGTAGTAGGTCATACAGATTGCAGAGAAACAAGATGTGGCCCGGAAGGCCCAGCCATCCGATTCCCATTTCGACTTAAAGATCGGCAGCCAATCCATTGTGGTCTCCCCGCGGGCTTTGATCTTTCATGCACTGATGACAACCGCACTATGCTCGAAATGCCATCATCAGCTAAGCTCTTTGTTGATGAGATTAACTACAGATCTCATGTAATCGGAGCAACAATTTCTGTTGGTTGCTTGCCGAGGGAGATCTTTTGCAGAAATGGTTCTTCTCCCTTTGAATTCATAGGCCGTGTATCCTTTTTCAGTTGTCCACCGTCAACCGTAAGAGATAAATATTATTGTCCCAGCGATGAACTTTGTTCCAGCGGTCCTATTAATTATTGTATGCCGAGATTGAGCCCTTGCCATGGCAACCACATTTACGCCGTCAATGATGATATGCGTTCCATTGATGAAATGCCCCTAGTGTCTTGTATCAAGGTGCATGAGTACAGATCAGATCCTGCATATATATCCAAAATAGATTCCGAAATGAGAACACGGTGGTCTGATGGTCTGATGCTGCATTGGTCCATTCCATCAGGTCAACATTGCAAAGGTATATATTATACTCAACTTTACTTTCCAACTTGAGTTTCGGATTTAGTTGAAGATATAATTTCTATGCAAACTATAATTTTGGATTTCATTGATTTGGAAACCGCCCTAATTTCATGAACAACTTTTACAGGTCGTAATCTTAGGACAACCTGGAAGATATTAGGTGAGCTATTTTCATTTCGTTTTGTTTTTTCCTTTCTTTTATGAACAGAATGGTGAGGAAATTAACGGTATGTTTGGAAGAGCATTTAAAATGACTAAAAACACTATAAACAATGCTTTGACACAAAAGGAAAAATATTTTGTAGGTATTTGCACACTGTGTTTAGTTCTTATAGCGACTGGGTCGACAATCTACTATGTCTATACCTCTAACAAAACGGAAAAGGAAAATGGGCTTAGAATTGAAAGATTTTTGGATGATTACAGAGCTATGAAGCCAAGTAGGTATTCCTATGCTGACATCAAGAGGATAACAAATCAATTTAAGGAAAACTTGGGTCAAGGGGCTTATGGAACAGTGTTCAAAGGCAAGCTTTCCTCTGAGTTACTTGTTGCTGTGAAAATCCTCAACAATTCGAATGAAAAAGGGGAAGACTTCATAAATGAAGTGGGGACTATGTGTCAAATCCACCATGTCAATGTGGTTCGCTTGGTTGGAGTTTGTGCTGACGGATTTATTCGTGCTCTTGTTTACGAATACTTACCAAATGGTTCTTTGCAAAATTTCTTATCATCAGCAGATAATAAGAATTCATTCCTCGGTTGGGATAAGTTGAAAGATATCGCTCTAGGAATAGCTAAAGGAATTGAATATCTTCACCAAGGATGCGACCAACGAATCCTGCACTTCGATATCAAACCACATAATGTATTGCTAGACCAAGATTTCACTCCAAAAGTTTCTGATTTCGGTTTAGCCAAGTTTTGTGCTAAGGATCAAAGTGCAATATCGATGACTACAGCCAGGGGGACCATGGGCTACATTGCACCCGAAATCTTCTCAAGGAACTTCGGCAATGTCTCCTATAAGTCGGATGTCTATAGTTTTGGAATATTGTTGCTTGAAATGGTTGGAGGCAGAAAAAACTTTAAAGTCATGGAGGACTCCACTAGCCAAGTCTACTTCCCAGAATGGATCTATAACCTTTTAGAGCAAGGCAACGACCTACGAATCCATATCGGTGACGACGAAGGAGATGCAACAATTGCTAGGAAACTTGCAATTGTGGGTCTATGGTGCATCCAATGGCATCCAATAGATCGTCCTTCAATGAAAGTTGTAGTTCAAATGTTGGAAAGAGAAGGTGAGAATCTCGCCATGCCTCCTAATCCTTTTGCCAGCACTTCGAGTTGAAGGAGAATATAATGAACAGACCTCTACGCTGAAGAAGCAGTTATGTCTGCATGGATTATACCGCTCACTTATGAGATGAGTCTTCGAGTGTTGTTATAATTAATAAGATTGTTATGGTATTGCCGTGTGTTAAGCAGATAGTACTAGTTAATTAAGAAACTGGTTTGAGTGCAATAAATTTCAATGTAAAGTATTAATTAGATAGCAATAATTCATCAAACGTGCAGTACATGTTATAATTGAGACTAAGATATATTCATATATAATGGTGTATTTTGAATTATAGAAAGGAAAAATGGGGTGACCCATGATACATGCTATAATTAAATTGAGGATATGAAGCCATATATTATGGTTGACCATATACCAAAGTGAATAAAATTGTTAGTATTTATATTTTTTTTCATACAAACACTTATGAAGGAAGAAGAGTCGAATATTGATCTTCCGGAGCAAAAATAAATGATCTTAATCACTAGAACTATAAACTCCTTGTAATATTAATTTTTCTTCAACGTGTAAGTGTAATATTTAAATGAGAGTATGTCAATATTTCTTGTTAACCCCTCTACTTAATTATTATTTTTAAGTTTTTATCCAAAAGCTCTAACCTATTATTATCAAGTTATTACAACATTAGCCATTACTTTATGCCCACTCCACTCAAATAAATAGATGAACTCAATACTTCTTACAAAAACGATGATGACCTCAATGTTGTGTAGAAAATTGAACGATTTGAATCAAGTGATGACATTGTGAAGTAAACCCAAATAGATATTTAACCCCTTAGTATTTGAATGGTTGTGTACACTACTACAAAAAGTGAAAAAGACGACCAGAAAAAGACGACGGTAGAAGAAAAAACCGTCGTTGTGTTTAAAAAGACGACGGTAACAAAAAAACCGTCGTGGATAAGTGACTTAAACAACTAAAAAACGGAGGTACTATTGAATATTTTTTTATAACGACGCACACAAATAAAAAAGCGTCGTCTTATTAAAAAGGTTTTCTTCAGAGTTAAAATCTGACCAAAAAACGACGACAGTAGATATGACAAGCGTCGTCTTTTAAAAATCAAGTGTCCTTTTTTTAGTAAAGACATGGTTGTTTTGAAAAAACTGTCGTCTATTATATGTAAAGATGACGGGTTTTCTTTAAAAATGGTCATCTATTATATGTAAAGATGACGGTTTTTTTTTTAAAAAGGGTCGTCTATTATATGTAAAGATGACGCTTTTTTGTAAAAAATGGTCGTCTATTGTGAAGTAAAGATGACGGTTTTTTTTTAAAAAGGGTCGTCTATTATATGTAAAGATGACGCTTTTTATAAAAAAAACGGTCGTCTATTATATGTAAAGACGACGGTTTTTTTTAAAAAAGGGTCGTCTATTATATGTAAAGATGACCCTTTTTTGTAAAAAATGGTCGTCTATTGTGAAGTAAAGATGACGGTTTTTTAAAAAAAAAGGGTCGTCTATTATATGTAAAGATGACGGTTTTTTTTTAAAAAGCGTCGTCTTTTAAAACACGCTAAAAAAAGGCCGCTTAAGTGAATTCGCGCTCGACAAATTTTCAAATTTTCCCCTGTGTTTGAAAACCTTATCTCTCATTAACAAGCGTCGTCTTTTAAAACACGCTAAAAAAAGGTTGCTTAAATGAATTCGCGCTCGACAAATTTTCAGATCTTCCCCCGTCTCTGAAAACCTCTTCCTCCTTGAAACCCTCTTGAGCTCTCTAAAACACTCTCATGAAAGGTTTGATTTGAAAGTGACCTAATCTCTCAATATCCTTCTATATTTTGCTAGTGAATTCTGGATTAGTCTCTTTGCGTTTCTGGTATGTTCTTCGTCTCCCTGATTTCAGATTTTCTGTCTCTCTTGATTTGTCTGGTTTGTTTACATATTTATTTATTTATTTATGGTTTCTTTTTAGATTTTCTGATTTGGTTCTCAGGAGATGAGGAGGAAGCTTGCAGATTTATAACTTTTTCTTTTGCAGGTTTTCTATGTGAGTCATATGTTTTTTTGTTGTTCAAAACTTGTTACCTTCTCTTTTCACCATCATTTTCTTTATATATTTTTCCTTTTGCAGGTTCTCGATGGTCTTTTTTATGCTCATTTTACAAGTTTTCTATGGAAATATGGTCCAATGGTAAAATTTCTCTTCCACCTAATTTTATATGTTTATAATCTTAGCTTTTTTTCTCTCTTTGTCATTTTGATTTATTTACAGGGATGATGGAGGAGACTTCAGTTGTGCATCATTTGTCTGTTTGGATGACGAAGGCTTGGATTAGGAGTACGTAGGTCTTGTTAGGAAAAGATTGTACTACTTAATTGGTAGGACTTATGTTTGAATCTTCAAGTTTTATGAAAGAAACTATTTTTGAGTGTATATATTCATTAATAAAGCATTATGGTTGGTTTTCCAGTTAAAATTGTTGTATAGCATCATATGAAATCAAAAAGAACTAAAATGTAGCAGTTTGGGAACTTATTAGACGACGGTTTTCATAATAAATCATGGTCTTTACAGATAATTAACGACGGTTTTTATAAAAAGGGTCGTCTATTATATGTAAAGATGACGGTTTTTTAAAAAAAGGTCGTCTATTATATGTAAAGATGACGGTTTTTTTTAAAAAATGGTCGTCTATTGTAAAGTAAATATGACGGTTTTTAAAAAAAAGGGTCGTCTATTATATGTAAAGATGACGGTTTTCATAAAAAACCGTCATCTTAACCTACAATACACGACGGTTTTCATAAAAAACCGTCATCTTAACCTACAATACACGACGGTTTTATTAAAAACCGTCGTCTTTCCTCCTATAATTAACGATCTTTACCTCCAAACAACGACGATTTTCTTTAAAAACCGTCGTCTTTACAGATAAACAACGACGGTGAAAAGCCGTCGTAATTTGACACCCAAAAAGACGACGGTCGATTTAACGACGGTTTTCAAAGCATGACAACGACGGTGGATCCCCGTCGTCTATTTCGTTTTTTGTAGTAGTGGTAGTTTAGATATCCAAATAAATAATTCTTGGTTCACTACCATCAATATGCCAATAAATTAGTCCAAAAGGTGCAAAAGAGTCCATGTATTGTGCTCGAAACTTCTAACACAACTGTTATACTGCATGAGAGGGTACTTGTCTACTTATTGTTGAAACAACGAGAGACTTGGACCATTTAGTTGGCCTGAAATCTCCACAATGTCTTTCCAACTGTTATGAATTATATCGACTTCAAAGAAGAAATATGAGTCCCACATTTAATTCTCATACGATAAAACCTGTTACTTTCTAATTTTGATTTAAATTATAAAAGATGACATATAATAAGAATTCATTCTTTAGTTGCAAGATATCGCTTTCGGGAATAGCCACACTATAACGAATTGAATATCTTTACCTAGCTAGGGTGTCACCACCGTTCCGATATAAACACCACATAATATGTATTTGCTAGATATTAAAAAAAATAGATATTTATAAAAATACCCAATCCTAGACATGTATTTATAAAAATACCCAAGCACTATTTAAACATAGAAACATACCCAAAATCAACCCCACAATCAACAATTGTATATTTTTTGGGTGTGTTTATAAATGGATTTTGAGTGTGTGTAATGATGGGTTTTGGGTATGTTTATAAAGTGTTTTGGGTGTTGGGTATTTTTATAATTTCAGCCCCCATTTTGGGTATTTTAGTGAAACTCCCAAAAAAAAAAACAGTTAATACAATGTTAACCAATCGTTTGGGTCAACTTAACAATATCATTAAAATGATCCGAATCGTTCATTGTTTAGGTCATGAATTAAAGATCACCCTTACAAAAAGTTACCAAATTTGAAAACATTCAGGCATCTAAGTGCGATAAAAAAATAATAGACGAACACAATACTTCCTATAAATTTTAAAAATATATATTCATGATAATAATTAAATGAATAAACGATTTTCAATTTGACTAATTTTTTTCTTATTAGCCCACAAACTGGGTTAAGCATATAGCCCTTGAGTTCTCCAAATAAATTTTCTTGGTCCACTCCCATCAACATGACAATAAATTAGTCTATATATTGTTTTCAAGGGAATAGCCCATTCTCTCCGCTAAACTCAAAGGTGCAGAAGATACCAAGTATGTGCTCAAAACTATTGACTAATATTCAAACACAGTTGTTATGAGAGGTACTTGTCTATTTATCGTTGTCCACATTCTGAGACACCCCTAGGAAATTTCATTTCCGGTGAAACTTGTAATCTGTAAATTGGGGCCATATGCATGGTCTTCCTACATGGACCCAACAAGAAAATAGAAAAGCATAAGTCTGTATGTAAAACATGTAAATTGGTCACTACTACAAAAATGGGAAAAGACGACCAGAAAAAGACGACGGCATAACATAAAACCGTCGTTGTATTTAAATCGACGACGGTATTAAAATAAACCGTCGTGGATAAGTGATTTACTGTTCAATATTTTTAAAAGACGACGCATACAAATAAAAAACCGTCGTTTTTAAAAAAGGATTTCTTCAGAGTTAAAATCTGACCAAAAAACAACGACAGCAGGTATGAATACACTGACGTAGAAAATAAAGACGACAGTTCACCAAAAAACCTGCCGTGTTAACTCCTTACTAAACACGACCAACTGTTCTTAATCCACGTCGTATAATATAGTGGAATCAACGTCTGTATACTACGACGGTGCATTCTCTGTAAACCGCCGACTTATTATTTTGGAGTATACTACGACGGTACCTACAACACTACTGTCGTTTTTATTTACCACGTCCTAAGTTCAAATTACCGTCGTATTTTTTCAATTTATACGTCTGCCCTCTCTGTAAACCGCCGTCTTATGTTTATAGCTTTTTAAAATTAATTAATTTTTCTTTTATTTTGGTAATATCTTTCTTAACACAAAACAAAATTTAATTCTCAATCCTCAACAACATTTTCATCTTAAAAGGCAAATCTCTTCGTGTTAAATATTTACACAATATATGAACACAAATTTGGCAAATACATCGTGGCAAATATATGTTCAACTGTTTCTTCCTCTCATATGCAAGCTGGGCCCTCTCCTTCCTCTTGTTCTCAAGCTCCTGCACAGCCTCGATTCCTGAAAATCAAAATCAAAATCAAAATCAAAATCAACAAAGTGTGAACCCTCACTCCTCGATTCCTGGTTACATTGTAGTCCCCTTTTCCACAGTGATCAACTTCAAAACTCCTGTGTAGCAAGGTGGAACCAGCCTTAGAACCTGTTGTGGGTTGTGCCTTTGGGGTGAAGCTGGGAGTGGGCTTGAGGTTCGGAATGAATAGACACCACCTACTCATTCTGAACCTCAAGCCCACTCCCAGCTACAGCCACCACCTGAGTCCGTCTCTGCGAGCATCAGGAACACCCATGCGGGTTCTCGAGCTGGTTTCACCCTTGCTACACAGGAGGATGTAGCAAACCCATGCTTGGTCTTGTGAGGAATCATTCTGCAACCCTAATTGAAAACTGAGAGTTAAAAAACGCGTGAAAAAATCATATTTAAACAAATTATCGAAGTACAACGTCGGTTCTAATTTACATAGCGACGTTATATTTTAATAATCAACGTCAGTTTAGATAAACAAGCGCCGTTATAACTACATCGGAAATCCAAAAGTCATTTGACGCGTATTAAAAATAGAACGACGTCGTTTTCAGAAACCCCAAGTAACCACGTCGGTTTCCTAAAATACACTGTCGTTCTATTTCTAAGTACAACGTCCGTTAAAATAAAAAAAGCGCCGTCATAATTGCATCGAAAATCCAAAAGTCATTTGGCGCGTATTAAAAAGAGAACGACGTCGTTTTCAGAACAAAAGTAACCACGTCGGTTTATTAAAATACACAGTCGTTCAATTTATAAGTACAACGTCTGTTCATAAGAACAAAGCGCGTAATTGAAAAATGAAGACGTGGAATTAATTTTTCACGTCGGTATGAGTAATTAAAACGACGTGGTATTATTGAATATAAGGTCGTTGGGTAAATTGGAAAATGACGATTCATCTTTTTTGAAAAAACATTCGTCGTGTAATTCGTTTTAAAAACGTCGTTTCATTAAAACATACCGTCGTGTAAAGTAATATTATAGGGCGGTGTTAAAAATAGCGCCGTATAATGTGCCATACTAGGGCGCATACTATTAATAGCGTCGTCTTTATTAAACGGTTTTTTATTATTTTAAACTTTTCGCCTTCCTGACCCATACTTGCACTGTTTCCAAACCCGAGAAAAACTTTCAAGCTTCTCTCATTTTTCATTCTCCAAGAACTGTTTCAAACTTTCAAGCTTATCTCCTCTTCGTCTTCATCTCCTCTTCGTCTTCATCTCTGAACTGAAACACCAAACTCCAGAAGAAAGCTTTCATCGCAAGCAAAGGGTAAGCATTTCTGAAAGGATTTTTGTTCCTGTTTTGCATGCGCATATCATTTTCGTTTTTTAAAATCTTTTTACATATTTTCTTTCCAAGTTTGATAAAATTTGCAGACAAAGACGAAAAGTTTCCAAGTTTGAACACTACTCTGGTTCTTCTACTTCAACTAAATAAGACGACGGTGGCTTGTTATTTACGTGGTTAGATTTATAGACCACGACGGTTCGCCAGTCACCCTAGCGTCGTGTGAAAGTGTTCTTCGTTGTTTTTTAAAATGAGATCCTGTTTTTTGTTTTTGATTTTTAAGGATATATTCATCGCATGTTTGATTTCTCTGAACAATGGTTTTTGTTTCGAAAATCTTTTTAATTATTTTTCTGCTGAAAATATTTTACGTTGTTCCTAATGTTTTTGTGGTATAGACGACGGTAAATTAATATTTACGTCGTTTTATTTTAATACCACGGCGATTTTTATTATTAACGTCGTTGTAATATTTAATACTCTCTTTTTTGATTATATCATAAGACGTCGGTTGTTTATTATTGACGTCGTCGTAATATTTTATCACGTCGGTTATTAACTACCGTCGTTTAAATTTATTATTACGTCGTTTGTTTTATTCTTACGTCGTTTCAAATATTATAATACGTCGTAGTTTATAAATAATCGTCGTGGTTTTTATTAATTTCACTGATAAATTTTCACTTGCAGGTTTAATTTGTCTGTAACCATGGTTTCTCAATCCCAAAGTAAGGAGTCTGGCTTGAAAAAAAATGAATCCTCGAAGAGGGAGCTTAGTGTTGTAAATCCTCAAACCAAGTCCTCGAAGAAGATGAAGTTTGTTTCATCTTCTGAGACAGAACCAGGCAGCACGGCAACTATTTCTGAGGAGCCAAAGTCAGGTCGGGGTATGAGCACAATGCCCCGTGTTGTGCAGAGAAAAATTCAGAAAATCAAGCCTGTTGTTGAGTACAATGAAGAAGGGAAACCATATGGCCGTGCACATAATGAGATGCAGTCCTACATTGGTGTGTTGGCACGCTCCAGAGTCCCACTTGTGGACAAGAAATGGGTTCAAATATCCAAGGATATAAAAGAGCAGATTTGGGAAGCCGTTGACATGGCTTTTGTGGTTGGTAAAGGGGGCAAGCAAATGGTGCTATCTTCTGCCGCCAAGAAATGGAAGGATTTCAAGTCTACACTAACGAGGTTTCATATCCTTCCATTCATCAAGGAGCAGGATAGATTAAGGCAGCCCCCTGAAACATACAAATTCTTAGAGAAAGCTCAATGGGATGCCTTTGTAGCTTCAAGGTTGTCTGAAAAATTTGGGGCTGTGCATGAAGAACAATCACAGAGGAGGGAGAAACTCGAGTACAATCATCGATTGTCTCGAAAAGGATATGTTGGTTTTAAGGAGGACTTGAAGGAAATCATGCCTGGGGTAGATATTGATCGATCTACCTTATGGAAAAAAGCAAGAGAAGACAAACATGGTAACATCCCGGATCCAAAGACTGCAGAGAAAGCAAAATTAATTGTAAGCCTACTCACTCTGTTTTAAAATTTTTATTACGTCAGCTGTTATATTTTTGCGTCGTGTGAAAAGTATTACTACGTCGAAATATTTTAAAACGCGTCGTTAAAGGTCTGAATCTGGAATCCATGCTCTGTTTTTTGTAATTATATCATAAGACGTCGGTGGTTTATTATTGACGTCGTTTAATAAATTAATAACGTCGGCATTTAGTTAGCGTCGTATGAAATACTATATTACGTCGATTGTTATGTTATTGAGTCGTGCGAAATATTATACTACGTCGATTTTTTATAAATAACCGTCGTTTGTTTTCTTATTCTGACTTTTTATTATGTCTTTTTGTTAGGATGATTTGCAAAAGCAAGTCTCTGAAGGCACTCTTTCTCTGTCAGGAACCAATGATGTTTTGACAATGGCTTTGGGTCCCGAGCATCCAGGAAGAGTTAGAGGGGTAGGGGCTGGGGTTTCCCCTAAGCAATACTTCAATTTACCTAGACAACAGAAGGTAAAGTTTGCCGATCAATTGAAGGAAAGTGTAAGACTTGTCCTTCAAGAAGAGACTTTGAAAATGGAGGCTAGATCAAGGGAAGAGAGTTTAAAGATGGAGGCTAGGACCAAGCAATTGGTAGAAGCTAAGAGGGAAAATTTGCTGAGTCAGCTTTCCAAACTCATCCCCAATTTTGATCAAAGCATGCTGAAACTGAATACAATGTCCCAAATCCAAGGGCAAAGTCCTAAAAATCCAATGTCGGACAAAGCAAGCTGCTCAGGGGCACTTGATGTTAGAGCCCTTCAATTTGAGGAGGATACTGCCAAGAATGGGGAAAAGCAGGAAGAAATGGTAACGTTTTTGAACTTTGAATTCTCTGTTTCTCTGTTTATATTTACCGTCGTGTTAAAGTTTTACCACGACGCTCTTGTATTAAACCGCCTTCTGTTAACGTTTACCACGACGGTGAATTTATTTGTTTTTAATTTTTGTACAATGTCATTTATATATTTCTTTATTTCTTAAAACAGAAATCCGGTGAAGTAGAAAAGACAGTAGAAGGAAAGATACTTGAGATAGTTGACCAGGTAAATTCTCATAACTTAGCCTTTTTCATTTTTTTTTTCAATTCTCATTACCGTCGTAATTCTTTATTTAACGTCGTTTAATGAATTTTACACGTCTGTAATTATTACATACCGTCGTTTGTTATTGATTACCACGACGGTTTATTTTAATTTTTTTACCACGACGCTCTTGTATTAAACCGCCTTCTGTTAACGTTTACCACGACGGTGAATTTATTTGTTTTTAATTTTTGTACAATGTCATTTATATATTTCTTTATTTCTTAAAACAGAAATCCGGGGAAGTTGAAAAGACAGTAGAAGGAAAGATACTTGAGAGAGTTGAACAGGTAAATTCTAATAACTTAGCCTTTTTCATTTTTTTTTCAATTCTCATTAACGTCGTAATTCTTTATTTAACGTCGTTTAATGAATTTTACACGTCTGTAATTATTACATACCGTCGTTTGTTATTGATTACCACGACGGTTTATTTTAATTTTTTACCACGACGCTCTTGTATTAAACCGCCTTCTGTTAACGTTTACCACGACGGTGAATTTATTTGTTTTTAATTTTTGTACCATGTCATTTATATATTTCTTTATTTCTTAAAACAGAAATCCGGGGAAGTAGAAAAGAGAGTAGAAGGAAAGATACATGAGATAGTTGAACAGGTAAATTCTCATAACTTAGTTTACAAGTTTAAATTGTTGTACAAGTTTACATAACGTCGTAGTATATTAAATACCACGACGTTTATTATTTACCGTCGTGTAATTAAATATAGACGTCTGTAATTATTTAATAACGTCGTTGTTATTTATTTACCACGTCACTTTATGTTGCTTTATTTTTTCAAACAGAGTACTGAAGTACCAGATTATTCAAAGCTGGAGTTGCCATCTTCTTTACAATCCCTTTGTAGTTATGTTGAATCGACACTAAAGCCTCAGGAGAAGGCTATGTCCTTTACTATTGAGAATGAGGTGTTTGGCATAGATCGTAACACCTTCGTCTTGCATGAAGATATTACCCAATTTGCTGGTATGGAAGAAATTGGGGCTACTGTCGTTGCAGTATATATGAGGTTTGTCCTTATCAAATATTCATTTGACACTCTCCTTTATGTTTAAAAAAAAAACACTCATGGTTTCAATTCATATATTTAGGTGCCTATTTGATCATCTGAAAGCTGCAAATATGGTGAATATGGTTGGCTTTATCGACCCTGCTGCAGTTAGTGCCGACGCTGGTTCATTAACTGACAGATCACGTCTCGTAGCCAATCGACTTCAAAAAACAGATGGTGAACAGATTTTCCTGATGCCTTACAATCCAGGGTTAGTCTCCAAACAAAAAACAGGATTTTGTTTGTATGATGCTCTGCATATAAAACTATATTTAACCTTGATATTTATTTTGTGCAGCCGTCATTGGGTCTTGATCATTGTGAGAGCAAAGAAGGAGACCGTCTATTTTTTGGATCCACTGCCTGGAAATCGTGTTGTGGATGAGGACGGGAAAAACATAGTGAACTCTGCTCTAAAAATGTATAATACACATATAGGCAGAGTAGGCCGTAAAACACCTCTTTGGAAAACTCTGCCCGGCACTCCAAAGCAACCAAGCAGTGTAGAATGTGGGTATTATGTCATGCGCTTTATGAGAGACATCATAAAGGATACTTCCCTGGATTTTGAGAGGACGGTAAGAAGAAAATTTTCAGATTTATTTTTTATGTCGATTTTTATATTATCAACGACGGTAGATTAAAAATACCGTCGTTGAATATATATCCTACGTCGGTAAATGAATAATAGCGTCGTCGGTGATATTAATCTTTGTTTATGAACTGCAGTTTGCCAAAGGAAAGAATCAAGCGCCATACCCCCAAGCTGCCATTGACGAAGTTAGGAAAGAATGGGCAGAGTTTGTGTGTGTTCATATGGAGTAGAGGAATTTTAGCATACTTAAACATTTTTATAAAATGTACAAATTTTTTTAGAATTAGACAAGTTTTTGTACAAAATTGGTTAGAATTAGCAAGTTTTTGTTGACGTCAACGTCCCTGTAAATTTGTTGAGGTTTTCATGTTGTTAAAAACCCAAGATCATGCTGAAACAAATTTGTTGAGGTTTTCATGTTGTGAAAAACCATAGTTTATTCAAAAAGACGTTGCAGACACATAACAACGTCATATTTTTTTAAAAACCCGACGTAAAAGGTTGTTCAAACGACCCTCTTGGTTCTATAGACGACGTTGTTTTCTTGATATTAGACTGCGAGAAGTAAGAGTTTTGGTCGTGGAAAATTGTTTGTACGTCGTTTTATGTGTAAAAATGGCCATGGTTTATAATTTAAACGACGTTTTGTTTTAAAATTAAGTCGTTTATAATAATTTAAAACGTCGTTAATTTATTAACGCCGACGTGGTTTGTGGGTTTTATTAATAATATTTTATTCCATTTAACTCAAATAATCATAATAAATTTAAAATAAATCCAAAAAATGCAACGTCAACTCCTATGAAGTCATTGTGATATTTTCTTCCCCCTTAAGCTTTAAAAAATTAAGTTTGAGTTATACAAATTTAAAATTACCACCAAAAAGAAAAATGTTTTCATGAGTCACAACATCACTTATACTTTAATGGTTTAGGGTTTAGGGTTTAGGGGGATAAAGGTTTATTTTTGGGGTTTAGGGTTTATGGTTAATATATATTAGGCCCTAAAACCATAAATCCTTTTCTATAATTATTTAAACATATATATATATAATTTAGGGTTTATATTTTATGGTTTAGGGTTTAGGGTTTAGGGTTTAGAGTTTAGGGTTTAGGGTATGGATGTCATATTTAACGACGGTTTTTTTGTTTTCCGTCGATGATTTACGAAGAGCGCATTTCTAAACCCTGGTTTGTTTAAAATGACGTTGTACACAAATAACAACGTCATATTTTTTAAAAACGCGACGTAAATGGATGTTAAAACAACGCTATTAATTATATAGATGACGTTGTTTGATTGATATTAGACGGCGAGATGTTAAGATATTAGGTCGTGGAAAATTGTTTGTACGTCGTTTTAGTTGTAAAAATGGCCATGGTTTGAACTCTAAACGACGTTTGTTGTTAAAATTAAGTCGTTTATATTAGTTAAAACGTCGTTAATTTATTAAAGAGGACGTGGTTTGTGGGTTTTATTAATAATATTTTATTCTATTTAATTCGAAATATTCATAATAAATGTAAAATAAATCCAAAAAATGCAACGTCAACTCCTATGAAGTCATTGCAATATTTTCTTCCCCCTTAAGCTTTAAAAAATATAGTTTGAGTTATACAAATTTAAAATTACCACCAAAAATTAAAATGTTATCATGAGTCACAACTCACTTATACTTTAATGGTTTAGGGTTTAGGGTTTAGGGTTTATATAAATTTAGAAAAGGGATTAGGGTTTAGGGTTTTATGGACGAGATATTTTAGGCCATAAAACCCTAATCCGTTTTGAAAAATTATTTGTAAAAACAATATATATAATTTAGGTTTTATTTATTAGGGTTTAGGGCATATTTCTTTATGTTGAACTTTTAACGACGGTAGTTTGGTTTTGTGTCGTAAGTATATTTACAACGACGTTATTTTTAAAATAAGCGTCATGTTTAGGGTGAACCTTTAACGACGATTATGTTTTTGTTTCCGTCGATGTTTTTTAAAAAACGCGCTTTCTAAAAATTTCAGCTCGACCTAAAATTTTCAGATTTCGCTCTAACTCTTATACAAGTTGACCATAGTCTGTGTCCTAAAACATTTCGCTCCGCTCTCTCACTTCAAAGTTAGTCTCTCCGTCGAATCCAAGTTGGCCAAGTTTACAACTCCGTCGAATCCAAGTTGGCCATAAGCTGTGAGCTCTGCCTACCTGTAAGTGCAAACCCTAATCTCATGCTTGTAAATTCATTGAATGATATTCAGTTCTGTGGTAAAGGGTTTTGTGATTTTTTAATGTTGTCGACGGTATGGGTTAATGGATTTAATGTTTAATGTTTTCATGAATCGGGTTTAGGGTTTAATCTTGTCGGATCTTTTAATACTCTCTGTTATTATGAATCGGGAATGGATTTAATGTTTTCATGCGTAGTATATGTTGGTTTCGTGCTTAGTATTAATGTATATGTTGTGTTCTTAATACCCTACATAAAAATTAATGTATATGTTGTGTTCTGAATATATTCTGGGTTCTTGAAAATAAACTGGGATTTCGAAATCCTTTTTATGCATACGACGACGGTTTTTTTAACAAACCGTCGTCTATAAAAATATACCACGACGCTTGTTTTAACTACCGTCGTGGTTAAAGTTCGCTGGCGTCTGTTTCTTGCTAGCATTAGACGACGTGTTTTTAAAACCCGTCGTCTATATATGTGTAATACGTCTATTGTTGTTTAAAAACCGTCGTCTGTATACTATATTATTTGCTATTAAAACCTTATATAATCTGCTATAGTGATAGTCATTGCTTGTCTTTTCACCTTATTATAGATAATAGGATATAGTGTCCAAGATGGATAAGTCATGGATGCACTCGGATAGAAGATCGAAGGCATATGAGTTAGGGGTGGAAGCATTTTTGCAATTTTCTGTGGAAAATCTTCTAACTACAACGCATATCCGTTGTCCATGTGTTAAATGTGCGAATTTGAAATTGTTTGGGGTTGGAATTATAAGGGATCACTTATACTTTAATGGAGTTGACCAAAGCTATAAGAATTGGACATTTCATGGAGAACCTTGGGAACCAATTGCAACTAGTAATGCTAGTAGAAATGTTGAAGAAGATGATGACCATAGTAGGTACAGTTTTGTGTCTGAAGAAATAGAGATGGATGATAATGATTTTGGTGATTTTGGATCGGATCCTTATGAGTTTGCTAATGTGATTGGGGATGGAGATCAACCATTGTACCCTGGTTGTAGAAAGTACACCAAGTTATCGGCATTAGTGAAGTTGTATAATTTGAAGGCAAAACATGGGATGAGTGATGTATGTTTTACAGAATTATTGATACTTCAGGGCGAGTTGCTTCCAGAAGGAAATACAATACCGGCCTCTATGTATGAGGCAAAAAAGACTCTGTGTGCATTGGGGCTGAGTTATGAGAAAATCCACGCATGCCCCAATGATTGCATCTTGTATAGGAAGGAGTATGAAGATTCAACTAATTGTCCTAGTTGTGGTATCTCAAGGTGGAAGGAAACCAAAGATGGATTCTTGAAAGAGGGTGTGGCAGCGAAGGTGTTGTAGTATTTTCCTCCAATTCCAAGGTTTAAAAGGATGTTTCAATCACATGAGACAGCTAAGAATTTGACTTGGCATGCTGCTAGAAAATCAATTGATGGTCAGATGTCTCATCCGGCGGATTCCCCGTCTTGGAAACTTCTTGATGATAAATGGCCCGAGTTTGGTAATGAGCCGAGAAACTTGAGATTGGCTCTTTCATCTGATAGATTCAATCCCCACAGTTCTCTAAGTAGCAGATATAGTTGCTGGCCAGTTATCTTAGTTACATATAATCTCCCACCATGGCTGTGCATGAAACGAAAGTTCATGATGTTGACTTTATTGATTTCCGGTCCTAAACAACCCGGAAATGATATAGACGTCTACTTGGAGCCTTTGATTGATGATTTAAAATCTTTGTGGGATGGGATTAGAGGAGTGTATGATGCACACATAGGAGAATATTTTACACTCAGAGCTGCATTACTGTGGACCATTAATGATTTTCCCGCCTATGGAAACTTATCTGGTTGTGTTGTTAAAGGATATAAAGCTTGTCCAATATGCGGCGATGATACACCTAGTCACAGGTTGAAAAATGGCCACAAAATTTGTTACATTGGGCATAGAAAATGGTTACCAATTAATCATCCATATAGGAGGCAACGTGCAGCTTTTAATGGGAAACCTGAATATGGCACGGCTCTGGAGCCATTAACGGGAGAAGAAGTGCTGCAAATGGTTGAAGATATTAATTACATATGGGGATCGAAAAAAGGGGGAGGTGGAGGTGAAAATGATGGTGACAGAGTTTGTTGGAAGAAGAAGTCAAAATTCTTTGATCTTGAGTATTGGAAATACCTTCCAGTGAGGCATGTCCTCGATGTTATGCACATTGAAAAGAATGTTTGTGATAGTATCATTGGTACATTGCTGGAGATCCCTGGAAAAAATAAAGATGGGATTGCTGCTCGGTTAGATTTATTGAACATGGGGGTCAAAACTGATTTGCAACCCGAGTATGGAGAAAGAAGTACTCGTTTGCCTCCAGGGCCTTGGAATTTGTCAAGAGCAGAGAAGAGAGCGGTTTGCAATTCTTTCTATGGTATGAAGGTCCCTGAAGGTTATTCTTCAAATATAAAAAATCTTGTATCTTTACAAGATTCAAGACTTCTTGGCCTTAAATCACATGATTGTCATACCTTAATGCAACAATTGCTCCCTGTGGCAATTCGTTCTGTTTTGGAGAAGCCTGCAAGGTATGCAATAACTCGTTTGTGCTTCTTCTTCAATGCTATATGTGCAAAGACGGTTGATGTTTCCAAGCTAGATAAGTTGGAAGAAGATGTAGTAGTTACTTTGTGTTTGCTTGAAAAATACTTTCCACCTTCATTCTTCGATATCATGGTTCATCTAGTAGTACATCTTGTCAGAGAAGTTCGTCTATGTGGGCCAGTTTATTGTAGATGGATGTATCCGTTCGAAGGATATATGAAAGTTCTAAAGGGGTATGTTCAGAACCGTACTCATCCCGAAGGTTGCATTGCGGAGCGTTATATAGCTGAAGAAGCTGTAGAATTTTGCACTGAACATTTATCTGATATTAGTACAATTGGAGTGCCATCAAGTCAGAAGATAGGAGTTTCAAAGCCATTATCAGGTTGCACAGTGAGCTTAGTTGATCGGGACCTGTTGAACCAAGCACATCTATATGTCTTGGAGAATACGGAGGAAGTTCTACCTTATATCGAGTATGAGTTTTATTCCTTAAGTTTCCATTTTAAATTATTCCTTATGTTTATCTTATATGTTTGGGATCGTAATGCTTGAATTTTTCGTGTCATGTAGGGAACATATGATCCACATCAAGGCCGCTTATCCAAAATTTAGAAAGAGAACAAAGTGGCTGCAAGATAAGCACAATAGCACTTTTATTCAATGGCTACACTTCAAGGTATATGTTATTCAATAACATATTGGACTTTTAATTTTCTTCTTTCTATGTTAGATTGAATTAAGATATGATTAATTTGCAGGTTCAAAGTGAACTTGATGAGGGAGGCAATCATGGGATATCAGAAAATTTAAGGTGGCTAGCAGCTGGTCCAAACATGGCAGTGCCATTATATAGGAGCTATCTTATTAAAGGTGTTAAATTTAACATCAAGGCACAAGATGATGTGCGGACAGTTCAAAATAGTGGAGTTTATTTACTTGCACATACCATGCAAGTTGCTAGTGCCAAGGATAAAAACCCAATTCTCTCAAATATGGGTTTTTATGGTGTCATTCAAGAAATTTGGGACCTTGACTACCAAAAGTTTACAATCCCAGTCTTTAGGTGTGATTGGATAGATAGTACTTCCGGCCTTGTAGTCGACGAACTTGGATTTACCCTTGTAGATTTGAGTAAAATTGGACATAGGAATGACCAATTTGTTTTGGCTTCTCAAGTCAAACAAGTATTTTTTGTTGACGACCCGATGCATCATGGTTGGTCGGTAGTGTTATCAGCACCTAATAGAGAATATAATGATGATGTTATTGGTGATGATGTCTTAGGTGATGTGAGAATTGAGTGTGAGCCATTTACTAGAGGGATGCCAAATGTTGACACATTTGATGAACTAGTGGGTGAGTTTGGGAGTCAAAATATTCGAGATGGGTGTGAAGATATATGGATTGAATGATGCTCTTGTAATTTATGAAATTATTTATGCCCTAAACAGCACTACTGTATGACATTAATTTTGTAATAAATTGTAATGTGTTTTCTTCACTTTCATTATGCAGGTTTTGGACACAAAACAATCAGTACATAAAATACTGGTTCAGTATTATAAAACGACGGTCCTTATAAAACTGTGAAAAACAGACGTCTGTTGTCATAAAATTGTCAATAAAAAACGACGTTTTGGATCATTCAACGACGTCATTGAATTTACCGACGTCTAAAAGCGAACTAAAAGTGAAAAAAGTCGACGTTATTGTGAAACAGTTATTAACGATATCACGTCGGAGAAGGATAAAGAGCCGACATGTAATTACAAATAACACGACTTCAGTACAATAATACCGACGTCTAAAAGGACAAATATCGAACCTGAACGTTACAAAAGACGACGTCTTGGATGGATTAGACGACTATTATTTTACTAAAGACGACGTATAAATAGAGAAACACGGCTGTCTTTTACATTATCACGACGTTGTATATCACATACTACGTCGATAATAGAAATAAATAGGTCGTAAGTCATGAGCTTAACATATTTTCCACGTCGGTTATATAGATATATACGACGTAGTATATATTAATAACGTCATATTTTATTAATTTAAAAACGTAGTATATATATACACACGACTGTGTTTGTATAAAATAGGTCGTCTGTGTTTGTAAAGGACGTTGTTTGGTACAACAACGACGGTGATTTGCCCCTAACCGCTATTTCCACGTCAATATTAATGGAAGAAACGAAGTGGCAATAATATTGCACGACGGTTGTATAAATATATTAGACGTCGTATGGTTTAATAACGTCTTATTTTATTTATTTAAAGACGTATTGTATTATTTTACACGACGGTTGTTGTATAAAATAGGTCGTCTATTCTACTCCCAGGACAATTTTTGGTTCATTTTTAGAGTACAGACGTCGGTTTTTCTTTGTAAATGACGTTGTTTGGTACAACAACGACGGTGATTTACCCTAACCGCTATTTCCACGTCAATATTAATGGAAAAAACGAAGTGGCAATACAATTGCACGACGGTTATATAAATATATTGGACGTCGTATACTTTAATAACGTCAGATTTAATTTATTTAAGGACGTATTGTATTATTTTACACGACGGCTGTTGTTTACAATAGGTCGTGTATTCTACTCCCAGGACAATTTTTGTTTCATTTTTAGTGTACAGACGTCGGTTTTTATTTTTAAATGACGTTGTTTGGTAAAACAACGACGGTGATTTACCCTAACCGCTATTTCCACGTCAATATTAATGGAAAAAACGAAGTGGCAATACAATTTCACGACGGTTATAAACATATATTAGACGTCGTATAATTTTATAACGTCATATTTTATTTATTTAAAGACGTATTGTATAATTTTACACGACGTATGTTGTATAAAATACGTCGTCTATACTTCTCCAGGACAATTTTTTGGTTCATTTTTCAGTATACAGACGTCGGTTGTTTTTTGTTAATGACGTGGTTTGTAATACCAACGACGGTGATTTCGCGTCGTGGTTTTACTTTGCAAAAGACGTCGCTCGATTTTACGACGGTTTGAAAACCAAATTCACGACGGTGAATTCCCGTCGTCTTTTGCATTTTTTGTAGTAGTGTGGGGGGCCTATTGTGTAACGTCTTGTCCCTCCCACTAGAATTGAACTCAACAAAAATCAACAGAAACTTTGTACGCAAAGCGTTTAGGAGGGGGACCATTGTGCTGATAGCCTGACGCTCCCATTTGCCCTTTTCTTTCTTCAGTGTGTGAATGCTTGAATTTTTGTCCACCAACACTACTTGGCTAATTACTTCACTTCTCTTTTTTCCATCTCTGATTATTGGGGAACACTTTGACCGTATACTTATGTTATGTGGTTCTCATGAGGTTTCAATAGTGGTTGGGCATCCTCAAAATGTTAAATTGAAAGTCAGAGTCATGGTATGTACTAAGTATTGATAAAAAGTATTTTAGAAGAGAAAAGGTTTGTGGCAAAAATTAGACATAGTCATCAGTCATCAGTCATCTAATTGTGGTTAAAAAAAAATTAGACGAACCCAATACTTCTATAAACAATAAAAAAAAATTCTAGATAATAATTATTAAATGAAGAAAAGATTTTTTATTTGGTTAATTTTTTCTTATTAGCCTACAAACCGGGTTAAGTATAGAGCCATTGAATTTATATCTCCAAATAAATTATTCTGGTCCACTTCCATCAACTTGACAATGAAGACTTTTCAAGCGAACAGACCATTCTCTCCGCTAAACTTGAAGGGAATTTCCTTTCAGGTGAAGACTAATGAAATTTCCAAAAGGAAGACTTTTAAGTGTAATATTTAGATGAGGGTACGTCAATATTTCCTGTGAACCCCTCTACTTAATTATTATTTTAAAATATTTATCCAAAAGCTCTAACCTCTTATTATTAAGTTATTACACCACTAGCCATTACTCTATGCCCAGTCCACAGTGTCATCTTATTAACCAAAAGATTCATGATATAGGTCATTACTCATAGATGATCCTTACAAAAAGTTACCTAAATAAATAGATGAACTCAATACTTCTTATAAACGATGATTAACTGAAAAATGAATGATTCAAATCATGTGATAACATTGTGAAGTAAACTCAAATAGATATTTTACCCCTTTGTATTTGAATGGTCGTGTAGTTTAGATATCCAAATAAATAATTCTTTAGTCCACTCCCATCAACAACACAATAAATTAATCATAGTTATCCAAATAAATAATTCTTAGTCCACTCCCATCAACAACACAATAAATTAGTCAAAACTTCAAATACAGCTGTTATACTATATGCATGCTGAAACACCAGAATAGTCCAAAACGTTTGTCGGCACCAACGAGAGACTTGGACCATTTAGTTGGCCTGAAATTTCCATAAAGTCTTTGGGCATTTCCACAATGCTTTTCCAACCCAGTCAACTACTTCATTCCAACCCATTCAAGTGAGGAAGCAATATTTTCTGCATTAATTTGATGAAATGAATTATATATCGATATCATTAAAATGACTCCCACATTTAATTATCATATGATAAAACTTGTTACTTTTTAATTTTGATTTAAATTATAAAAGATGATAACAGCAAAGTAATTTTTTAAAAAAAGGATTGAACTTATCGTTGGACTTTTGATTTAAAACACAGGATTGAATGATTGTGAATTATTTCATATTTTTTAGACCTTGGCAGAAGATACCAAGTGCTCAAAACTATTGATTAATATTCAAACACAGTTGTTATGAGAGGTACTTGTTCACATTCTGAGACACCCCAAGGAAATTCCCTTTCCGTTGAAACTTGTAATTTGTAAATTGGGGCCATATGCATGGTCTTCCTACATGGACCCAACAAGAAAATAGAAAGCACAAGTTTGTACATAAAACGTGTAAATTGGGGGGCCTATTGTGTAATGTGTTTTCACTCCCACTAGAATTGAACTCAACAAAAATCAACAGAACGTTACGTAAAGCGTTTAAGAGGGGGGTCACTGTGCTACCCCACTCCCATGTGCCCTTTTCTTTCTTCAATGTGTGAATGCTTGAATTTTTGTCCACCGACACTGCTTGGCTAATTATTTCACTTATTTTTTTACCATCTCTGGTTATTGGGGAAGACTTTGACCATATACTCATGTTATGTGGTTCTCATGAAGTTTCAGAGCAAGTCCACCCTTGCTTCAAAACCGGGCAAAAGGCAGCCCAGGGGGGAAGGAAGCAGCTCCAGTGCGCAAGGGCCAGCCCTGGCTAGAGCAGGGTCCCACGAGCCCAGGCAAGCCCATGGGCAAATTCAACCCGAGTTGCTGCCTGGGCAGAATGATGCAATGTTGACGTCATAATGACGTCAGCAACCAAAAAAAAAAAGAAAAAAAAAACCAAAAATTCCAGAATTTTTTTAAATAAATACATAGGCATATTCTTTACTTCCCACACCAAAAACTCTATACAAATTCATCTCCTCATATCTCATGTGAATAGTATTTGCCCTTGCCCTAGCCTTTTGGGGTGGAACCAAAAAAGGCAAGGCTGCCACTATTCACGTGAATAGTGGCAGCCCTTGCCTTGCCTTAGCCTTCATGGGTGGACTTGCTCTCAATGGTGGTTGGGCATCCTCAAAATGTTAAATTGAAAGTTATAGTCATAGTATCTATTTACTAAATATTGATAAAAAGTATTTTAGAAGAGAAAAGGTTTTTGGCAAAAAAAATAATAATAAGAAGAAGAAGAAGAAGAAGGCTCGTTTTTCCCTTATTAGATCATAAAGAAGTGTTACGAGAATATGTGAAATTTTAGTGTTCCAATTGGTCCATTGCAAAGTTTCTTATCATCAATATATAATAAGAATTCATTCTTTAGTTGCAAGATATCGCGACCACATAATGTATTGCTAGACCAAGATTTCACTTCAAAAGTTTCTGATTTTGGTTTGGCCAAGTTTTGGTTAATTAATATTGTGGCTGAGGATATGAAAGTGAATACAATATTTATTATCTTTATATGTAATATGAGCAATATGTGGTAAGGGGGGGATCGACTTGGGTATGTAAGTAAATGTTCTTAATCATTTGAGATACAAAGTCCTGCAGTACTATTAGTTTTTTCTTCTTCATGTAAATATGTAATGCTTCAGTGTGCTAAGCCTAACTTACGTGATATTATGTTAGTATTTAAGAAGTTGTTTGACAGTTTGTTTAGATCAGAAACACTACAGCACAACCCATTATTAAGTTAATATGACACTAGATATAAAAAAATAAAGTTAATACAATGCTAACAAAGTATTGTGCTCGAAACTTCTAACACAACTGTTATACTGCATGAGAGGGTACTTGTCTACTTATTGTTGAAACAACGAGAGACTTGGACCATTTAGTTGGCCTGAAATCTCCACAATGTTTTTCCAACTGTTATGAATAAACGATTTTCAATTTGACTAATTTTTTTTCTTATTAGCCCACAAACCGGGTTAAGCATATAGCCCTTGAGTTCTCCAAATAAATTCTCTTGGTCCACTCCCATCAACATGACAATAAATTAGTCTATATATTGTTTTCAAGGGAATAGTCCATATTCTCTCCGCTAAACTCAAAGGTGCAGAAGATACCAAGTATGTGCTCAAAAATATTGACTAATGTTCAAACACAGTTGTTATGAGAGATACTTGTCTATTTATCGTTGTCCACATTCTGAGACACCCCTAGGAAATTTCATTTCCGGTGAAACATGTAATCTGTAAATTGGGGCCATATGCATGGTCTTCCTAAATGGACCCAACAAGAAAATAGAAAAGCATAAGTTTGTACGTAAAACATGTAAATTGGGGGGCCTATTGTGAAACGTCTTGTCACTCCCACTAGAATTGAACTCAACAAAAATCAACAGAAACTTTGTACGCAAAGTGTTTAGGAGGGGGACCATTGTGCCGACAGCCTGACACTCCCATTTGCTCTTTTCTTTCTTCAGTGTGTGAATGCTTGAATTTTTGTCCACTGACACTACTTGGCTAATTATTTCACTTCTCTTTTTTCCATCTCTGATTATTGGAGAAGACTTTGACCATATACTCATGTTCTCATGAGGTTTCAATGGTGGTTGGGCATCCTCAAAATGTTAAATTGAAAGTCATAGTCATAGTATGTATGTACTAAGTATTGATAAAAAGTATTTTAGAAGAGAAAAGGTTTGTGGCAAAAATTAGACATAGTCATCAATCATCAGTCATCTAATTGTGCTAAAAAAAATTAGACGAACCCAATACTTCTATAAACAATAAAAAAAATTCTAGATAATAATTATTAAATGAAGAAAAGATTTTTGATTTGGTTAATTTTTTCTTATTAGCCTACAAACCGGGTTAAGCATAGAGCCGTTGAATTTATATCTCCAAATAAATTATTCTGGTCCACTTCCATCAACTTGACAATGAAGACTTTTAGGAAATAAACCATTCTCTCCGCTAAACTCAAAGGAAATTTCCTTTCAGGTGAAGACTAATGAAATTTCCAAAAGGAAGACTTTTAAGTCTAGTGAAGCAAGAATCCAAGTCTAAGCAGGCAACGTAGAGGAAGACTTTGACCATATACTTGTATGGTATATTTCCTCACCACAACACCAAGCACACGGAAAGAAAATCATGTCTGATTGGTCTCATCCTATTCCCAAAGAAAAAACAAACAAAGAAAGTGCAATGATAATTCAACAGTTGTTCAACAACAGGACTTCATGGAAGCAATTTGAGTCCCACATATATATTTAAAGATAAAACATGTTACCTTTTATCTTTATTTAAATTATTTAAAACAAAACAAAAAACAAAAAAGTAAGAAAAGACTGATGGGGTTTCAATGGTAGTTGGACTTTTTGAGCTAACAAACTTTAATATCAAAGAGCCACCTAGGTTACGCAACAGCACAAGACTCCTAACATCCGTGTAGTGTGTGTGTGAGTTTAGTATTATCACCCCGTGAATAGAAAAAGTCCTTAAAAAAAAAAAAAAAAACTCAGGAAAAGAAGTGTTATGAGAAAATGTGAAATTTTAATGCTCCAATAATTCGGTTAAAAATATCTTTTGGCCTTTTAATGTAGCTTGGAGTAAAAGATACCCCATTCAATTGCATTGAAAACTATAACTTTCAAGGAAAAAAAAATGCTAGACAAATAAATACATTGAAGAGGGAGAGAGAGAGTTCAATTATTGATGTAAAGTGGATCATATGGCCTTCTATCATTGGGCCGTGTTGAGCTTTTATGATTTAAGCATTTCTTTAGGCTAATTTGGGTTGGGAATGAGTTTTGGTACTTCGGCCCACACAGACAGAGCCATTAAGGCTTGAACTTGTCTGGTAGAATTTAGTTTGGCTGGTTTGGGCTACATTGCGTTAGTTGGTTATTAAATTCTATGAATCCAGTTTACGAGTAGTTGGTTAGAACATCTAGGCTTTGCGATGCTAACAGATTTGAAAATGGATGGGATATGTGTTCAAAAATCAAAAGATATTTTTAGGATCAATGATCTAATAACAGAGATGTGTATGGAATGAGAGTGTAACTTTTAGTTTTAATAGCAATGTCTTCAATCTTTTAGCCCAAATTCAGAAGAGATTATACCACTCTACCATATTCCTATAGGGCTGAAGGTTGGTTTCGATTATTGATGGGACAGGCAAATATAGTAGCTCTGTCCGCAAAACTGAAACTCAACAAGGTTTAAGAAGAAAACAGAGGATAGGGGAAGCATGTATAAATGCCATAAAGGGCAGGATACAAGCTGAGTTGCCGGCTTTCGCCGTTGCCGTTGATGCAAACTTTCCTCTCACTCTATATGCCTTTGCTTTGGTCTCAACACCTTTTTTTTGGGTCAAAATCTCAACACCTTATTTTACATTGTTCGTATTTTTCATTCTCATTATTGCTAGAAAGACCTTACATTGCATTCCTAATTGGCAGGCATTTTCTCAAACAATGTCTATCCTGTTCTTTGCACATCAACATAGCTACCAGAGGCAAATTATTTGCTTAACTCAATTACATGTAAATTAAAAATATTTGTGGTATGATCAAATACGAAAAACATGTTCAACTGGCCCTTAAGTAGAGTTGTTAAATTTACCTTACATACATTCACATCGTGACTAATATTAAATCACTTAATTCGAATCTGCAACCAAACTAATCTCTTCCGTGTTTTAAATCCGTCACCCAAACAAGAAACTTTACAAATTCTAGAACATTAATTTCCGTCATTTATGAAATTCTTTGTACTTATAAATTTCCTCATCCAAACGCATTGTAAGTGTCACATCATATATGCTCATGATATTTTCAGCAATTATTGGCTGAGAGGGGAGAGAGGGAGGTTATCAGGTGGAAATATCGTTGGCGGTTTTGGAAATTTTTTTTTCTCCTTATGTTATTTTTAAAGAGTTATAAGATTGATTGATTGGATGTAATGGGAATCTGCCAGAGAACAAAAAAACAAAAACAAAAAAAGACAAGAAAAAGAAAAAGAACATTTAAATTCTAATCAGCAATAATTGATTGATGTGTTATCAGATTGGTTAAATCGTATATATCACTACAAGAAAAACAGGTATTAGTGGCCACCCACTTGGTCACAGAAACTACCCTTTTTGGTCACTGAATGCAATCAGTGTCCAAATATTGGTGGTCACTGGGTGATCACTAGAAGCTCGTCACAAATTCTACTTAGTGGCCAATGTCAACTATTGGTCACTACAACACAAAGAATCAGTGGCTATCCCTGTCTGGTCACTAATAAAAACGCTATTAGGGACCACAACTTTGGTCACTAAAGGCCTTACAATTTGGTCACCAAAACATGCCTTTTGGTCACTGAAACTAGGTCACGTGCCCACATTAGTGACCTACTTGCTTGGTCACTAATGTATTTCAAAAAATTGGTAACTAATTAGGTTTACCTCTCCATGTTCTTTATTTATTGTATTCAATATGAAATCACAATTAATTTCTTTTAAACAGTGCTGTATATAAAGTTTATAGCATCACATAATTCATTGTATTCGAAAGCAATCCATATATCTAACATTCTTCCAACAAATTCACAAGATGTCTCAAAAACAAAATGCTAGATATTTAAGTTCAACCTAAATGTCAATTGATTCCCAAAAACAAAGACCATAAGATTCATCACTAGTAGATTGTCTTATGTCCTTTGTCCTTTGATATACTAGAAATTTATCCATCAGACTTGCATCAAACAAAGAATAATTATTTACAAAAAGATAATTTCAAATGAAAAACAAGATTTTTAGACTATCAACAAAGAAAACAAAAAAATAAAGGAAAAAACAAAACAGCAAAGTGAAAGACAAACTAATAATAATGGATCATCATCTTAACAAATAAAAAGAGAGAATCATCATCTTAACAAATAGAAAGAGAGGACCATTAAACAAAAAGAAAAATTCATGGTGAGACAGAGAGAGAGATAGAACAGCTGAAAGTTAATATTGAAGATAAAGTCAAGAAAAAAAATAGAAGAATAAAAAAAATACCTGGAAACTTCAACCATGCTGATATACTAGAAGAAACTTATCCATCAGACCTGCACCAAACAAAGAATAATTATTTACAACAATATTTACACTAAACTCTTCTCTATTGTCTACCATACACATATTTCAGCTAAACATGCATATCAAATAACTAACCTGCACTACAAGTGTGCATCTTGGATCAGCTAACAGATTCCGTGTATGGATGGCCAATGGTGAAAACGAAAATATAGGACCTGCATACCATCAAGAGAATAAATATAGGATCAGCTAATGGAATGATCAGTTAATACTGATTCTTTCATAAGAGAATAAAAAATAAAGAATTTTTTTTTTATATACAATCGTTATATTCATGAAACACAAACTGATATAGAAATAATGACTGAAACCACCCATGTGCAGATGCAGAGCAAATGAAATTTAGATTAAAGAATTGTACAATAATTGAAAATTTCATGAAACTCAAAACTTAAATCAGAGCTGTACATCAAATCCAAGATAATTAAGACTTCAGTTAAGCATAAAAATAAACTGATGAACAAAGAGTAAACAATACTTGTTCTTCCATCATGGAACCAGATATGGACCCTATTGCCCAGCATAAGGTGTTTAAGTTGTTCCAATGCTCAAGGTGTGACAAATATTGTCTCCCTCATGATCTACAAGATCAAAATGACACCAATAACAAAAAATAAGTATGAAAACATTCAAGAAAGAAAATAACAAATAATCCAATACTTTTTCTACTATTACGAAAGAAGCATATCATAGAAAGTGAGTTTCCGGTAAGATTAAAATAAATTTAAAAAGCTTCTGTAGATAGTATTTTCAAAAGTCTTCTGAACTTAATTTCTAACAAGAAAGTTGCCCAATACCATATCTAACCTCATACACAGAAAATCCACTTTTTTAAACAAAACTAAAGAAGCATTACATGGCTAATGTGATTGTCCACATGAATGAGCAAGAGTGATATGGACACAATGCTTAGAAACCTACTGTCTCAAAATTTGTTGGGAAAAGATTTGAATGTTATTGATAGGAAAATGGTAAAGGTTCCAATGGTTACTGAAAATCTCCCTAAAATTTCAAAAAAAATTTAAGACACCTACCTAATTCAGACTTGTTGAGTCTCTTTCAATATGTAAGGTTTGCAAGTTCTGAGATGATAAATTGGTCTTTTCCAAGATAGACAAAACCTTCTCGTTGATGGAAACCTAGAAAAGACTTACCTATCTACTACCAATTTCAAACCATACATCTTTATTCAACTACAAAGAGATTAAAAGATAAGCTACGGTCAATATAGACTAAAGAAAAACAGGGGGATTCAAGTAAAACTAGAGGATGCATTCATACAAAGTAGAAAACAGAAAACTCAAACCAACAAAAATTTCAAAGATAAAAGTATCTAAATTACCTGCAGCCCCACCATATTTGCAGCTGCTGCAGGATTATCCAAATTATGATGCAACTCAAACAGTCCCAAAACCAAGGAATTCTAATATTCTAAGCAAACCTGCTCGAACAAACAACCAATTCCAAGTCAAATTATCACTTCATTATTCGAAATCGAACTCCATCATTCTCTCAATTTTAGAAACCCTAACCCGCCCTTCCATTGCTTAGCTTTTGAAACCCCAAATCCACAGTCATCGAGTGAGAGAACAAAAAGAAAATACCTTAGAGGTCTTGAAATTCAATGGATTGTGAAATTCAACACAATATATAACAGTCTAATCAGGACATGCATTGTTTATATCAGAACATGTCCACTGCAAACTGAAATTCACAACAAGCAGTAGATTAAAAAAATGCAATAATCAGAACTAAAATCAAGCTCTGCCTGAGTACCAAAAGAAAACCTAGCTGATTTAAGGACACAAAGTTTTGCTTAAAGCCTTTATTTATCAAATCAAAACTAGAGAACTAGGGAATTAGGGAATAGAGAATCAGACTCAGAGTCACAATCGTACTCAAATCAAACTCAAGTGAAATCAAAACTAACATTGAAAGCAAAGAGAAATAGAAAGCTCACATGATATTGGGAAAAAACTTAGAAATCAAAACGACAGAGACGAAGAGGAAGACGCTCGTCGAAGAGACGGTATCGCTCTCTCTGGTTTCGCTGGTCTCGCTATAAGCTCGCTCGTCGAAGAAGACGATATCGCTGGTCTCGCTGGTCTTGCTCTGAGCGAGCTCGTCCTTTTTTTTTCTTTTAGATGCTTTCGCTCTTCTCGCACACGCGCGTTTTAAAAACAAAAATAAAGTTTAAAAAAAGTTAATTGGTCACTGATGTATTAAATAACATAAATAAGGCTAGCTTGGCATATGTGTTGGTCACTGACTTTATTATTTAAGTTGTTTTTAGTGCCTAATTTAAATATTGGTCAGAAAATTTAGTCATTAAAAATTAAAAAATATGTCTTAATCAATTTACTGACCATGTAGTATAATTGGTCATTAAATTCACTGTATTTGTGACCATTATTAATGTGGTCACAAGGAAATTGGTCACTATTGACCTTTTTTCTTGTAGTGTATGCAGCGCAAGTTTTATAGTTCATGTGACTAGGCGGTTCCTCTTTTTGGTCAAAATAATATAGCCGCGCGGCATGGCTTTACTATAACCATATTTTAGGAGAAAACAGTACACATTATTTGAAACATGGACTTATCAAACTCAATAACCATATCAATGAAAGGGCTCCTTTTTGTGCAAAGACTGAACAAAATTGAAATCTAACTTTGCAAGTTTCAACAAAGTTTCATTGTGTGAAGCTTCATCTTGGTAGATTAACATTTTCCATCTACATTTGCAGACAATCACTGAAGACGATCTTATGGAGACAAAACTATGGCACGAATATCAGGGAAGCACACCCAGCTCCAGGTTCTTTGGCTTCTTGCTGTATCTTCCATTTGTTATTCACATCTATATCTACTAATTTCTCTTTAAACTCATTCTTCAAGAACTAAATGCAATGCAGCAGTCAGCTTGTTCAGGAAAGGTTTAGAAAACCACATAATATGGGAAATCGAGGCTTCCGGAACAATGCTAGATTCACTTCTAACTCTCCGAATTCTGGCACTGGATGTGGTTGTGGTAGAGGGAAAGCAATTGCAAGTCCTGATTTTGGAGACCGATTTCATGCTCCAGGAAGAATACCTTGTGAAAGAGTTGTTTGTCATGAAAAGTGGAGAGTTGCTGGTTCTGGTTCAGGAGATCAAATACAAACCCTTAGGGATTTGAAAAATCGAAGTCGTCATCAAGCCAGGGCTGGAGGCCTAATGGAAGAGTTCAGTCAGCAAACAATGTTTTCTGGTCGTCTAGAAATGGCTTCACACCTGACACAAACCATGCTTGGCAACATGGTCAGTGTCGCGGTAGAGGCCATCAGGACTCCTCGAAGCATTATTCACCTTTCGCTGCTAACCGTTCATCCCATCCCAAGCCAGTGGGAGTGCCCACTTTGTTCCACGTAGTTGGGATACTGAAGGTAAGCCCCGCTGGTAGCTAGTTAACACAGCTCTCTTTGCTTGGCTGCCAAAAGAGCAAGAAAAGCACTGTTTTGTACACATTCCATCTATTTTGTATTTTACGGCTGAAGGATGAATAATTTTTGATCTGCTAGCTTTTCCTATGCTTCACAATTTCTGCAATTCCCTATTTTTGGTAATTAAGCAGGGCATTCTACTCAAGAATCAAATAATGTTGGGCTAAACGTATAAGATAAAAAGCTGCCGGCCGTTCTTGTATAAGAGACAACTGTAACAATTTTTGACAAGAAGATAAAAGTCCTTTATTCTTCAGTGCCGCTTCATCAGCACCTGCAATTCATTTACAGGTTGCTTGTTTTACCTAAGTTTCATTTCATCTTTTGAAGGTTCATATAGATTCCCAATCCTAATATACCACACTCTAGACTCTAATCTAATGGCTCCGAATGACATGATCACCACTCAATTTGTTTTTCCATTTCATTTGAGAATGTTGTCTCAGTGTTTAGGGTTTAGGGTTTAGTCGCAACCCATGCCCAATTGTATTGGTGCTTTCCAAAGATCCTGCCCCGGAATTATGTCAGAGTATATTTGGGCGTTCATTTTATATCCTTGGAGATATGATTTGTATGATCTTTCCTTATAGCTATAAGAGTTTTCTTGCCCATCCGGCTATACAATAACTGATAACATTAATGGAATGCTATTGAAAATGCAAACACAGCGTTGGAAAAACGCTATGGAAAAGGGGTCTACGATAGCACATCAAAAACGCTATGGTAGAGTTGGGGTTTTTATAACGTCGGGTGACATAGAGTGTCATATAGGGCTATTATATCTTTCTATAGGTTTTTGTAGTGCTATCTATGTCGATTTGTGGTGCTCCACGGAGTTGTATTCAGTATATATGCAATGTAAATTTCAGTGATATATGTATGAAAAATGCAAACATTCGATGACTATTATATTTGTTTTAAGACCCTAAATATTACATAAAAATATTAATATATATCTTAAAATTTAACCCTTTTTTTTCTTTCTAATAATAAAATTTTAAAATATCTTTTTTTAAACTCAAACAATAGTCTAACCATTGGCTTCTTTTTGAAAAAATATAAATAAAAAACTCCCTAACAGCTTCAAATGCTAAAAGGTACTATCATATAGTAAGCCGGTCCTTATTTATATTATTTTACAAGTTCTATTCCAACATTACCCTTATAGCACGGTCATCATCATCTTACCATGAAAACAATACACCCCAAAAGGACGCCATGTGGACGGTTTTTCAGCAAGGGTGGGTTACACGTGGCGTGGAGACCTTACAGATAAAGACCATGGCGGATCCACCATGGATTGATAACTCAATATGTAAATTTTAAATTATTACAAAATTATATTTTTCAGGTTTATAAGAGAACTAGCCTCTCCGCACATGCTTCCGCGCCTGTGAGAGGCTTTTTTTTAAAAAAAATTAAATTTATTTTAGAATTAAAAAAGATAATGGGTAGTTGTGTTCCATACAAATAGAATCCATTATCTGATTTTTTTTTAAATTTTTTTTTTTAATATGAAAAAGTAAAATTTACCATATTATTCTTATTTAATTAATAATTTCAATTCTTAATGTTTGCATTAACCAATGACATTTTATGGTATTTTGAATGTTTTACTATATAGATATGAGGAATGCTAGCAACCTTTTCTCTAACCTTCTCCCTTCTTTTCATGACAAGTGTCACTTTCCTTACACTTAAAATAATGTCATTAATGCATCACACAAGTTAGTTTTTGTTTTCCAAATTTACTCTTATTAAATATATTGGCTTTTATATTCTTTCAATTTATCCAAATTTTATTACAACTTCCTTAGCACGTTGTTAAAAATTAAATAAGAGGCTCCAGCACATGGGCATAGTAGACTTCAAAGAAGAACATGCAAAGATCTAGAGGATAATGGCACGCACAGGTTGCTAGAAGGAGGGGCACTCTTCAAACCAACGCCCTTACCAATTTCTTTCTCCTACCAACTCCTACCATTGAAGAGGGAAGGAAAGAAGGTGCGAAGGTGTTCAAAAATAGGAGTTCAACGCTGGAGCAGCTGCAGGAAGGCTTTAGAGCTCCCAAAAACCTTGTCTTGGTGTGTTTGGACTGAAGAAAATTGCATAAAAGATGATGAATCGAAAGGAGAGAAGAAAAAGGGAAGGGGAGACTTGGCAAAATTGGAGAAAAGCTATTAGGGTTTCTTGGGAAGAAGGAGCTTCCAGCGGCTATAAAAGGGAGTGTCTCCTACCCATTGAAAACAACTCAATCGAAGGCAAGCAAACCAGACCCAGAGAGCAAGCATCATCTCTCACCTCTGGAACCCTTCAATTTCGAGTCATATTCCTCCATCTCCCCCAATTTTCTCTTCTGGCAAGCTATTCTAGATCTTGACAGACCTTTCGTCAAGCTGCTGGAAATTACTCAAACAACCCATCATTCCTCCTTATCTCTCTCCCACTTAGCCAACCTTCTTAGAATCACTTTCCTTCCCTTAGAACCCCTGTTTCTCATAGGAATTCACAGCCCTCTCTCTGTTTATGCTAAACTCATGATGGTTTTGCTCCTATGCCACAAGCTCCTGATGCTAAGCCATAAATCAATCTATCATGTTTATTTGGCTATTGGTGAAAAGAACCTGAGGGTGTTTTTCTAAGGTTTCATCAAACCTTTCAAAAACTCTTTTAGGAGCTTAGTTTCTGAACTCAGATACTTGGGGAATTTCTGTTCGTTTTCTTCTTACGGCAGCCCAAGCCCATTCGTCAGGCTGCTGGAACAAAAAGACCCCTACACATACAAATAGAATCTATTATCTGATTTTTCTTTTAATTTTATTTTTTTAAATATGAAAAAGTAAAATTTACCATATTATTCTTATTTAATTAATAATTTCAATTCTTAATGTTTGCATTAACCAATGACATTTTATGGTATTTTGAATGTTTTACTATATAGATATGAGGAATGCTAGCAACCTTTTCTCTAACCTTCTCTTTTGGACCTTCTCCATTCTTTTCATGACAAGTGTCACTTTCCTTACACTTAAAACAATGTCATTAATCCGACGACCGAGCCCGTATGTGTAGGGAAACTCGCCTAATCCCCGACGACATTGCCCGGTTTTTTGTACTAGTTACGTCTTATCCTATCAATAAAATCCTATCGCTATTCTCTCAAAAAAAAACAATGTCATTAATGCATCACACAAGTTAGTTTTTGTTTTCCAAATTTACCCTTATTAAATATATTGACTTTTATATTCTTTCAATTTATCCAAATTTTATTACAACTTCCTTAGTATGTTGTTAAAAATTAAATAAGAAAAAATGCCACTTTTCTTTAAAATAATAAAGTTTGTTTCATGACATATATCATCTTTCTTTTTGGTTTAACAAAGCATATGTCCTCTTTGAAAAAAAAAGATTTAAAAAAACTTCAAGTTTTTATTTCTTTTTAAATTTTTCAATAAGGTAGTAAGTAAGTTGTTCAAAAACAAGCTAGTTATTTAAAAACAAAAAATATTTAATAAGGGTAAATTTGGAAAATAAAAACTAATTTGTGTGATGCATTAATGATATTGTTTGAAGTGTACGCAAAATGACACCTGTCATGAGAAGAATGGAGAAAGTCCAAAAAAGAAGGTTAGATAAAAGGTTGCTATAGATACAAAAGGAATATTAGCAATATAACATTAAATCAATCTTGACGGTTATGTTTTATCAAATGGTGATTCGGAATCAAGTCTTGTTATTAGGAATGCACAAGGTCGTCTAATTCCGCCGTTCGCTCAGGGGACTAAGGATCGGACGTCTGTCATCGCGACTTTCTCGGCGGCGAATTCGTTCGTTGGCGCTCCGGTGGCGCACGGCATCGACGCGGACAGGGCGTGTGGGAGCGTGAGCTTCAACGTGAGGCTTTTGGCTAGGGTTGAGTTTTGGAGAGGTGGGTGGAGGCTGAGGCGGCGGCTCTTGAGGGTTTTGTGCCGTGGCGTGTCGGTTTCTCTTTCGTCGAAAGGCGGGTTGGGTACTTTGGCCGGTGGGTCAAGAGATTGCCAGGTTGTTGTTTGAGATGGGGGCAATGCGTGTGGTGCAAATGGTAATTTTTTAAATCTCTCACTTTTCAATTGAAGTCTCTGAAATTGTGACAAGTTAGGAACGAGGAATGTGTTGTTGTATAATTAGTAGTAAGATAGTTTATGGATTTAGGTTAAGTTGTTGTATACATTTTTAACTACAATTCTTCTGTTGTTTCTATGTTAAAGAGAAGATTATAGCACTCTACCACTTATCAGATTGGTTTAGTTGCGGTTTTTTCTTTTAATTAATTTGTTAATCAAGTTTGTCTGCCATATTCCTATGTTAAGAATTTAGATATTTAGGAGGTTAGGGATTTGGACAAAGGTTTTGAGTTTGAGTTTGAGTTTAACTTTGGTCCAAATCCAAGTCTGTAGCTTTGCTCTGGGTCTGTAAACTCTTACATATGGTTTAGTCATTGTCGGTAGAACTGGATTCTAATTCAGATATGGAGATTATTTGACGTGTAGGGTCTTGTTTAATTTTGAACCCTTGATTCAAGCATAATAACCCCACTCGATAACATATCCATATACAAATGAATTGTTTCTCTTGGGCAATTCATTTGTGTAAACCTAATTGTCATCAAAGTTCAAGTCATTGCATTTCTGGCAGGCAGTTTCTCAAACAATAACCAAAGGCAGAGGCTCATTATTTGCTTAAATCAATTACAACATGTAAACATATTTGTGCTATGATCAAATACAGAGTAGAGCTGCTAACTTTCCCTTACATAGATCCACATCGTGACTAATATTAATTCACTTCATTTGCATCCGCAATCAAAGTAATCTCTTCAGATTCTGAAGCACTTGATGCACAGGGACTTAGATTGTCCACACCAACTTGATTTGCAGGAATTTGTTGTGGGTATAAGAAAGGCCTTGGAGGCATTTGGAGGCTCTCAATTTCTCCTTCAAGCATCTCCACTACTTTATTCATTGAAGGGCGTTCGATAGGCTTCATTTGTATGCACCACAATCCCACCATCATCATCTTCTTTACGATCTTCTTTTCCTCATCTGTGGCATCATCTCCTATTTCTATGTCCTTTCCCTTATTCAACTGATCAGAAACCCATGTCGGAAAGTAGATTTGGTTCAATTGGCTTGATTGTTCTATACCCACATTCAGGTTTTTCCTTCTACCAGCCATTTCCATCAATAGCATTCCGAAACTATACACATCGGCTTTGTACGAAACACCTCCAATGTTTTTGTAGAATAGTTCTGGAGCAATGTATCCCATGGTTCCTCTTGCTGCAGTCAAAGATACAATGCTATTATCCAATGGGTATAGCTTTGCTAACCCAAAATCAGAGACCTTGGGAGTAAAATTCTCATCTAGAAGAATGTTGTGAGGCTTGATGTCAAAGTGCAAAATTTGCATGTCACAGCCTTGATGGAGGTAATCAATACCACGAGCCACTCCAAGTGCGATTTCAAATATTTTCCGGCAACTTAAAGACACATCTCCTTGTTGAGAAAAAATGTATTTCTCAAGAGACCCATTAGACATGAAATCATATACAAGAGCACGTTTTGAACCTTCAACACAGAAGCCAATAAGTCGCACCACGTTAACATGGCGAATCCTTCCAATGGTAGCAACTTCATTGATAAAGTCTTGCCCATTATTAGTTTTGGACTTGCCTAACATCTTGATGGCTACAAGGCGACCGCTGCGGAGCTTTGCCTTGTATACAGAGCCATAGCCTCCTTCCCCCAATTTGTCCTTAAAACCTCTGGCCATCTTTTTGATGTCCGAGTAAGAGTACCTTATTGGCATGAGATTATTATTACTCCGTAGAAAGTCTTCTATATTCTCATACATTGACAAGTGCCTTCTTCGCCATTTATATATTAGCAGTGCAGTTACAAAGGGAAAACCAAATGAAAGTTTGGCTGCCAGGTGTATTGCTGCATGGTTCACAAAAATGGAATTAATGAACTCGGAAGTATAATAATGATAATAATAATAATATACTCCTTTGCAAATCCATCTCAATCAAAATAAGAGTATTCTCTTACCTAGGAAAGCGACTGCACATCCCAGAAGCTGGGCAAAGTGTAATCTGGATTTATACCAATCAAAGCGGAAGAGCCTATATGTGGTGTGAAGACTTTCTTCTGCAACAGAAGTAAAGAAATGAATCGATCAATGGAATGAGTAAGGTGGTTTAGTCAAGCGAAAAGGCCAAAGAAAAGTAAACGTCTATTTACAGAGTTGAGGGATCCACTCGCCTATGAACATTAAGATCTTCTCGTACCAACGCATTTCTTGTACAGCAAATAATAAGCCTAAAGAAAACAGTAACATTAGCATAAAGAGAATTCTGGTTAGACATTAGCATAAATTATACACAAATTATGAAAAGAAAACTGTAACATTATTATCTTCATGAGCCAGGGTGCTACATTGAAAAGAAAACTGACATTAGCTTAGTAACTGTTGAAAATTACAGTTTAACTTCCTCGGGTCACTTTGACTTCCAGGGATAAAATTGATATTTGACAATAGTTTCATAGGGCACTACAGTAAATAAGCCTTCTTTAATATATAATTTATAATTTCAGGTTTGTCAAATGTCTAACCTTCTGGTATTGACGAGAATGGTTTGCAGTAGATTCCATTGCCGTTGCTGTTCAGCGCGCAATATTCGTCTTCTGATGTGCAATTTCCTATACATGCATAATCAAGCCATGACAGTTGAAAGCCATGTGCTATTTCATTATATATTCCTTTGCAGGAAGTCATATCGTCCTCATTTGAAGGGGACACCATAACCATTAGTGTTATTTTGCAGGACACCCCCAAATTGGATAGGCCATTCTCGTAGCCACGCAGAACCATGAAATAAGAATACGTTGTTAAATTGGGGAAAGAAGAATTGGAAGAAGAATAGCTGCTGATCCCATTGATGCATGGAGCTGTTTCAACAATGACAGCAGAAGAATTCATTGGATTTTTACAGCTCAGGAAAATTATAGACATTGATGATGCTGTTGGGTAATCATAACTGTAAATGGGGCTGTAATAATCAGAGTAATAAGAAAAGTTGAAGGGGGTCAAGGAGTAGAGTGGGTGGGAGAAGTAGTTGTCCTTGATCTTGTGAACACCAGCATCCACAAGTCGGATTGTGAAGTTATTGTAATTGATTGCTTGTACATAATACTTTCCTGAAAACAAGTATAGTACTGCATGATGAGTAGTACCACTTCCATTTGCCTCACATGATAGCTCGTAGCTTTTGTTGCCGCAGTCTTTAGAGTCTCCTTTCAATCGGAACGGAGAGCTTATGCTAATATTTCCACAAGAACGAATACAATCAGGAGCTTTATTAGCTGTAATATTATTGGAAGCTGTTTGGGAACAAGAGGAAGGAACAAGAAGAAGAAGAAGAAGATGATGATGAAGGAGGAGGGCTCTGTAAGCAGCAGATAAGAGACTTCCTCTAGACATGATGTCAGGGCAGAAGAAAGAGATTTTCAATTTAGTACAGTTAATTTAAAGGGACTCTTAGATATAGGTCCAATTTTACAAAAAGGGTGCCTTGTAATGGGCAAATAAAATCATGAAAACACTTCTTACCTGATTTATATTTAGGGGCAAATTTGAAATCACAACGTAAATAAAAAAATAAAAAATAAAAAATAAAAATGTCAGAAATTTAAAAAATATAGCTAATCCTATATGGCACAAAAGTCAAAGGACTTGGATTACTAACAATAAATATGTGGATTGCATCCAAATTCTGTCATAAGAATTGAATTTATTCCGAATTATTTATAATTTAAACCTTTAACTCTTGAAGTAGTTGTCCGTGATCTTGTGAACACCAGCATCCACAAGTCGGATTGTGAAGTTATTGTAATATTGCTTGTACATAATACTTTCCTGAATACAAGGATAGCACTGCATGATCAGTAGTACCATTTCCCTTGGCCTCACAAGATAGCTCGAAGCTTTTGTTGCCGCAGTGTTTAGAGTCTCCCTTCAATCGGAATGGAGAGCTTATGTTAATATTTCCACAAGAACGAATACAATCAGAGTTATCATGAGCTTTATTAGCTGTAATATTATTGGAAGCTGTTTGGGAACAAGAGGAAGGAACAAGAAGAAGAAGAAGATGAAGGAGTAGGGCTCTGTAAGCAGCAGATAGGAGACTTCCTCTAGACATGATGTCTCAGAGCAGAAGAATTAAAGATCTATTTCAAAGAGATAATTAAAAAGATCTATATGCATGACCCGCCCGCCATTGACTAAAACATCCATAAGGAGTCGGGCCCATGTCATCTTGAAGTAATCAAATTAAAAATAATAATAATAAATATCACAAGAGAAGAAACCCAAGTCCATATCATATCATCTTCAAGAATACTCTTGTGCTCTGCAAATTCAATTTATTTGCTTAGAAGAAACCATTGGTTCTCATCATGAATTTCTTATGGTGTTTGCTCATGGTAGTAGTAATAGTAGTAGGTCATACAGATTGCAGAGAAACAAGATGTGGCCCGGAAGGCCCAGCCATCCGATTCCCATTTCGACTTAAAGATCGGCAGCCAATCCATTGTGGTCTCCCCGCGGGCTTTGATCTTTCATGCACTGATGACAACCGCACTATGCTCGAAATGCCATCATCAGCTAAGCTCTTTGTTTATGAGATTAACTACAGATCTCATGTAATCGGAGCAAGAATTTCTGATGGTTGCTTGCCGAGGGAGATCTTTTACAGCAATGGTTCTTCTCCCTTTGAATTCATAGGCCGTGCATCCCTTTTCAGTTGTCCACCGTCAACCGTAAGAGATAAATATTGTTCCAGAGATGAATTTTGTTCCAGCGGTGATATTAATTATTGTATGCCGAGATTGAGCCCTTGCCATGGCAACCACATTTACGCCGTCATTGATGATATGTGTTCCATTGATGAAATCCCCCTAGTGTCTTGTATCAAGGTGCATGACTACAGATCAGATCCTGCATATATACACAAAATGGATTTCGAAATAAGAACATCGTACTATGATAGTCTGAAGCTGCATTGGTCCATTCCATCAGGTCAACATTGCAAAGGTATATATTATACTCAACTTTACTTTCCAACATGAGTTTCGGATTTAGTTGAAGATATAATTTCTATGCAAACTGTAATTTTGGATTTCATTGATTTGGAAACCGCCCTAATTTCATGAACAACTTTTACAGGTCGTAATCTTAGGACAACCCGGAAGATATTAGGTGAGCTATTTTCATTTTGTTTTGTTTTTTCCTTTCTTTTATGAACAGAATGGTGAGGAAATTAACGGTATGTTTGGAAGAGCATTTAAAATGACTAAAAACACTATAAACAATGCTTTGACACAAAAGGAAAAATATTTTGTAGGTATTTGCACACTGTGTTTAGTTCTTATAGCGAGTGGGTCGACAATCTACTACGTCTATACCTCTAACAAAACGGAAAAGGAAAATGGGCTTAGAATTGAAAGATTTTTGGATGATTACAGAGCTATGAAGCCAAGTAGGTATTCCTATGCTGACATCAAGAGGATAACAAATCAATTTAAGGAAAACTTGGGTCAAGGGGCTTACGGAACAGTGTTCAAAGGCAAGCTTTCCTCTGAGTTACTTGTTGCTGTGAAAATCCTCAACAATTCGAATGAAAAAGGGGAAGACTTCATAAATGAAGTGGGGACTATGTGTCAAATCCACCATGTCAATGTGGTTCGCTTGGTTGGAGTTTGTGCTGACGGATTTATTCGTGCTCTTGTTTATGAATACTTACCAAATGGTTCTTTGCAAAATTTCTTATCATCAGCAGATAATAAGAATTCATTCCTCGGTTGGGATAAGTTGAAAGATATCGCTCTAGGAATAGCTAAAGGAATTGAATATCTTCACCAAGGATGCGACCAACGAATCCTGCACTTCGATATCAAACCACATAATGTATTGCTAGACCAAGATTTCACTCCAAAAGTTTCTGATTTCGGTTTAGCCAAGTTTTGTGCTAAGGATCAAAGTGCAATATCGATGACTACAGCCAGGGGGACCATGGGCTACATTGCACCCGAAATCTTCTCAAGGAACTTCGGCAATGTCTCCTATAAGTCGGATGTCTATAGTTTTGGAATATTGTTGCTTGAAATGGTTGGAGGCAGAAAAAACTTTAAAGTCATGGAGGACTCCACTAGCCAAGTCTACTTCCCAGAATGGATCTATAACCTTTTAGAGCAAGGCAACGACCTACGAATTCATATCGGTGACGACGAAGGAGATGTAACAATTGCTAGGAAACTTGCAATTGTGGGTCTATGGTGCATCCAATGGCATCCAATAGATCGTCCTTCAATGAAAGTTGTAGTTCAAATGTTGGAAAGAGAAGGTGAGAATCTCGCCATGCCTCCTAATCCTTTTGCCAGCACTTCAAGTTGAAGGAGAATATAATGAACAGACCTCTACGCTAAAGAAGCAGCTATGTCTGCATGTATTATGAGATGAGTCTTCGAGTGTTGTTATAATTAATAAGATTGTTATGGTATTGCCGTGTGTTAAGCAGATAGTACTAGTTAATTAAGAAACTGGTTTGAGTTCAATAAATTTCAATGTAAAGTATTAATTAGATAGCAATAATTCATCAAACGTGCAGTACATGTTATAATTGAGACTAAGATATAGTGTCTCTTTTGCTATATATTCATATATAATGGTGTATTTTGAATTATAGAAAGGAAAAATGGGGTGACCCATGATACATGCTGTAATTAATTTGAGGATATGAAGCCATATATTATGGTTGACCATATACCAAAGTGAATAAAATTGTTAGTATTTATATTTTTTTTCATACAAACACTTATGAAGGAAGAAGAGTCGAATATTGATCTTCCGGAGTAAAAATAAATTATCTTAATCACTAGAACTATAACCTCCTTGTAATATTAATTTTTCTTCAATGTGTAAGTGTAATATTTAAATGAGAGTATGTCAATATTTCTTGTTAACCCCTCTACTTAATTATTATTTTTAAGTTTTTATCCAAAAGCTCTAACCTATTATTATCAAGTTATTACAACATTAGCCATTACTTTATGCCCACTCCACTCAAATAAATAGATGAACTCAATACTTCTTACAAAAACGATGATGACCTCAATGTTGTGTAGAAAATTGAACGATTTGAATCATGTGATGACATTGTGAAGTACACCCAAATAGATATTTAACCCCTTAGTATTTGAATGGTTGTGTAGTTTAGATATCCAAATAAATAATTCTTGGTTCACTACCATCAATATGCCAATAAATTAGTCCAAAAGGTGCAGAAGAGTCCATGTATTGTGCTCGAAACTTCTAACACAACTGTTATACTGCATGAGAGGGTACTTGTCTACTTATTGTTGAAACAACGAGAGACTTGGACCATTTAGTTGGCTTGAAATCTCCACAATGTTTTTCCAACTGTTATGAATTATATCGACTTCAAAGAAGAAATATGAGTCCCACATTTAATTCTCATACGATAAAACCTGTTACTTTCTAATTTTGATTTAAATTATAAAAGATGACATATAATAAGAATTCATTCTTTAGTTGCAAGATATCGCTTTCGGGAATAGCCACACTATAACGAATTCAATATCTTTACCTAGCTAGGGTGTCACCACCGTTCCGATATAAACACCACATAATATGTATTTGCTAGATATTAAAAAAAAAAAAAACAGTTAATACAATGTTAACCAATCGTTTGGGTCAACTTAACAATATCATTAAAATGATCCGAATCGTTCATTGTTTAGGTCATGAATTAAAAATCACCCTTACAAAAAGTTACCAAATTTGAAAACATTCAGGCATCTAAGTGCGATAAAAAAATAATAGACGAACACAATACTTCCTATAAATTTTAAAAAATATATATTCATGATAATAATTAAATGAATAAACGATTTTCAATTTGACTAATTTTTTTCTTATTAGCCCACAAACTGGGTTAAGCATATAGCCCTTGAGTTCTCCAATTAAATTTTCTTGGTCCACTCCCATCAACATGACAATAAATTAGTCTATATATTGTTTTCAAGGGAATAGTCCATTCTCTCCGCTAAACTCAAAGGTGCAGAAGATACCAAGTATGTGCTCAAAACTATTGACTAATATTCAAACACAGTTGTTATGAGAGGTACTTGTCTATTTATCGTTGTCCACATTCTGAGACACCCCTAGGAAATTTCATTTCCGGTGAAACTTGTAATCTGTAAATTGGGGCCATATGCATGGTCTTCCTACATGGACCCAACAAGAAAATAGAAAAGCATAAGTTTGTACGTAAAACACGTAAATTGGGGGGCCTATTGTGTAACGTCTTGTCACTCCCACTAGAATTGAACTCAACAAAATTCAACAGAAACTTTGTACGCAAAGCGTTTAGGAGGGGTACCATTGTGCTGATAGCCTGACACTCCCATTTGCCCTTTTCTTTCTTCAGTGTGTGAATGCTTGAATTTTTGTCCACCAACACTACTTGGCTAATTACTTCACTTCTCTTTTTTCCATCTCTGATTAATGGGGAACACTTTGACCATATACTTATGTTATGTGGTTCTCATGAGGTTTCAATAGTGGTTGGGCATCCTCAAAATGTTAAATTGAAAGTCAGAGTCATGGTATGTACTAAGTATTGATAAAAAGTATTTTAGAAGAGAAAAGGTTTGTGGCAAAAATTAGACATAGTCATCAGTCATCAGTCTTCTAATTGTGGTTTAAAAAAAATTAGACGAACCCAATACTTCTATAAACAATAAAAAAATTCTAGATAATAATTATTAAATGAAGAAAAGATTTTTGATTTGGTTAATTTTTTCTTATTAGCCTACAAACCGGGTTAAGCATAGAGCCATTGAATTTATATCTCCAAATAAATGATTTTGGTCCACTCCCATCAACTTGACAATAAATTAGGTTATATATTGTTTTCAAGCGAACAGACCATTCTCTCCGCTAAACTCGAAGGGAATTTCCTTTCAAGTGAAGACTAATGAAATTTCCAAAAGGAAGACTTTTAAGTGTAATATTTAGATGAGGGTACGTCAATATTTCCTGTGAACCCCTCTACTTAATTATTATTTTTAAATATTCATCCAAAAGCTCTAACATCTTATTATTAAGTTATTACACCGCTAGCCTATACTCTATGCCCAGCCCACAGTGTCATCTTATTAACCAAAAGATTCATGATTTAGGTCATTACTCAAAGATGATCCTTACAAAAAGTTACCTAAATAAATAGATGAACTCAATACTTCTTATAAACGATGATTAACTGAAAAATGAATGATTCAAATCATGTGATAACATTGTGAAGTAAACTCAAATAGATATTTTACCCCTTTGTATTTGAATGGTCGTGTAGTTTGGATATCCAAATAAATAATTCTTGGTCCACTCCCATCAAGAACACAATAAATTAGTCAAAACTTCAAATACAGCTGTTATACTATATGCATGCTGAAACACCAGAATAGTCCAAAACGTTTGTCGGCACCAACGAGAGACTTGGACCATTTAGTTGGCCTGAAATTTCCATAAAGTCTTTGGGCATTTCCACAATGCTTTTCCACACATTCATTGGAGGTAACCTAGTCACTTGGCAGAGTAAAAAATAAAGTATGGTTTCTCGGTCTAGTGCAGAAGCAGAGTACATAAGAATGGCTCAAGGAGTTTGTGAATTATTGTGGATCAGAAGACTCTTAATAGAATTGAGTTTTAAACCAGAAAAGCATATGAAGTTACATTGTGATAACAAGTCAGCTATCAATATTGCTCACAATCCAGTTCAACATGATCGAACTAAACATGTTGAGGTGGATAGACATTTCATCAAAGAAAAAAATTGAGAATAAGATCATATGTCTACCCTTTGTAAAATTCAGAAGATCAATTAGCGGATGTCTTAACAAAAGCTGTCTGTGGACGAGTGTTTTATGACTCACTTACCAAGTTGGGCATTGGTGACATGTATGCACAAACTTGAGGGGGAGTGTTGACGTGAGTTGTCCTAATTAATCAAGGAGATTTATTTCCTTGATTAATTAGGTGATTTACTTCTGTATTTTATATAGTTGACATATCCATGTATAATTAGGAAGGTTAACTCACGTCAATAGATTTTAGGGTTTGAGATTTAGTGGGAGGAGAGATATGGACCAATGTGTGGGGATGAGAGGAAAAGGAGATGAGGGAGATGTCTGTTACGAAATTTAAGTTTACCAAATTAATCAAATTTTAATGCTCGCAAGTATACAAATCAAAAAACAGTATAGCTAAGTAAGCACAACATCGTCCCAGAAGGATTGTTTTAATTCTTAATATTCTTACCAATTAAACTGAAACTAATTTAAATTGAGAAACTTTAATGGATGAACTTGATTTGAATTTGTAATTGAGAAAAGCTTAAATTAAGGAAAGCAATTAAATGAAAGATAGAGTTGCACGACATAAGAGATTTAGGAAAACCAAGCGAGAAAGACACTAGAGCATCCGATTCACCGTAACCAATCCTACCCAATCCCTTAGCATAGCAATTCCAAGTAATTCCCCTTATTGATGATCAATTTCCCTAATCTATTCAGTGGCCATGGCATATGGTTACATCAAAAGTATCTTTACATGCAATTCTCTATGGCATCTAGATGAATTCGACACATAAAGACCTCTTAAGCTCTATGGAAATTATGTAGAGATCACACAAACCCTAATTACATGGTATCTACAATTAGTCATTCAAGGTACCAATTGCAAGAAGCAAAACTCAAGTTAAGTATGACATCTATTCTAACTTGCATCACACTGATTCAACTTAGATGGTGATTACACATCCAAACCAAATTAAACATTAAACACATCAAAAGATACTCAATAAAAAGAGAAAAACTTGAAATTAATATTAACTAAGAAATTGAGTATTCATGATTAGGCTATATCATAGCCCTAGCTAAGAAAATTAGTTCCTCGTAGTCATAATTGAAATCACAATAAAAATAGCATAAGAAAAAACCCTAGAATTGAATTCCTCCTCTCTTGTCGTTGTCTCTTTGCCTCTCGCTCCTTGGTCTAATGTGTTGTTCACGTTGATATTGTCTAACCTTACAATAAAGGAGCCCAACCACTTTATAATACTCACGGCCCATCAAAAGGGTAACCACCCTTGTTTAACTTGGACTCAAGTCCTAGTTGGAAAAGGGAAACAAAATAAAATCTAATTAATTACTATCCTAATCAGAATCCTTGGATGAAATTAATGAGGTGGCATATTGAGAGCAAAAGTCAAGCAGATCATGGTAAAGAAAATCGAAACAGAGGAATCCGAATCCAATGATTATTTGGTTGTGGCATCCCGTCTTCACTTTATTGAAAGAAGTGATCTGTTTTGGTAAAACAAAAATAGAAAAAGTATCAGGTGAACTGATCAAATGCATGGGTGTATTTAGCTGTGAAAAGGTCCAGTTCAATTCCTCTAATGGATCAAACTTTGCAAAGCTCAACTTTAAGCCCTGGCATCAAAACTCACCATGCTGAGCCCACAACTTCAGCAAAATGTAACAGCTTGTGGTAGTAGATGAGCGAGGACCCCACTTTATCCCATGAAGTGCCAGGTGGCAGAAGGCCATTGAAGAACAGGCCATCCATGCAAATCCACTCTATCTTCTCCAGAAAATCTCTATCAAAAGCTGACAAAACCCTACCCCTTTCAAGTTAATCTCAACCACCACCACCACCAATAACATTTCTGACTCTCTCACTCCAAAACTCAACCCAAAAAAAAGAAGAATGGCAGCGAACATGGCGACTGCATCAACCGTGATAGGCTTGAGCAGTTCCTCACTCTCACCAAAGAGGACATGCCTCTCTTCAGGTTCAATTAAAATATGCTCACTCACTCTTAACTTGCGCCCGCTCTCTCTAAAATGCGCCTCAGTGCACCATACACTAATGTTGCAAACAACCTTTTTTTAAAACTAATTACAGGCTTTGTGAAGCCTATTGCGGTTGGTAACCCTCTGAGGCAAGCCAGGACTTCTGGAGGAAGGTTCACATGGTAATTTACTTATAAATCCTTCTTCTTCTTTTTTAAGAAAATCATGACCGTTTGTTTGAATATATTTGTAAATATATATAGGTGCTAATTAGTGTGCATTGATAACATTACACCGGCATGTCACATTCTGTAATGATCACACCGAAAAATTACTCGTTATTGTTGTTTATGTGGTTTCGATCTTAAATTGAGCAAACAATTAAGGATGACATGCAATCAATGATGTTTGATATTTGTTGTGTTGTGTTGGGCATCAATAGCAACTTCCAGAGAGATTGGCTGCGGAGGGATCTGAATGTGATTGGATTTGGGTTGATCGGATGGTTGGTGCCATCGAGCATACCGGCAATCGACGGCAAGAGTTTGACAGGGCTCTTCTTTGAGAGCATTGGAGCTGAGCTTGCTCACTTCCCCTCACCTCCTGCTCTCACCTCTCAGTTTTGGTCAGTAGCCTTGTTCTTCTTTTTTTGGTTCCTTCTTAGTAATCTTTTATTTGCAAAACATAACTTGCCTTATTCTAATCTTGGGTCTCTTTTTTATATTATGGTCAAGGCGTTACCATATAGTAATCAAATGTTAAATTTTCATTCTTTTCCATTTTTGTTCAAAAATAAGAGCGCATTAAAACAAGCCTCAAATGCCGAGACAAACAGAATCGAACACACAGGCAAATTCCAAATAAAAAATAACAGCCCAAAATAAGGGGAAACAATGCTAAGCCCAATAAACCACCCAACCACATATGTACAGCAAAACAACCCCAAATGTCCATCAAATCCCAGCTCAAAAGGTTAAGTGATCAAAATTCTTCCTCTAGCCAACGCGACTAACCCAATGAAAAAGAATCTTGACTCGTAAATTAGTGGTCTTAGATTCGAACCCTCAGGAGGACACCTTAATGGTGTGTGTAAGAAACCCTCTTCTCCCCTCTAATTTAGACTATTGCTTATATTAAAAAACAAAATTCTTCCACTAGCCCTTTCATTTTTACTCCAAGAATAGAAGTCACAAATTTTGTTGCAGGGTTGAATTCGGGTAGGCTTGTTTAGTAATAGAATTAAAGCATGTCAATGCGACATAACTTGTTTATTAAATTTAAGGTTGATTTTCGATTGTGCAAGTAAAAATGTCTTAGCATAACAAGATTAGTTAATTGAGTCGATTTTAGGTCATGTCCTAAGAAAACTCTAAAACCTAAAAAAAACTGCAAAAATTAGGAGAACACACGCGAAAAATTCTCTCATAAATCCTTGGGATAATTAATGCATTAGGGCCCAAGGGCAAATTAATAAAAAGGGGCCAAACATGGTGCAGTGCAGGCCTTGCGTTTGAGTCCAACTCCGATAGTAGCGTGTACGCTAAAAATTGCAAAAAAAGAAAAAAAATAAGGTCCCACCGAGACTTGAACTCGGGTTACTGGATTCAGAGTCCAATGTCCTGACCACTAGACCATGGGACCTCTTGTTGTTAAAGCAGCGTTACTGTTCTTATTTATTCGTGTATGAGGTTTTAAAAAATCTATTTAAAGAAAAGCATAATTAATTAGAATTTTGTTAAATACAAATGATATTGAGGGCATGAGAATTTGAGCACAAGACCTCGGTTGCATGGGTGTGTTCTTAACCATTTGTGATATTTGATTAATTCCACTGCTTTTTTCTTTTTTATAAAAAATTATATATATCCATTCAGGTAAACGTGACTTGGATTATTGTACGTTTTTTGAGTAGGTTGTGGCTGATAACATGGCACTTTGGGCTTTTCGTCACCCTTACTTTTGGGCAGATTGGATTCAAGGGGAGGACTGAAGATTACTTTTGAATTTGATCCGTTTTAGGTTATTATGTAAAATCTATGCTTAATGTTCAACATTATCTCAATACTTCCTTTCCTTTCATCTCCAAGTGTAACTGCAAACTTCATTATCTTGAATTAATATTGTGTACTCCCGATGTAAATAAATATTATAGTCAGGCTATACTGACAAAGGGTCTATTTATGTTTTCTTCTTAAGTTAACCTCTCTTAATGGAAAATGGATGGTCATTAACCAAAAGTACATGGGCTAATTAAGTTGCATCAACTCAATTCTTCCAACGAGGTCTTGAAGGGGACATATCACGCATTCAGTCGTGTAAGGCGTTGTAGGCTCAATTAATTTAGAATAAAGAAATTTCACGCAATCATTTGCTAAATTATACATAAAAGTATCAATAGCTCTTTGTCAGTGGTACTTCTCATTCCAATCTCGAAAAATGCTCTAAGTTCCACTCCACTGTCCTTTGATAATAATAATAAAAAACTATAAACAAAACCTTTTTTGGGGTTCAAGTTAAGATTTTCCTGAGTGATGAAAGCATTTTATCTAACACCTCTTGAATGGTGTTAATAAGGAAACACAAGGACAAATAAGGGTAAGGTTAAAGAACCTTTGAACATGTGCAATTTGTAATTTCTTTTAGTTGGTAGAATTAAGAGATTTATATGCATATACTTGGGTTTTTATTGTAAAACATGGCCTAGGCTTCATTGGGGGTTTTTCTTGTGAAAAGTCGGTGGCAGTGTTATAATTTATAGGTGTTTGGAGTGTTCTTTTGTTTTTAAAATGAGCTTTGGGGTTTTTTTATAGAGTGTTTTTATAGGGTTAGGTTTTCTACTATTCCAGGCCCCTCTATTGGGCCTGAATCTTAAGCTCCCTAGAATTAATGTACTCCTCTAAATGAACCTCCTAACCGAATTATGATTTATCTTAAACCCCAAGTAATCCTTTGTCAAGCTAAGACTCCAAATCCTTTATTGATTATCAAATCCTTTACTGAATCAGCCCCTATCAGATGCCACCTCATTCCTTGACATCTAAGGAAATCATCGGTCATAATCTCTATTAATGGGGAAGCCATATGTCAAATTGTTGAGTTTGGTTTAAGTAGTGAGACTTGTTTTAGTTGGTTTGAGGAGCCCTCTGATATACAAGAAGCTTGTTTTTTATGATTCAATGAGTCGGGGTTAGGTTGATCATACCCCCGTTGTACTTTTTTAATTCATCAACAAAGTTTCCCTCATAGTGTCGAGGTTGCTTAAAAAATCAATTGGGAAAACATTATCTTTGACAAGCTGGGCCATAGGTCAAAAAGGCCAACTAGGTCAATTATGAAATTCCTAGATAGCTTTCACGGTTAATGATCCTAGCCCTCAAATTATCTTAGCCCAATTTGGTATGAGAAATAACGGTCCAAACATATTGATAAGAAAAATAATTCGGTAATTCCTAATAAATTATTATACTTTCAGGTTTATAGTAATGATATTACCAAGAGTTCATGTTTCATAATCGGCACTCCAAAATTATCGTCTAACACTTCTCTAGTACAATTTCTTCTTTATGTTTTTTAAAAGGAAGGAATGCATAATGATCTTTGATTGGTAGAACTAGAAATTTTTCAACGGGTGGGTTAGCTAAAGTTATTAGCTTAAATCTAATGATTTTTTTTTTAGGTACTTTCACTTTCTATAATTTTACTAAAAATAAAAGTACAAATTAAATCATATAAACTATGCTAGTTGTAAACATAAGACAAAGATGGAATTAGAGCCATGAATTTCATTTACAAAATGCTTCTCTTTTCAAGACATTAAAAAGATTAAAATTAAAGAATTAGAGCTAATGACTTTATCCTTACTATGCGTATTGGTGTTGGGAAAATGTTGGTGGAAGACCTCTAACTATGCCTATTGGTGTTGGTAAGGTTTGAAATTATTTATTTTTCTTTATTTTCAATTTAAGATAGTCGGCTACTCAACTATATAGGTTTATATTTTTTTTTCCCCAAAACCTTCCCTAGGCTACAACTAACCGGAGCCCACATAATGGTTCCACCAATGGATCTCTGACAAACTAAAAATCTTATGTGGTTCTAAACTTTGGTGACTAGTTGGCCAACGCAGTGAGGCCACCCACCTTTCACTAAGGTTCAAGTACCATTCCTCATAGACATGGTTGGTGTTGTGCATAAGGCAGGCTAGGTGCCTACCCAGCCCAAATTTTTTCCAAAAAAACAAATACCTACATGTGTTATAAGTCCAGCCCAAAATTTTAAAAAAATTAAAAGCAAACCCTACACACATGTTGCCTATCCAGGTGGTCCCATATCTTCTATTTCCTTCTCTTTTGACTATGTGACTTCTTGTTTCTCTCTCTCTTTGCTACCCTACATCAGTGACTTGTTTCTACCTCTATTTTTCTTCTTTTTTTTGGGATCAAATTCTACTTCTATTGGCTACATCTTCTATTATCTTGGATGGGCAACTTCGCAACAACATCTTCTCTTCTCCTTTTGTTAACAAGTATTCGTCTCATTCTCTCCTTTTCTATATATCTTTAGTTATAATTATAATTTAAAATTGAGTATTCTAGGGTTTAATTAGGGATGAATTAGAAATTTTTGGGATTTTATTGAAATTAATTAGGGTTTTGATTAGGGATGAATTATTCCAGGGCTTTGATTTGGGATTTTGTTAAAATTGAGTATTCTAGGGTTTAATTGGGGATGAATTATAATTTTTTGGTTTGGTATTGTTGAGAAGCTATTTTGATAATTTGTTTGATTTTTTGTTGACATGTTTGATTAAAATTATTTCTACACATTATTCATAGACTATATTTTATTATGTCGATCACAATCAGAATCCCAAGAGAACAAAGAATTTGTTGTCTTTTTTTAAGAAAAAGAATGATGGGTCATCATCTAGTACATTGTCTTCTAGCACTTCTTTATCTACTCCAATATGTGAAGAGCAAAATCTTCCCGAGTCTCACATTATCGAGGCTCCAGTTGAAAGAGTTGAATCTCAAAGAGTCGATGATGATCATGATTTTAATATCAATTATCTTGAGCGTGATCCAAGATTACATCGTCTAATATGCAAATATCCGGTTAATGGACAAGATAATGTGCGAAGAGCCTATATTCTTTTAGGACCATATCAACTTGAATTAGAAGATTATCCAAGCCACTTAGAAGGGTAGGTCTTTCGTCGATTTAATGAAAAGTGGTTTGGCCAATTCACTTGGCTTGAGTATTTAATTGGTAAGAATAAGGTATTTTGTTTTCCTTCCTTCCTTTTTCACATGAATCAGTCACACTCAAACTTTATTGTTGATGGGTATAAAAAAATGAAAGAGAATTGGTGGGAATCAATGTGCATTTCAACATCATGTAGGTAAGCTAAATTCATCACATCATCTTACTATGCAAAAGTGGATTAACGTACCAAAAAAAAAACACATCTCTTCATATTGAAAAAGAGGTAGATAAGCAATCAGAGCAATAAGTGATGGACAATCAGTTGTAACGTACAAACACAATAGAGGGCATTAGGTATCTAGCAAATCAAGCATTGGCTTTTCGAGGCCACGATGAATCCGTTGACTCATCTAATCGGGGCAATTTCATTGAAATAGTAAAGTTTTTTTGCAAGAATTAATATAGAAGTTGAGAAAGTTGTCATAGATAAGGCTTCTCAAAATGCTCAATACATTTCCAATGACATACAAAAACAAATCTTGAATAGTTTTGCTACTAAGGTGAGGAAGACAATTTGTAGAGAACTTGGGACGAACAAATTTTGTATTCTTGTTGATGAATCACTTGATGAATCCGGTATAGAACAAATGATTATTATTCTAAGATTTGTTGATTGTGATAACTTTATTCGTGAGCACTTTTTTGATATTGTGAGTATTACAGACATTGATGCCTTGACTCTTAAAAATGAGAAATGCAAAGTGCTTGGTAATAAGGACATTCTAGTTGAGAACATGAGTTGGCAAGGGTATGACGGTGTTAGTAATATGTATGATTCATAGAATGGATTATAAGCATTGTTTCTTCAAAATTGTCCATATTCATATTATGTGCATTGCTTTGCTCATCGCTTGGCGAGCAGAAGATGAAAATTCCCTCTCTGTTGGGAATTGTACAATTCCGCCTATTACCATGGAATTTCAACTCGGGATTTTAGATGTGCAATTCCCACGATATTTTCTGCGTGTAATTTGGCAAATCCTGAATTGATTTTGCCAAACGCTGAACTTTCCCTTTTCCACGCTCCAAATCCCGACTTTTATTAAAATCCCGAGTTATTTTACCGCATCCAAACACACCATTAGTGAAATTCACTCGTACCGTCGAGTTTAATATAAAAGTTTTGCCCAGTTGGTTTTTGAATCCTGGAATCGCCACTGTCGTAGAATATATTATTTTTATTAATCAATAATATCATATTGATTTACTTAAAAATAAAATAAAAAGTTTAATATTAAAATATTTAGGGGGCCAACAGACTGGCCATGGCCCATGAATTAGCCCGTTCTCTTGTCATGGCTCACAACTGTAGATTATGTTGAAGTTGACGATGGCCACCACACACACCCCTAAAAACATATGATATGACTTTGAATAGAAACCAGTAATACTGAAGACTGCAACCCGAATCCACGGTATGGGTGAAAGTGAGAGTAGGAAGACCTGTCGTTTACAAAGAGATATACTGTCAAATCCAATTGTATATCAATCTATTGTCATTGAAGTTAGGGAAGAAGAAAAGTAAGTGTCATGAACCCCCTCTCTAGGTGGTAGAATTAGATGGTTACGTGCAGAGGTTAGGTCTGTATTGTCAAAATTTGTTGAAATTTTGGGACTGGTCTTCTCTCCAACAGGCTTGAGAGGATGAGATTGTTCATTTTTTTTGGTAAGGGATGAGATTGTTCATGTCACTGGACAATACTTAGTGTCAAAATAATTATTCTAGATAATGATAAAAGTTAGTCGGTAAAAGAGGAAGGGAGGTTTTTAACACAAACGTATTACCAATGTGTCGGGGGGTTCGAGCTTAAGATCATTGATCTGCAAATCAAGACTTTTTCTCGTTGAATTGAACTATTCTGTTACTCAGTCAGTCAAGTAGTAGAAACAGGATGGTTTCCCCAATTACTTGGTCATTTTATAGAGATGAAAAATTGACAGGCACGTTCTTTGAAGGAACCATGCTGACAGTTATCATCTACCTTCCCTACTAGTTTCAAACAGTTCACACAGTAATGTCATTGGACGGTTTGGGGTTTTTATATTCGAAAAAATTGTCTTCATCAATTTATTAGGCATTCCCTACTTCTTAGCCTTTCTTCTCATTGAACCAGAAAGAAAGCAAATACTTTGCAAGTCAATCTGGAATCTTTTACCAACTTTGGTGCAACTTTTCAGCAGTGAAACTATAAAATAATTTCTCAAAATAATGTGGCTAATTTGGAGATAATTATTGAATTCTTCAGGGGGTAAAACTTCTAAACCATAACATTAAATATTTCTTATTCCGAGAAATCCTAAAGAGTTTCCAAACAAGTTAAAGGTTACGAAGACAAAAAAAAAGTAGAATATTATATGGTCGACAAATATTTTAAGAACTTTTTGTTTCTATGGAAATAGGCTTTTTGGGTAAACATTATGGAAATAGTATGCCAATTGGTTTTCTTTTTTCTTTTTTATTTTATTTTTAGAATTAAGAAAAGATAACATGGGTAGTTATGTTCCATAAAAGTAGGACCTATTATCTTATTTTGTTTTTATTTTTATTTTTTTAATATGAAAAAATGTGAATTTACCATATTATCCTCATTTAATTAATAATTTCAATTCTTAATGTTTGAATTAACCAATGACATTTTCTGGTATTTTGAATGTTTCATCATTCTCTGCCTTTTGCTTTATATATAGAAGATGTTCAAGTACAAGTCTACTTTTGAATATTCAAAATTACACCAAAAATAAAAAAAAAACTTTGATCATAATTTAGTTTTAATTTGAGTATTCTAGTATTACTGTTCCAAGTACTTTAAAGAAAATTCAAAATTTTTTTTTAAAGACCTTTTGTATTGAGAGGGGAAATAATATACAAAACTCACACACACTATACGGATGTTATGACTCGAACTCAGGACGTTTTTGAGAGACGTTGCTTCTGCTGATATATAATTACTTTTCATTCAAAGAAACAGTTAAAAGAGACGTTGCTTCTGCTCATATATACTCAGAATGAGCCTTACCAATAAGTTAGAGAATTGCAATAGGACCACGTGTTAGCTCTACACTACACACGAACTGTTGAATATATTTTTCAATCAAATTTGAAAGCGCTCCCTTGAGAAGTTTGCTTACAGTACGAATAAAGAGGGCAAGAATATTAATACAAATGGAGAGTAATGTCACTCACTTTTCTTTCAACAATTTTGAGAAGAGATTCAAGAAAACAAAGCAATAATAGTGCAATCATATCTATGTCCACCTCACTTTGTTAATTCACCTTCCAATGAGTTTCTTACTTTCACTCTCATCTTCCATCCCTCAATCAGCCAACTTTAATCTCCTATATTCAAAGAGCCGTACGGGCTTTCAACAAAATTATTGAATAATTGTACGATTAGTAGTGCACTTGAGTAAGGCCTCCAAATGCATCAATGGTTAGGAACCACCCACACGTAGCGACATGCCACAACACTACTTAAAATTATTTGCACTCTTACAGAGGAATGCAAGAATACAAAAGGAAAGTGTTATTCGCGCTCCCTTAAGCTATCCTAATCCTCTCTTATAACACATCATTTCCACTATATGGTAAATGCAAGTTCAGACCAATCCTCATACGTGCATGTAAACGGGTGAGTGTTTTCTGATTGTAACATGAGTGATATCTAATCGTAGCATAGCTCGAAATAATGCTCTCCCCCCTTATCCTAATCCTTTCTTTTCGCAGCATCATTTCCACCACATGATGCATGCATGTGAATGAATGAACCGTCCTAGCTAGTTTTATTTTATGTCATTGGTTGTGCTAGGGATTTAGGAACAAGGTTAATTGCTATGCCCCCGCAGCCTCAATACTGATAAACACAACTTGTGGCATGTGACTTGAATGTTTCAAAATTTCTGAAATCAAGCTGCATCATGGACCACCCACGTCATCATTTATCAAGTTTGTAGTGAATATGACAATCCACGAGCCACAAGATTTCAATTGGCAAAGCCGCAAAAGACATGAAGATCATGTTCATGGGGGTGGGGGGTTGGCCATGGGTTGCAGGTGTGGGGGCCGCAATCTATAATTATATTTATGTGGGCGTTTTCTGTAGGAATTGTTTGAGTGTAAGTTCCAAAAACATACAGCAAGGAAACTCCAACCAATCCCAAACATATTGAGCCGTTAGTAGGACCCCACTCCTCTCTTCCCATAACTTTTTGTTAAGAGGAGGTTCTTAAGGCTTGATTGACTGATTACATATTTGTGAGCTGTACTGCCATTTCATTTGATAAGATATTTGGCAATTATTACTCCGTACTTCATATTTGATTTACCCTCTTTTGTTTTTCGTTTTTATTTCTTTATTTCTTTTGAATTTCCACATTTGTTAGAAGCTCCCTTCCCTTTTAATCTTTTTATTTTGTCAACCTTGTTCTTCCTTTGCATCTTTAGAAGATCCACACACACACATCTTAATTACTGTAATGTAATCACGAGAACTCGAATACTGGTGGGACTACACACAGTACAGGGACCTTACCAACTGAACCAACCCTCATTGGTTATATATAGTAACACAGTAGATATTAAAATAATTTTGATTCTTATCTTCTCCTACGTTGTTTAAGTAAGTTATAATGGACTATGTTAACATTCTCTTTCAAATTCGAGATTAACTTGAATAGTATATGGTTTATTTAAATCCATGTCGTATTCTTCATAAACATCTTTATTTTCTAGCTTTTAACACTCTTCCTTTGTCTTTGCACATTGGAAGGTCTTTCCACACAAATCAAGATGTACTCTATTTCATCCATTACTATTTTGTCATTAGTGGATATATTTAGTTCCAGTATTCTAAAAGTACTTCATAACTTGACACTAAGATAGAATTATATCTAATAACCTACAGATTAGTGACACTTGTAATTTAAGATAACATTCTCTTGAAGCGCGACATTACATTGCGTAGCATTGGATTTGATGTATTTGAGTTCTTGTGATTACATTACAATAATTAAGATGGGAACTAATGATATATTGATTGATATGTTAAATAGTATTTGATATATTGATATTGATTGATACGTAGGGATTGTAATTTTCCCCACAGGTAAGGATCTTCGTGGGGATTCGACCCTAATGAGTTGGGTATGAAGGATAATAAACGGGTATGAGGATGGATTTGGGGAATTTTTCGAGTATGGTGTTCAGGGAGGGGCGGTGATGGTTTTCTAATCCCCAACCCGAACCCTCCCCTGTTTATAATATTTATGTGTGTGTGTGTGTAATTTATTTTATCATATAATTATATTATTAAGATGTATGATGGTGGTGCTACTTCTATAATGATGTTCATGTCTTGAACATGTAGTTATGATATGTATTAATTTTTTTTTAACTAGTCTAGATTTGTAGTTAATAAAAATGGAATTGATACAAATCTTGTGCTCATGATGTTTTTTTTTCTCATTTAACAAAGTAGCTTTTTTATTTTTATTTTTATTTTTATTTTCCGTAATGGGGCGGATTGGGAAACCCGTTCCCCAATGAAGGTGGGAATGGGGAATCCCCGAATTGAAGATTGTGGGTATAAAGGCATGAATGAGAAAAAAATGCTTAATGAGAATGGGGATGGGGATGGGAATGGGAATGGAATACCCTCCCCCGATTCGACCCATTTCCAACCCTATTGACACAAGAGCAAAAAATACAAATTAAGAATACAAAAAAATGATAAAGTATAAAGCAAAAACTTAGAATTGCTGGTTTGCACTTATGCCACTTTGACATTCTACTCATCTCTCTTCCCTCTCCTACATTTGACAGTAGGAGTATTTTTGTTAAACGGTATTTTTTTATCTGTCAAATGTAATCATAAACTTAATTAATTACTTTTTGAGAGATAAACGTGGGAAATAAACCAATATTACGACTAAATCAAGTGAAAAATAAAATAGAAATTTTGACATCAAGTAATCTAAAATGGACAGAGTCGATTAAAACAAAGTAAAAATTAATACTTGAGGAAGGGTTTAAGCAGATGGCGCAAGATCCGAGGATAATTAAGCAAAAATAATAAGAGAACATTCCAGCTTAGAGACAGGGGAAGGAGACAAAATTAAATACTGAGAACCTAGTCAACATTGTGGGCCGTTTATAATACACAGTTACACATGCACGACCCTGATTGAATGTCCCTTGCTTCACATGTTTGCCACGTCATCTTCTCTTATTTTTTAATATAAGAAAATAAAAAAATTAATTCTAAAACTCCAAACTTCATACTGTCGGGGGTCTAACCAAGTGGAAAATAACATTAACTTACGAACTAGTGCCGGTCTTAGGTTTGAATTTCAATGGCACCGTGGTAGTGTGTGGGAGAAACCTTGCCCTTATAATTTAGACTATGGCTTATATATATAAAAAATTTTTAAAAAAAATCCCAACTCCATTTTCCAACTATCACTCTCTCATCATCCCTTCCCAATTCTTTCCCCTTTTCAATTTTTTTTGCTTTTTAGTTTTTTCCCTCTCAACATTTCTAAACCAAAAGCTTCCATTCTTCTTCCAAAATTCCCATCTCTCTCTCTCTCTCTCTCTCTCACCCCACCTTCCATTTTTGATAGTTTTGACACCTTTTTGAGCTTCTTTGATCCTCTTTAAGACTGCCCAAAATCCTCCACAACCCAGAATCTTTGACACTTTTCTTTTTCTTCTTCTTTGCTAAATTCAAGGCTGACAGTTTGAATTACTTACCCAAAAAGAAAAACTTGACACCATCATTATCATCAATGTACTTCCATCAACTTTTTTCAACCCCTTGATTTTTGTTTCCCCTCCTCCTCCTCCTCCTCCTCCATCTCTCATTCAATCCTCAAAATCTTCAAGATCTCCCAATTGGATCTTCACCATTTCCTTCTTTCGTGCACATTTTATTTTCTATGTCTTGGCAAAAACAGCAGCATACACACATTTCTCCCGTCGACAGGCAATGCAAAATCAGGAAGCGAGGCGGGTCTTCGTCGTCTTCCTCTTCCCTGGTCCGTAGGTACAGATTGAAGCGGGCAATTCTGGTGGGTAAGCGCGGCGGGTCGAGCACGCCGGTCCCGACTTGGAAGACGACTATAAGCACCGCCAGATCATCGCCTTGCGCAGCCGTGATGATGCCGAATGCTGCTTCTGATGATGGTGAGGAGCTCGGCAAAGCAGCAGCAGCTGCCGGGCCCGAAGGACGGTGGCGGCGGATGGCGGTGGCGGTAAAGGGAAGGGTGTGCCATTGTCAGTTTCAGCAAGAAAGCTCGCGGCTACTTTGTGGGAAATCAATGAAGTGCCTTTGAAAAAGAAGGATGCTAAAGCCATTAAAGAAATGAGAATCAGAGAGGGTGTCGCTCAAATGCCATCTTTAGCGGGTTCCTTGCCGCCAAAGTTATCAGATCCATCTTATACTCCTATTTCTGAGGTGGGTTTATTTTATTTTACTTTTCTGTTGTGCTTATGTTTCTCTCTTTTCTATTTTTTTTTGGCTGTGAAAATTTTGTTAATCTTTCTTTCTGGGTTTCTTGTTTTCCATATTATGTGCCACCATTTCCCTGTGAGCTTTTGTTGCAAGAATTATTAGTTTTGTCCAGTTGGGAAGAGTTCTGTTCTTGCTGATATTAATGGAAGGGTAATTTTTTTGTTGTTTTTTTGTTGTTGAATTTGAATTTCAAAGTTACTGTCTTTTTGGAAATTCTGCAGAAGAAAAATGGATCTGGAGGAGCTGAAAACCAGAGAAGATTGTCGGCCGTTTCTCATAACCTTCATCTGACTGATTACCAATTGGGAGGTTTTGAGACTCATAGAAGTTCCAGTTTAACTGAGGTAAAAAACCAATGCATATTAATCAGGGCATATCAGATTTGGTAAAAAAAGGAGACATTTTTGTGTCGTTTGTGGAATTTAATTTTCCCTTTTGTGTCAAAGGTGCACAAAATTATTTTAAAAAAAATGACAAGATGTTGACAGTGATTGTAGAAATTGGTCCCCATTAGATTTGTCTGATAATAACCCATCTATCATAAATATCAAAAATAGTTTCCTGCCTTGTCATTTTCATTGAATAGTACTTTTTGCCTTTTCAAAAGTTCATTATCAATTTCATCACTTTCATGCTTAAGAAATGAGCTCTTGAAGAACCAATTTTGTGACTTGCTCCTGATATTATTATTGTAATGCATTTGTTTGCATGATCAACTAGAATGTTTGTGACTTGAACTTTTTGAGCACAGAAATTTTGAATCTCTGAGAATATGTTAAGATGAACCTGCATATGGCTCCCTGGGGTTTCTAGGGTGAATTTCAAGGATGATAAACTTAAACACATGTTGATTGCATATCATTAATTTGTAGGTCAAAGATCAATCTTGTGGAAAATCTGATCGAAAATGCGTAAATGGATTTAAGACCTGTTTGAAGGAGGTCAATAAGGGCCTTTCTACATCCAAGGAGCTCTTGAAAGTTCTTACTCGCATTTGGGGTCTTGAAGAGCAGCATTCCTTAAGTACAACCTTGCTCTCAGCCTTACGAGTTGAGCTTGATCGAGCCCGTATCCAAGTTCATCAAATGATCCGAGAACAGAGGTCTAACTGCAACTGAAATTGAGTACATCATGAGGCAGCTTGCAGAAGAAAAGGCGGCCTGGAAAAGCAAGGAGCGAGAGAGGGTACGTGCTGCCATAGCATGCATAGCGGAAGAACTTGAGGTGGAGAAGAAACTAAGAAGACAAACAGAACGGTTAAACAAGAAGCTTGGAAAAGAACTGGCCTGATAAAGAGGCTGCTCTGTCAAAGGCCATGAAAGAGCTTGAGAGGGAGAAGAGGGCAAAAGAGATTTTTGAGCAAGTTTGTGATGAGTTAGCCACAGGTCTTGGGGAGGACAGAGCACAGGTGGAAGAACTAAAGAGAGAGTCGGAAAAGGTTCGAGAAGAGGTGGAGAAGGAGAGGGAAATGCTTCAGCTAGCTGATGTTTTGCGTGAGGAGAGAGTCCAGATGAAGCTCTCAGAAGCCAAATATCATTTTGAGGAGAAAAATGCAGCTGTGGAACAGCTGAGGAATGAGCTAGAGGCTCACTTGAGATCCAAAATGGGTGAAGGTAGTGGTGACTCTCCAGATTTGAAAAGGATCAAAGAACTCGAGGCTTATTTAAAGAAAATCAATTTCGGATCATTTCAGAGCGCAAAGAAAGAAGGGAATGGAATGGAAGTTGCTGCATATAGAGAAGAGTGTGATGATGAAGACGACTCAGGTGGTGATAGTGATCTTCATTCCATTGAATTAAACATGGACAATACCAACAGGAGCTACAAGTGGAGTTATGCTTGTGGAGATGATACTGAATATGATTCGAAAAGGACTTCAGTTGATAAACAATTTAAAGGAAGAAGATCTCTCTCTGAAAAAATTCAGTGGGAAAGCATATGCTTAAACAAAAATTCCAATGGAGTTGATCAGTTTGGCATAAAAAGTCAAGGACATTCAGATGGGAATCATATGGAAAAATCCGAGCTTGTTCCTCAAACTCAAATGCAAGAATATGAAGCTGAAACCAAGAAAAATGGATCTGCCAAGGGTCTCACAGACCTTAGATTATCCAATTCAAAGGTGGTACCTATCCAAAGCTTTGCCGGTACAACTTGCCAGTACCAATCCTTGCCGCAGCAGGATCCCGGAAGCGAAGTGTGTGGAAGTTAGACGGGTGTTGCAAGAGAGTGATTGAAAGCCCCCCTCCCGCGGCTATCAGGAAGAAGAAATGGCAGGATCAATAGAATATAGATGTTTGCATGTTATCTTATTTCTTCCAACAAAGCAATGCTTTGCTTGTTTTTTATTCTTCAAACCTTGCCATAAAATTGTTTGCATCAATCATGTTCACTGGTCACTCCTACAGATAGAACAATTGTATATACAATTTTATACAATGCTATATGAATCCAATATAATTTATTTTGAATTTTCGGAATTAGATTTGCAGCATGGTTATTGAGCATGTTTAGTCCAAGTAAGAACATTCAACTAAAATAAATATCTCAGAACATAAAGAGAAAATCAAGAATGAAGAATCTGGTCAACCGTATCATGCTTGCTAAACTAAGGACTTTACATTCTGCATACATGACATTGTCTGCAGCTCCTACCTTCATCAGCTACATATTTTGCATACGCAGGATATAATGCCAATAGAATCAAAGATTTAGCAGATCTGTTCCGCCCATACATATGCTAATTATGAGAAAAATGTTACTCCGGCGTATCCAAATAGTTATAGCGTCGCATGGCGCCCTAATGTACTCAATATTTTTTGTTCATTCTACATAACATCTTATTTAAAATAAACAGTCCTATTCTGATATTCTGTTGAGTGCTTCTATTATTGCCCATGTCCTATTTCCACACCCACCTTACTTTTCCACCCCATAAATTGGAATTTTTAAAAATAATTTTCCCTTTTCACCACCATTATTCTTAAAATGCCTCATTACTAATACACTCTTTTCACTCGAAGATTATCTTCTTTCTTTTGGGTCAAAGTTTGGAAGCGAGAGGGGGAGGTGTCATTGGGTCAAAGCTATGGACCCGTTGGCTTTTCACTCGAAGATTATCATCCCACCCCTTTATCGTCATCTTTTGTTTTTCCTCCCATAAACCCCAACTTCATTCTCTAATTAAAATTGCATTAGTGCTGTTCCGTCAGTGGTTGAGGCACAACAATGACACTCCAGGCAAAACGAAATCAATAGAATGTTATGCCAAATATTTGAGAGCCCAAAAATATACCGTACTGGTCAAGTAATTTTACCAACATTTGATGCACACACTACCATATCTAAGAAATTACAGCTGGATCAAAATTGAATTCGATTAAATTCTACTCAGGCTTTTCTTTCATAAGCAAATTCAGTTACATTCAACATCTTTTGTTTTTTGGCTGGCCCAAAAATTGTACAGTAGAGGATTGAATGATATGGTAGATGGAGAAGATGATTTTAGGGGGCTAATTCATTTCTTTATTAATTTACTTGGCTCCTCACAAAATGGTAAACTTTTCATTAATATTTCATTAAAAGGCGGAGGGAGAAATAGGGCGGAGAGTGGAAATGGATTCTTTCTTTTTTTGGTCGACAAGCAGCACTCATTTTATTTCAATGACTCAACAAGTTTGAGCAAATATGTCCATGAACTTGATCTCAATAGACAGATAGGAAAGTACACAACCATATCAATTTAAACTTCGTAAGTACCAACTCTTTGTGGGTACCAATCAGTACTTAGGTTTCATTTTTGAGGAAGCAAAACATACACCAAGGCAAGAAATGGCACGGTCTACAGAGGAAATACAACAGCAATAATATATATATCTACAAAGGCTCGTCCTTTATTAGTGAACAAGGTCTACATTTTTGCGAACCACGCTCATATAGAAAACAGGTGAAAACCAATTATGGAGTATGTGAGACTTCAGTCTTTGCTGAGGCCGACACGAAAGTCACTGGATTTGTTGGATGGTCCTTGACAGTCAAGCTAAGCACTTCTGGCCGTGAATAGTGTCCAACCACATCGAAAGCAAATTTCTCCCTCGCTATTTCTCCAAGATCTATGCACCATTATTTGGTCAGTAACAAAATCAGTGCCTAAACAAAAGAACTCAAAATTTACAGGAAAAGACAAGTACAGATAGTTTTACTACAGACGGAATGCACCTCCCTTCGCATGGAGTTTTATTGTTTGAATTTTTGGTCTTGCAATGTCCACTATATGAGGGTCTTCTGTAGGTAAAGTACTTCGGTTCGAATTTACACCATATTTTATCCATGACTAAATTTATTAGATTCCTACTAGGTGATTTTATGGGATCGTGCTAGGCTTAGAGAAGGTCAATATAACTATTTAATGAATATGGACATTCCTGCAATTTCACTCGCAGTTGAAGTTTCTCTAATTTCCACTAAATCCCAAATGTAACTTAAAATACCTTGCAATATAGATACTTAATTGATGTTACCGGAGCACTATATAAACAGATGGCATACCAAGATCTGCTGAGATGAGTGCCTCCCCATCGTAATTGGGTCCAGCGAGAACTAGCCCCTGATGGTGATATAATGACACTGCCTCCAGCACAGACAACAGAATCTGGAGTAAGTTCCTCTTCTGTGCCGGCAAATACATATTCTGGAGGAGGGGGGTAGTCTTTCCTTCGACAGAATTGATTGGCTGATAAGACAAAACACCCACCCTCTAAAGCAATATGAGTCATTGATGCTTGCCATACATCCCTGGAATCAGCGGTAGGAGCACAATATATTTCAATGCCTGCACACAACAAAGCATCCTGCATCAAATCTCAGTATTAAAGATAATAGAATCAAAAGCGGAACTAAGAACGCATTTAAACCCCACAAATAAATACATCGGTATTCACATTGTGTAGAAAACTGTTATTCAACTTAAAACACTTACAGATGTTCTTCAGTCATTAAATTGCAAAAGGACGCATCATAGTATCAAAAGCGGCTAAGAACGCATTTAAACTCCACAAAGAAATACATCGTTTCTACCATACAGATGTATTCACATTGAGTAGAAAACTGTTTTAAACTAAAAACACTTACAGATGGTCTTCAGTTATTAAGTTGCAAAAGAAAGTAGCTGGGAAAAGTCGTGTATTGGATACAATGCCAAGTTGCTAAGAAAAACCAGATTATGCCACAAATGTTGGCATACCATTCTGGGTTTTAAGGAATAAGTGTCAATCAAGGTTGTATCTTATTTTAATTTGAGCCCAACTGAAAGGCAACATACTCCACATATCGCAGAGGAACTTAGCAATTGACTCAATCCAACATAAAGATCGCAAAATGGTATACTTAATCCAAATACCCAGTTGACCAAATAATCCTTTTAACCTGATATCAGCCTCTATAGTGCCACCTATGAAAAGCCATCCCCTACTCATATAACACTGAACTAAATTGTTAAAATATGAGTTCCAAAACAAGAAGAAAGGAGAAAAAAATAAACAATTGCATAAGCAGCTTAGAAGAAAATTGAAGTATTTACAAAAGTGAGTCAGAACAATTTAATTAAGTGCGGATTTCAAAATTTCCTGGAAAAAATAACTAACCTTTAGCATACATTGCTGTCCTTAGCAGTGGCATCCTATTTTCCCAACAAATGGCAGCACCTATTTTTCCAATTGGAGTCTCAAACACGGGAATTGTGGAGCCGTCTCCAAACCCCCAAATAATTCGCTCCAATGCTGTGGGCATGATTTTTCGGTGCTTTCCCAAGTAGGAACCTTGAGAATCAAAAAACAGAACAGTGCAATAGAGTGTATATCCATCTCTCTCTATCACACCCATTACCAAGAATACTTTGTACTTTCCAGCCATTGCTGCCAATCGATCAACTTCAGGACCTGCATTAGTTAATAAAAATAGTCAAACTACATATTCATACTTTGACAGTTCCATTGCCAGCCCGAACCTGGGTCAAATAATGACAGTTTTAGCACGCATAGTTTGTCTTCATTTTGATTTAAGACCAGGAAATTATAGCATGCCTCGGTAGACTTATTAACACTTGATGTTCCACTTAAAATTTGAATTTCATATATTAGGAGAATAATAAGCAAGCTTGGATAACTTCTACCTCAATTAGTTGATAAGATCCATGTGCTAAAATAGAGGTGTAGAATGGGTTGAACTGAGTGAAGCACACCACCCATTTGTGCCTCGCATCAGTGCCCTGACATGAACCACTTGTGCTCGGCCCTAGGCCAGCATGGGCACGAGGCACATGCAGATTCGTTCCCATGTCATGCCTATATCGTGCCTTAGTTATGCCATGTCATTATTGGCACAGGGTCCATGTCAGAATTTCTTTTTTGAGAGATGTGTAAAAAGCAGGAGAATGGGAGGGGGGCAGAGAGATAGTTGTGTGGAAAATGAATGGGCTGGGTATTTACAAGGAAAAACGAAGCAAAAAACACACAAAATAAAAAATGAAAGGCCAACGGGTTGGCTGGTTTGCAGCACTCATATGCGTTTAAAACATATGAACAAACAGGCAGGCTTGACTCAACTGTGCCAGGCATGGCATACAGGGCAGATGGCAAGGAATAACTCTGTTGCGCTATGCCAATTTTAAAAGGTCTGGGCCCATGCCATGCCCCATGCCAGTCTAACTCTGTTGCGCTATGCCAACTTTAAGAACGCATTCCCTGCTGTAATTGGAAATCAGAAGGGTAGAAGGAGTGGAGAGTACAAGATGACTAAATAATGTGGATTTTTTGTGCGGGGCTGCAGGATTTAACAGCTTATGCGAGAAATTGTACAAGTTCAAAATACCTAACAACTTTCACCTATGGAGACATGGAGACATTGTTCCCTGCGGCTGCAATTAACTGATTAAGAGCAGCATAGATATGCCCACACTTCTCATGCCAAACACTGGCATCCCTTGTTGCCAAATAAAAAGAGTTAAGATGCTCAGTTCCATTCCATGCTTTGAGAAGCCATTTTCCCATGAAATCAATTTTTACATAACTTGTTTGCTAAGTGAGAAAGATAAATTTATAGTATAACCGACAAGAGCAAAAGAAATTGAAACCTTTTCCCTTTCTTTTCTTGTTGTTTAATATTCACTAGACTCATGGAATATAACTTCCTTAGGAAAAAAGAGCATAAATTATTTCTCTTCACTTCAACAAAGCTAAGAACTTATAGCTACCAATAGTCGCATTTCAATTTTAACCATAAACTGACATTTAACCACACCCATTGCAGTTTAAGTAAACACAACATAAGTTAATTTCTTCTCTTGAATAAAGCAAAGAACTTATAGCACCTAATAGTTCACTTCAAAACACTACTCAATCAAACAGTACATTCTAATGAATTCAATTCATTTCAGTTTCTTATGCATAACCAATGCATCAAATCATCAAAAATGAAAAGGGCAAGGTAGATTTACCAGGAACATCAATGGCTGAAGCATGATACTTTCGGAACTCTTCTTTACCCTTAGCTGTTCTGTTCCCAATGACAATGCCAAAATTTGACCCACGTGGATAACCACCCACAAAAGCTTCCGGAAACACAACCAGCTGGGCACCATACCCAGCTGCCTCAGCCAATAACCTCTCAGCCTTATCTACGCATACAATCAGAAATCAGAACCACCAAACTACAAATATTTTCAATTTAACCAAGAAACCTGGATGCAGCAGCTAAAATGAATCAGATGAAAGTCATATCCCCAAAGCTTATTTGCCAACACGATCAGGATTCAAAAAAATAGAAAGATAACAACATCTGAAAAATATACTTCAAAAAATTTGGCTTGAAATTTATGCATATTCTTTTGCAAATATGTCAGCTTGACCAAGACCATATTTGCATTAGTCTTACAGAGGACTCCTCAAACAAAACCATATTGGGAAATGTACAGGCAACCCCCATGGGTTTCACCCCATTTGACACATGACCTTGTGGTTTGTTTTCTGAAAATTAAATTCATTGAGGGTTCTTCCGTGAGTCAAATCTGGTTAACGGAAAATAGATTACATGCTGGCACCTGAAAACATATCTATTGTAACTTGCAAAGAGTACTTCCTTGTGACTATGTTACCCCTTCTCCCCAATTTTGCTCTAAAAGTACTTTAGCCTTTCGAATCATTGAGGATGGATTGACCAAAGGAAGAGACTAATTCGTATTAGTTAACTAGAGTAAGATTTACACACACACACACACACACAAAACTAGTCAAATATATAAAACCGCAATAATCTTGAACATTGGATCATATTAATTTGCTTAGTGATTAAAATAACAAAAGGTTCCAACTTTTCAAAGGATTAGCAAGATTTACAAGTTGCTTACCAAAAATATAGTGAAACAATTAACTGATCAAGCCAAAAAGTAGAAATGCAGTGGTCTTCCAAAACCCAGAAGACAAAAAACAAAATTTCTTGATTGGGAAATTAGCATAAACACTCAGAGTACAAGCAAACTAAGAAGTTAAAAGGCTCAGAGAAAGTACCTAAAGTGGCAGGAGTGTCGTAGAAGACAGTGGAGGCTTGGACCACGGTGGCTCGAACAGTGGGTGCGGAGGGGTCAGCACCCATCTCAACCTCGGCGACCAGAGCTGGAGATGGTACCAGAGCCATTTTAAATCTCCTCTCTCTTGCTTGGTTTTGGTATATTGGTTGGTATATATTTTCTTTCTGTATATATGAACAATGACCAATCAATTTTGTATCCGGGGAGATTCCATTTCAATGACTATCAAACAATCAACATTTCCACTGGAAACGGCTAAATCAAATTTGTTTTCGCTTGTGTATTTTTTTAAGGGATTCACTATTATGTCAAGGGTAGAAACACACCCAAAACTCATTTACAACATAACAAAGAGAATTCGAACTTCCTATAAATTACAAAATTGTCATTGGTTTCCTAAAACAAGCCCAATCCCAAAACTTCATCAAAACACTCAATATAACATCAAAGTAATGAGCATATAACTAAACCCCAGTCCCAATCTCTTGGACTACAGGAGTCCAAAAGATTGTGGTCACCCATCGTTGGATATTAATCCAATTGTTCAAAAAAGTTTCTTAAAAGGAGTGCAAGAGTGAGTAAACCGTTGAATTTATATCAAACAGTGAGTGACCACAAATCTCTTGAACCCCTATAGTCCAAGAGATCAGGCCTAAACCCTATATATATATATATTTTTTCTTTTGGCTTGTGTTCTGTGCGTGGGGTTTTGCAACTGTTTGGTTGAAAAATCGAACGTGTTCAATAAATTAAGGATTTTTATTGCAAAACGTCCACAAGATTCACGAAATTATCATGCAAAGTCTTTATGTTTTTTTGTGGCATTAGTGGTCCTTAAGGTTAACACTCTTGCTTACAAATAATCCCTACCATTAGATTCTGTATGAATTTAAATAAATATATTAAGAAAAGAAAAAAAAATAGCACCATTCTCAATCAACCAAAATAAATTAGCACATATGTGGAGCACATGCCATGTGGATATTTAACCAATATATTATTCTTTAAAAAATTATGAAAAAAAATTTAAACAAAAATCTGGAAACATCTCAACCAACCATTATTCTCTCAGTACACCTATCCAACTTCCTCTTCGTCCGGCGAAAATCCAACCGTCACTACCATCACCTTCACTTCCCAATAAGAGAGAGAGGGAGAGTTAAAGGGTTTTGTTTTAATTTTTAACTTTTAATTGAATTTAAATTTTAAAATATACAATTTTTTAAAGTATATTTTCTTCTTCTTCTTTTTTTCAATATTTTTTAATTTTTCTATTATGCTGAAAATATTTTTTTCCATTTAAATCTACTTGGCACTATTTTATTGGATATGTAGGCTCCAAATATGTGACACATGAGTAAATTAATGAAATTCTTGATGAAACCTAACGATAGAGACTATTTATGAGCATGGATGCTAACCTTAGGGACTACTAATGACACACAAAAACATAAAATGACACAACTTGATAATTTTGTAAACCTCAGGGACGTTTTGTGATAAAAACCCTTTAAGAATCTATTTTTTTCCCCCATAAAACTCATCATAAAATAATAGTTTTTGTTGACTTTCCTTATAAAAGGATAAAAGATTGGCAAAGGTCATTTGGACAAGCTGTCTATGTCATTTTGTAATAACCCAATCCTAAATTAATATTTAATTATTAGTTTATTCAAATAAAAGACAATTTTACCCATGGAATATTTTAATAGATTAAAAGTTTACTTTTTGTACGGGAAAGAATTTGGAAATTTCAATTGTACTGTTGAGTAGAGCATGTTGAGATGAGTTCGTAGACATGTAGTGAGCTCAAAACGGAGTTGTAACGAAGAAATTACGATCAAAAGAAATCCAGTGGCATAATCATAATTTTTGTGAAGTCAGATTTTTTTAAAAAACTGGCAGCTCCCTCTCTCTCTTCTACCTCACTACACTCTCTCCTCGAAACAGCACCTCCATTTTTTCTTTTGCACAGCCACTACTTCCCGGTCAGATTCTGGCGCCGTCTGACGTCGGTTGGCAGCGCTTCTTTCACGAAAGTTGTTCTCCTCCTCATCCTCTACAAAATCCATATGATATCTACCCTTGAAAGCCTAAGAAGTCTCCAGATTTTGGATGTGAAAATTGACGAAAAATCTGCCAGATTTTTGTCAAAACTTTCCGTCCCTCATTCCGGCGATTCTGGCCACCATTTTCTTCGATCTAGGTCTACCTTTTCATTCTCTCAATGTGTTCTAGCTGATAGTTGAGCTATTTAGGATCGATTTCTGCGTTTGGTAACTCAAATAAGCAATTGAAATTTGGCCCTTTTTGGCTAGAGATTTTGGCCACTTCCGGCCACTTTTTGGGGTTGGTCCAAGAACAAAAGTTGCTCCACTCAATGTCTTGATCTTTTAGGTATAGGTCTTGACCGGCGGTTTGAAGATTTTTTTGATCGCCGGAATCGCTTTGGACACCCACGCGCTGCCGGCGCGTGTGGCGGCGCGTGGGCACTATTTGGGTGTCCCTCTAGTCCTAAAATGATCCTGATGTCATCCTGAGCATGACGGTATACTTGGATTTCAATTTGGTTACCGTTTGATTGTCGATCGAATATCGCATATTAGGCGATATCTGGGTTTGATATGTTCCAACCGTTGGATCGACTTGATTTTCAAATATGTTGATCTAGGAATCTCTAGAATCATGTAGAAATTCGCGGATAGAGAATCGGAGTCCCGAATACCCCGATAACCGTCCGATCGTACAATCGCGAGCGATCCTACCGTTCGATTTGGACCAAACTAGCAGGACATGGTTATTAAACCTTGTTGAACTCATAGAAACTTCCGGATTGGAAATCGGAGGTCATGGGCCCCGCGGGCCCAATTGACCCAATTTAGGAAGTTTGACCTTCGGTTGACCGTGAGTCTTCCGAGGTAGTTTCACCCTTTAAGAAGTGCTAGAACGACCGTGTAAATGAGGCTTAACTGTTTGTGAACTATTTTGATTAAGTTTGGATTATGAGTCTATGTTATAGTGTGTTATGATATTCTTGGGTGTTGTCCTGATATTCGAAGTTTATCTTGTTATTTATTTATTTATTGTTATTATGAGTATTATTAAAGTATATGACTGAGTGATATTGGATTAGAAGTAAAAAAAAATAAATAAATAAAAATCTCTCCATCTTTCTTTCTTTTGCCCCCCTCCCTCCCTCCCTCCCTCTCTCTCTCTCTCTCTCTCTCTCTCTCTCTCTCTCTCTCTCTCTCTCTCTCTCTCTCTCTCTCTCTCTCTCTCTCTCTCTTCCTCTTCCAAGTCGTTGTTCAGTCTAAGGATCATCATTTGGCCCTTGGCTCGTGAGTTGAAGTGGGTAGCCCGAGGCCCGTGAGGTCAAAGCTCGGCCCGACCCGATGATTAGGCTCGCTCAACCTGACTTGCTCTAAGACTGGGTAGGGTTTGGACCAGGCATGGACCTTAGTACAGTCTAACCTGCGCAACAGCCTGGGGGGCCTTTTATTTTTTCTTAGTCCTAAAATAATATTTAACCCAACATGAATTTTCTTACTAATCTGGGCTATAACGTGTGAGGATCTTAAATGGGGTTTTCAGCTATGAGTAAAGGGGTTGAGTGTGGGTCTAGGCTGGGCTAAATGTTACCTCTGGTTTTTAGTTCCTACAATCTGTTGTCCAAGCCTAAAAATCTACAAAAACCCACCAAATTTTCTTAATAGGTTTGTACTTAAGGTAAATTTAGCCCGCCCGATTTGCAATTCCAGGGTCCGTCCCTAGTTTGGACTTAGGGTTTGAAACCCTCGCCCGTGGTCCAACCCAACTAGGGCCTGTTCACAACTGGCCCGACCCAACCTAAGCCCGCCCAAGGTCTGACCGTCTATGCCATTCTTTTTGTAAGATTTAATTGATGTACTCCATAACCTTATTTTATACTTAATCAAAATAATTTAATATGTATGAAAAACTAATAAACTCTTTTTTTTTTTTACACATGTTATAAATTAAGTTCTTTTTTTCAATGTTGTCTAAAAGCTGTATAATAAAAGCTTTGTAACAGATAAGCAATATATACATTGGCGGATCCATGAAATTTTTAGCGGAGTTGTAATTTTGAAAGGCTAAAAACTTTATAATAAAAAAAATTGACAACCAAATATCCTTATAATTTAAACAATATCAATGTCATTCATAAGTCATAAAAAAATAGCATTACAATTAACCTACAATTGTTGTCGACGAGGTTTCATATCATGAAAACGTCACATTATATTTTTATCACTAATACAAACAAAATTCAAAAATAAAAAATAAATGCAAAATTCTTGGGGTGCACACTTGACAAATTGGTAATCCTTTATAGAGATAAACTCCCAGTCCCACTTAAATAAGGAGTTGGGCAAGAGTTTCCTTTTTTTATTTTTTTATTTTTATAATATTTAAATATTTAAAATTTTATTTTTAATCCTTGTTTGAAAAAAAAAAAAAAAAAACAGAAGCCTTATTGTTAAAATCCCTACAGTTTAAGCCTTTTATCCTTTTTTATGTAGGCCTTAGATAGAATGTTGTTAGAGCCCACGAATCGGCAGTCCAAGTTTGCTCTTTTAAAAAAAAAAAAAATTTTTTTTTTTAAAGCTTGGTCCAAAACAACATCATTTTTGCCAGGATTTAATATATATATATATAGGAGCTAACAAAAAAGCAACAAACTTCGTTTAGCCTTTTCGTCGAACACCTAGAGTGCACCGCCTAGTCTGAGCAGAGGGGCAATATGCAGCACCTACAATGTCTTTTCCGGTGAGGAGAGGTGCAGTTGCACCTCCCTGTGGCTTAATAGGTCCGCCACTGAATATGTACACTATATCTTTTAGTGCCCCGTTTTTGTCAAGTTCAAATTGAATGGTTCAATAAAGAATTTGAAAGCTTAGTTTGGTCTTATTAATTCTAATGACACAAATTGCTTGCATTTTCATGATGTCAATCCTAGTTTAAGATAAAAGTAATACATTTTCATAAGATTCATTTTTAGGTATAATATTTTTTAAATATATTGGCTATTGGTCTAGGTTTAGTAAAAGAGTTTGGCTATTATATTTTTGTTTTCTTAAGTTATGTAGTAATCTATACTATTGTTTAAGAGAAAACTCTAGTTATGTAGCTCCAAAAGCCGGTCGGGTCCGCCCAGCTCAATGATGAACCTAGTTTAGCATGTTCTCCCTCTCTATATCCCTATCCTCATTTCTTCAACTACCATGAAAAATAATAATAATAAAAAAGAAAAAAACCTACAAGTTATCCTCCTCCTTCATCTCCCCCTCCTTCCCCTTCCACCTTCCACTCCCGTTCCCTCTTTGATCTCTCTCTCCCCAACTCTCTCCCGTATTTATCTCTCTCTGCACTCTCTATTCACGGTGGAAAAAAAAAAATCAAAACCACTCCACTGCAGCTTGAATCGGCAGAGTGTAGTGGTTAATCGAAGCACGGGTGGAGAGGGAAGTATAAGGTTGGCTGAGGGGAACAAAACCTAACCAAAATCATGGCTAGTGGTGGCCTGCCGGCAGCGATGTCTCGGAAAAAAATGACGAGGAAGGGGGTGACAAGAGAGAGGGAGGCGAGGAGAGGTGCGTCGGGGAGATGAGGAGGGGGAGAAAGTGTTATTTTTTTAATAACATTTTTTAAATTAGTTTTTATATATTGAAAATTTTAAATAATTAATTAGTCTACGTGGCAAAAATATGGGTGACTCCACGTGGCAACATTATTTAACTAAAAAGATGATGGTCAAACTAACGAAAATATGAAAGTGATATGCAGGGGCGGAGCCAATTAAGGCCTAGGAGGGTCATATGACCCTTCTGACCCAATGGTAACAGTGTACAGATTACCTTATTGACCCTTCTGACCCAATGGTAACAGTGTACATATTACCTTATTTCCACTTTCAACATTTAAGTAAATGTCTTTGTCATTTTACTTTTATTTATTTTTATATTACTCCATTTACTTAAGTTTACAATGTAAATAAGGAAGTACCCCCCATTTGGATTCAAATAAAAATACTAGAAAATCAAATTCCCACCAAATCAAAATATGAAAAATCGGTTTTAGTGTAAAATACGATTTAGGCTAAAAATGATGGCTCATTAAGTCAATATATACTTCATACTAAAATCCCATAAAATCAAGTTTTCTTATTTGATGTGTGAGGAATAAAAGCCGCCAAAAATTATCTTCAGAAAATGATTATTCCAAAAACCCATTTTTCATACTTAGTCAATATTTTTACATAAAACAATTTTTCATGTATGATATGAATGCATGAAGGAACTAAGGTCAATCTAGGTAAAAGGCCTAATCCACTATGATGTTAAACCCTATTTGGTTTATGTTAAAACTTATTGAAAATTAGTTTATGGAGCTATGAACTAGCGTGGTTTATATGATTTAATGTTTACTTTTATTTCTACAAAGACTATAGAAATTGTAAGTACATGTACCAAAAAAAATAATCATTAAATTTTAAGCTAATAACTTTAGCTAGCCCACCAGTTGAAAAATTCCTGATTCCACCCTTGATGAAGCATATGGAAGTGGGTGGTAGAGCAACTGGTTTGACCTTCTACCACGTAAGTGTTTTTATTCATGTTCAGTTTAATTAGCAACATCTTCCAATATTGTCTTAAAACCCATTAAATATTTTTGGAACAACAACCATCAAAGTTTTCTTATATAATTGAACTTATTCTAAAATATTTATGTAGAAAAACAATGGATACTTAAGATTTTAGGTTATTAATCTATTATCTCATAGTTTTATTCTCATGGCACATCCTTGTATGCATTTTTCTTCTCCTCTAAACCATCCTAATCCAAGTCTGGTTGTGGTATGGCTTTTCCATTTATCTTGGCTAATAATGTTGACCCTCCTTAAGAGAATTCCTGGCTACGCCACTGGTGATATGAAAGTAAACATTATTTATGCGACTAAAATGAAAAAAACTTGATGTATGGAAGGCTGAAACTCGATAAACTTCAACGTAGTAAAATGAAAATTATTCGAACAAATAAGAAAACAAAATAGTAGAAAAACATGAATAGAGACATAATCGAAGCTTTGAAAGTAAAGTTTTTAATGTTGGAAATTAAATTGAGAATAGATAGAAAATTTGGCTTTGAGGCACGTTAATACGTTTTCTGTAAAATGATATTTGCCCCTACTCAAGAGAAGTTTGCTAATGGGTTACAGACAAATCACTTTTAGGATACAACAAAGATTGGAATTATAGAGTTTAGCAAAAACTGAAATTCCCTTAGAATTTTTACAAGGAAATTGTATGATATATTGAGAAGAAGAGTTAGAGAGAGATTGACTTATGATGTGTTTAGAAGTCCCACGTTGTGGGGTTTTTATAGATTCAGTGAGAGTTAAAAGTATCGATTTGATTTTGGTGAAGAGGTGCCAAAACACTCTTTTGGTGGATAGATGCCTCTTATTGAATATAGCTGTCATACCCAAAGTTCACAACTGTTGGAATACTTTTCAAAGAACAACTCTGTTTCACAATGCACCCACCGACTCATCACTAATATATGCAACCAGTCATATATCTATTCATATATATATATATATATATATATATATATATTGAAATCTCTAACAATTCCTTCAAATTTCAAAAAATATATATAAACTAGAAATATCATTCTCTCATTCAAACCAATTATAAACATAAATGAAAGTACCAACAATTCTCATCCAAATTGTAATATACTTTGGGCTTATTTGTTCAAATACCTCATGTGGTTTACAAAATGTCTCAGATTGCCCCCTAACTTTTGTAATGGCTCAAATTACTCCCTTAACTCCCATTCCATTACTAAGGTTGCCCCATGCCGTGAATTTTCAACGAAAAATAGTTATCTCAGTTGATGTGGCAGGGGTACTCGAGTAATTTCATACAAGTGGCAAAAATTGATCAGAAATTGGCATCCAACATGGCTATTGGTGGAACCCATGAGAGAGTATGTTATACTGGGCTAGGGTTTTGAAAATTTCATACCATTCGAGTCCACTAATTTTCCCCCAATTGTTTCCAAAATCACAACCCTAGGTTCCCCCTCCAACAAAACAACTAAAGATCCCTAAAATTGGCGTCGTCGTTGTTGGAAATTGGGGTTCTTCTTGCTGACAATTGGGTTCTGCGTTTTGGCGAATTTGTGTTTTGGTTCAATTGAAAAAGATGAAGAAGATATGGAAGTGAGAGAAGCAAGGCAGGCAAGGTAGGCTTCATGATGTTACTGTGGAAAGGTGGCAAGAATTATAACTTCTTGGACCAATTCAAACCTAGGAAGACTATTTCAAGATTGTCCACTCTCAAAGGTAAGATTCTTGGATCAATTCAAATCCAGGGTTTGTTGTTAATGGGTTGATGTTGCGTCGATTCAGCTGCACCAAAATGGATGTAGCTGCATCCTCAACTTATGATACTCGCAAGTGCACGAGCCGTTCGGTAGTATAGCATATGTAAGTGCAAGGTCGATTCCACAGGGATTGGTGATTGAATAATCCAATTCAGTTTTCCTACACAAAACAGAAAAACAAGAAAGAAAATAAATAAAACAAGAAAGAAAGAAAAGAAAATAACTCAAGCAGATAAGTTCCCAAGTTCAATTAGATTAACGTATTGATTCTCGCTAAAGTATGATTAAGCCATGGTGTTTGGTCCTAACCTTGTATTCCTAATTCCCTAATTTGATCATCTGTTGTCTAACCTAAACCAAGCATTAGGAATCCATTAAGCATAGAAGAACATTTTAAACAACCAAGTATGTATCTAATCCCTGTTGTCGAATGTCCATACATACTCTTCCTATTCATAGTTCAATTCGAATTAAAGCATGATGTCTACTTTTAATTCGAACCAAGATAGCTAACATGCAAGCCTAAATGGTGATCAATCATTCAAACTAGCATATTAACTTATAAGCATAATGAATAAGAACAAAAACCATAATTGAAACTTGGAAGCTAATCAAACTTGAAAGTAAAGAAAAGAATTTACATAACAATGAAAAGTAAAGTGGAACTAAGAAAAACTTAAGGAGAAATTCAGCACAAAGATTTCATTACAACAATTGAAAACTAGAAAGAGAAACTAAGAGAATTTGAGGGAGAGAAGGGAGGGGAGCTATAGAGAAGTGTTTGAGAGCTCCCCCCTTTGGGGATGTGTTTTGAAGCTTGAAGACTTCTCTATTTATAGGGCTAAGAGGGAGGAACATCATGATGAATTCCAACACCACAATTCCTCTTTTAATACAATCCATAACTCCCACTTCATCTTGTCTATGTTAGTGTGGTTGGAATCAATTTCATCCCATACTTCTTTTGTTGCACCTCAAGCTTTCTTCACATGGGTTTGCTGGTTTCTTCTTTTAGCATGGAGGTCTGGCTCTTTATTTGCTGCCAACCCATGTGCTGCTAGTCTTTGTTGCTGGCTAATAAAGTTCTTTTGTTGTTGCACATGTGTTGCTGGAAAAACGAATTCTTCTGAACCAGGCTTGGTGTAGGAAGACTTGAGGTTTCAATATGTATCCAATGAGGCTCAAATTTGGATATGTCATAATAGACACCCATTGAAACAACTTTTATGAAGAATATATTCCCATATGAGTAGTACAAGTATACGTTTTGGAACTTGCAGTTGACTGCCGAAAATAATCTGGAATTGACTTCATTGCAGTCAACTTGTGGGCTTGTTTTGGGCTTGATCTTCCCTCCTAAAAAATCTGGAAAAATCTGGATCTTCAAACCCTTTGAATTATCTTTTCAAGCATATGCAGCCCAACTCAAGAAAAAATCGGAAAGACCTTCAAATGTCATTTTTGGCCCAGTAATGCAGATGCTGCCGAATTTGACCTTAAGTTGCCAAAACTTGTATAACTTTCTCTAGAAGACTCGGAATCATGAACCGTAAAATTCTCCAGAAACTAGACTTCCGCATCTTTCCAATGATATAGGGCTCAACATCTGGTTCATCATGAGAAAGTACAGTCCAATTCGTAAAGTTGACTGATCTGCAGACACCGTTTTGAGCTAACTTGTTTCCAAAATGCATTTAATGAGTCTCAAGCTTATTACACTGAAACAAACACAAAATTTATTAAAAGCATAAGTTTAACTCAAAAACATAATCAAATCATAAGTTAGAATGGTGAAAAATGATATATAAATATGCACCGATCAGTTGAAACATTGAAATTTTTTGTGGTGGGTTGATGCAGGGAGGAGTTAACCAAGGATGTGGTTTTTGGGAATGGGCTGATGATGAAATGTGTGATCATTCCAAGATGGTGATAACTTGCTGAGGAAAATTAATAGGTTGGAAGAGGAGAATGCAAAGATTCAATTGAAATCAAGAATACTGGTTACTGCTCTTGTGCTAATTAATATGGTTGATTACATGTGTTGTTATCATGGCATGAAGATGATTCGAAATTGAGAGAATAATATGGATGCGTTAATGGATGTAATATGGTTATATTTATGGATGTAAGAGGTGTTGTAATATGTTGATTGATGTAATATGGTTGTATTTTGCAATGTAATAGGTGTTGTAAAATGTAAACTGTGTTTTGATATGAACTGGGTATGAAGTTTGCAAGTTTTGAGCATTTTTTATATATATATATAAAGTATCTTAAGGATTACATATACCATCTGTAGGATTACACAAAAGAGGCAACAGAAAAGTGGTAACATAATTCAAATATAACACAAAAAAGGCAAATGGAGCAAACAGATTGGCATTGGCATTTCAAGCTATGTTATATCTCCCGGCTTTGCTGCTTTTCCATTTAGGGTGGTGCAGAATCGTGTGTATCTACATGACTAGGAGAGGTTTCCTCCTGGCAGTTCCTGTTATTTAAGTTCTACGTCTTATGAAATTTTCCACTGCAGCGAAGATGAAACTCTCCCACTGAATGTTTTAACCGGGACTTACTGTGGCCTTCCTGCCACAGTACACTATATTAGGAGTTCCGGTTTTTTAAACATGCAGAAGTGGTTGTGTCTTCAGAAGGCTTGCAATCCAGGCTATGTGCTATCCATCAAGGCATTGTACACTAGTTTAGATGGCCCTATGGTTGTCTTCACTGAGCTAGTAAATTCCTCGCTTTCTTCTTAGGTTACGAAGATGAAGAGGGAACAAATTCCACTCGTCGATCCGGTAACCAATTATATAATTCATTCTCTCTGTTCTATTTACAGAGATATTCTCACGTCGATGATGCATGTGCTCGATTATATTGGTGATTGGCATGAGAATGTCACCCTGGATAACATATGGCAAAGAAACGGAAGCACGGTATTAGGCTGTCCAAAATATTCAAAAATTGAAATAATGGTTCAGGCTCAGCGTGATACCGAAATGTTTGAACGTGTAATCAACATCATTCATGATGTTTTACTGCCCAAAGAGCTAGAATTCTTCTGTAGGATTTTGCACAATGATGTCGCTGTCATGTTGTCTTTATTGGTGCATATTGAAGACACATACAGAGAATATGAAAAACAGGTTTTTGGTTGTGTGATAGTTTTTTGACAGTACCAATTTTGTTGCAGGGGACGATGCAAAGAAAATATTTAAAGGTTATTGGTATTACTTCTTTGCAAATGAAGCCGAATTTGTGGTGATGTGGCATACTAAATTAACAGCTCATAATCCTATTACTTCTAGCATAGGTAATCCAGTTACTAAGCAAAATATGACATATGAGGTTAAATTCATTATATCTAAGTGGATGGTGGATGGGCATCCCATCAACTTTCTCGTTTGTGTAAGAAATTGTGCGGAGCATGGCACCCATTTGGAGAATGAAGCATGGTTTGACTTACTTGTGAGTGATGTTTTGCTTGATCATTTATCCATGTTGTGCTATTTGATATCCGTATATCACCCTGAACCATTCCTCTCATCATTCACATCCTTTACTTTGAAATGTGTTTATTGTTATATTGATATTTCCAAATATGCAATGAAAGTACAAAAAAAAGGTTCATTACCGGCCAACTTTTTCCAAGGGTCCCCAAATTCCCTCGGTAAAAGTGTTTTTTCGGACAAAAAAATGTTGTCCGTTGGAAATATGGCACGGAGATGGAATTTATTTCCGAAAAGGAACAACCCTCGAAAAAAGTCTCTATGGTCGTCGGAAATGTAATTTATTCGGCGGTAAAACTTGGCGCCAACTTTATTAATGACAAAAATTATGTTTGTCGAAAATAAGATGATTATTTCCGAGGGGATTCTCATCCCGTCGTGATTGTTTGACTACTTCCGAGAAGAAATATGTCCGCTCGGCAATGATGTTATATTTACAACCAAACACGTCATCGTCGGTAATAGTTGTGTTTGTTTCCGAGGGCATATTCACTTTTGCCGGAAATCACAACCTAGTTTCGAGGGCAACATATGGTTGTCAGTAATAATATTTCTATTTACGAGGGGAATTAGCAGTCGTCGAAAATGATTATCTTAACAAATTAAATAAAAAATAAGAAAAATACACCGAAAAAAGCTATGCATTCCTTACGACAAATCCTTCAATTTTAGAGTTCTAAAATCATGATTCTACATAATTGAGGGATCAAAGAAGCAAAGAGTGTTAGCTTATCAAACATTAACTAGTGTTTGGTGTGTTTACAAACTATTTTAAGTTTTTATTGTCACTTTGAAATTTTATTAGTAAAAATAATATTTTCGAAGCTTTATGACGAAGAGAATGTCACTAGGAGTTCGTAGGAATTTTCAATGATTATTAATGCCTTCACTGAGCGAGTAATTTCCTCGCTTTCTCCTTGGGTTACGAAGATGAAGTGAGAACAAATTCCACTTGTCGATTTGGTAACCGGTTATATCATTCCTTTCTTATGTTCTATTTACAGGGATATTCTCACGTCGATGATGCATGTGCTCGATTATATTGGTGATTGGCATGAGAATGTCACCCTGGATAACATATGGCTAAGAAACGGAAGCACGGTATTAGGCTGTCCAAAATATTCAAAAATTGAAATAATGGTTCAAGCTCAGCGTGATACCGAAATGTTTGAACGTGTAATCAACATCATTCATGATGTTTTACTGCCCAAGGAGCTAGAATTCTTCTGTAGGATCTTGCACAATGATGTCGCTGTCATGTTGTCTTTATTGGTGCATATTGAAGACACATACAGAGAATATGAAAAACAGGTTTTTGGTTGTGTCATTCATGATGTTTTATTGCCCAAGGAGCTAGAATTCTTCTGTAGGATCTTGCACAATGATGTCGCTGTCATGTTGTCTTTATTGGTGCATATTGAAGATACATACAGAGAATATGAAAAACAGGTTTTTGGTTGTGTGATAGTTTTTTGACAGTACCAATTTTGTTGCAGGGGACAATGCAAAGAAAGTATTTAAAGGTTATTGGTATTACTTCTTTGCAAATGAAGCCGAATTTGTGGTGATGTGGCATACTAAATTAACAGCTTATAATCCTATTACTTCTAGCAGAGGTAATCCAGTTACTAAGCAAAATATGACATATGAGGTTAAATTCATTATATCTAAGTGAATAGTGGATGGGCATCCCATCAACTTTCTCGTTTGTGTAAGAAATTGTGCGGAGTATGGCACCCATTTGGAGAATGAAGCATGGTTTGACTTACTTGTGAGTGATGTTTTGCCTGATCATTTATCCATGTTGTGTTATTTGATATCCGTATATCACCCTGAACCATTCCTCTCATCATTCACATCCTTTACTTTGAAATGTGTTTATTGTTATATTGATATTTCTAAATATGCAATGACAGTACAAAAAAAAGGTTCATTACCGGCCAACTTTTTCCGAGGGCCCCCAAATTCCCTCGGTAAAAGTGTTTTCTCCGACAAAAAAATGTTGTCCGTTGGAAATATGGCACGAGGATGGAATTTATTTCCGAAAAAGAAACAACCCTCGAAAAGGAGTCTCTATGGTTGTCGGAAATGTAATTTATTCGGCGGTAAAACTTAGCGCCAACTTTATTAATGACAAAATTATGTTTGTCGGAAATAAGATGATTATTTCCGAGGTGATTCTCATCCCGTCGTAATTGTTTGACTACTTCCGAGAAGAAATATGTCCGCTCGGCAATGATGATATATTTACAACCAAAAACATCCTCGTCGGTAATAGTTGTGTTTGTTTCCGAGGGCATATTCACTTTTACCGGAAATCAGAACCTAGTTTCGAGGGCAACATATGGTTGTCGGTAATAATATTTCTATTTACGAGGGGAATTAGCAGTCGTCGAAAATTATTATCTTAACAAATTAAATAAAAAATAAGAAAAATACACTCAAAAAAGTTATGCATTCCTTACAACAAATCCTTCCATTTTAGAGGTCTAAAATCATGATTCTACATAATTGAGGGATCAAAGAAGCAAGAGTGTTAGCTTATCAAACATTAACTAGTGTTTGGTGTGTTTACAAACTAATTTAAGTTTTTATTGTCACTTTGAAATTTTATTAGTAAAAATAATATTTTCGAAGCTTTAGGACGAAGAGAATGTCACTAGGAGTTCGTAGGAATTTTCAATGATTATTAATGTCTTCACTGAGCGAGTAATTTCCTCGCTTTCTGCTAGGGTTACGAAGATGAAGAGGGAACAAATTCCACTTGTCGATCCGGTAACCGGTTATATCATTCCTTCCCTATGTTCTATTTACAGGGATATTCTCACGTCGATGATGCATGTGCTCGATTATACTGGTGATTGGCATGAGAATATCACCCTGGATAACATATGGTTAAGAAACGGAAGCACGGTATTAGGCTGTCCAAAATAATCAAAAACTGAAATCATGGTTCAGGCTCAGCGTGATACCGAAATGTTTGAACGTGTAATCAATATCATTCATGATGTTTTACTGCCCAAGGAGCTAGAATTCTTCTGTAGGATCTTGCACAATGATGTCGCTGATATGTTGTCTTTATTGGTGCATATTGAAGACACATAAAGAGAATATGAAAAACAGATTTTTGGTTGTGTGATAGTTTTTTGACAGTAAAAATTTTGTTGCAGCGGACGACGCAAAGAAAGTATTTAAAGATTATTGGTATTACTTCTTTGCAAATGAAGCCGAATTTAAGGTGATGTGGCATACTAAATTAACAACTCATAATCCTATTACTTCTAGCATAGGTAATCCAGTTACTAAGCAAAATATGACATATGAGGTTAAATTCATTATATCTAAGTGGATGGTGGATGGGTATCCCATCAACTTTCTCGTTTGTGTAAGAAATTGTGCGGAGCATGGCACCCATTTGGAGAATGAAGCATGGTTTGACTTACTTGTGAGTGATGTTTTGCCTGATCATTTATCTATGTTGTGCTATTTGATATCCGTATATCACCCTGAATCATTCCTCTCATCATTCACATCCTTTACTTTGAAATGTGTTTATTGTTATATTGATACTTCTAAATATGCAATGACAGTACAAAAAAAGGTTCATTACCGGCCAACTTTTTCCGAGGGCCCCCAAATTCCCTCAGTAAAAGTGTTTTTTCCGACAAAAAAATGTTGTTCGTTGGAAATATGGCACGCGGATGGAATTTATTTCCGAAAAAGGAACAACCCTCGAAAAGAGTCTCTATGGTTGTCGGTAATAATATTTCTATTTACGAGGGGAATTAGCAGTCGTCGAAAATGATTATCTTAACAAATTAAATAAAAAATAAGAAAAATACACCGAAAAAAGCTATGCATTCCTTACGACAAATCCTTCCATTTTAGAGCTCTAAAATCATGATTCTACATAATTGAGGGATCAAAGAAGCAAGAGTGTTAGCTTATCAAACATTAACTAGTGTTTGGTGTGTTTACAAACTAATTTAAGTTTTTATTGTCACTTTGAAATTTTATTAGTAAAAATAATATTTTTGAAGCTTTAGGACGAAGAGAATGTCACTAGGAGTTCGTAGGAATTTTCAATGATTATTAATGTCTTCACTGAGCGAGTAATTTCCTCGCTTTCTGCTTGGGTTACGAAGATGAAGAGGGAACAAATTCCACTTGTCGATCCGGTAACCGGTTATATCATTCCTTCCATATGTTCTATTTACAGGGATATTCTCACGTCGATGATGCATGTGCTCGATTATACTGGTGATTGGCATGAGAATATCACCCTGGATAACATATGGTTAAGAAATGGAAGCACGGTATTAGGCTGTCCAAAATAATCAAAAACTGAAATCATGGTTCAGGCTCAGCGTGATATCGAAATGTTTGAACGTGTAATCAATATCATTCATGATGTTTTACTGCCCAAGGAGCTAGAATTCTTCTGTAGGATCGTGCATAATGATGTCGCTGTCTTGTTGTCTTTATTGGTGCATATTGAAGACACATATAGAGAATATGAAAAACAGGTTTTTGGTTGTGTGATAGTTTTTTGACAATACCAATTTTGTTGCAGGGGACGATGCAAAGAAAGTATTTAAAGGTTATTGGTATTACTTCTTTGCAAATGAAGCCGAATTTGCGGTGATGTGGCATACTAAATTAACAGCTTATAATCATATTACTTCTAGCAGAGGTAATCCAGTTACTAAGCAAAATATGACATATGAGGTTAAATTCATTATATCTAAGTGGATGGTGGATGGGCATCCCATCAACTTTCTCGTTTGTGTAAGAAATTATGCGGAGTATGGCACCCATTTGGAGAATGAAGCATGGTTTGACTTATTTGTGAGTGATGTTTTGCTTGATCATTTATCCATGTTGTGCTATTTGATATCCGTATATCACCCTGAACCATTCCTCTCATCATTCACATCCTTTACTTTGAAATGTGTTTATTGTTATATTGATATTTCTAAATATGCAATGACAGTACAAAAAAAAAGGTTCATTACCGGCCAACTTTTTCCGAGGGCCCCCAAATTCCCTCGGTAAAAATGTTTTTTCCGACAAAATCTGTTGTCCGTTGGAAATATGACACGGGGCTGGAATTTATTTCTGAAAAAGGAACAATCGTCGAAAAAAGTCTCTGTGGTCGTCGTAAATGTAATTTATTTGGTGGGAAAACTTGGCGCCAACTTTACTAACGAAAAAAATTACGTTAGTCCGAGGGGATTCTCATCCCGTCGTAATTATTTGACTACTACCGAGAAGAAATATGTCCGCTCGGTAATGCTGCTATATTTACGACCAAAGACATCCTCGTCGGTAATAGTTGTGCTGGTTTCCGAGGGCATATTCACTTTTGTCGAAAATCACAACCTAGTTTTGAGGGCAACATATGGTTGTCGGTAATAATATTTCTATTTACGAGGGGAATTAGCTGTCGTCGGAAATGATTATCTTAACAAATTAAATAAAAAATAAGAAAAATACACTGAAAAAAATTATGCATTCCTGACGGCAAATCCTTCGATTTTAGAGGTCTAAAATCATGATTCTACATAATTGAGGGATCAAAGAAGCAAGAGTGTTAGCTTATCAAACATTAACTATTGTTTGGTGTGTTTACAAACTAATTTAAGTTTTTATTGTCACTTTGAAATTTTATTAGTGAAAATAATATTTTCGAAGCTTTAGGACGAAGAGAATGTTACTAGGAGTTCGTAGGAATTTTTAATGATTTTTTCAAATTATTAATTTATTTATTATGATTTATAGGTGTGAAATCATACAAAATCCATATTTCTTACAAGTGCTTTTTCTGTGTTGGTGATGCGTGTCCTCATACCACAGCACCACATGTCCTTTTTCTTACTTTTTTGTTGTTTATCTTAAAAAATTCATAACAGATTAAATAAAAATTTAAAAAATATAACGAACAAAGCTACACACTCCTTATGACAAATCCTTTCATTTTAGAAGTCTAAAATTGTGATTCCACATAATTGAGTTCAAAGTAATCATTGGATGAAAGAAGCAAGAGTGTTAGGTTATCAAACATTAACTAGTGTTTGGTTTGTTTACAAATTATTTTGAGTTTTGGTTGTCACTTTGAATTTTAATATGTAAAAATAAGATTTTGCAAGCTTTAGTACGTGGAGAATGTCACTATAACTTCATAGGAATTTTCGGTGAATTTTTCAAAATTTTAATATATTTATTATGATTTTTAGGAGTGAAATCATATCAAATTGATATTAAACCAAATTTATGGACAAGTGAAATCATATCCTTTTTCTTCGTTTTTATTTGTTGCCAATTTTTGCCCAATTTTGTTTTCCTATGGCCCTTTTTTTTCACGAAAATTCTAATTTCACGCTTTATTGTACCCAAACCCTAAAATTCCCACACCCACTCTTAGTCTGCCCCTCTCTCGCACTCTGTTTCCCTATGTCTCTCTATCTTTGGTTTTATCTCTTTCGCTAGAAGATTATCCAGCAATCTCAACACTCCCTCTCGTCATCCGTCTGTCTCTCTCTCTCTCTTAGTCTCTTTGTCTTTGATTCTATCTCTTTTTACCCAAACCCTTACTTCCTTTCTCTCATCTAGAAACTCTCAAACTCTCACAAATATCTCTGAGTCCAACCCTAAAATAGCAATGTTGTATATGCACCCCTTATCTTTCGTCTATCAATGAGCATGACTTGGAGAAGTGATTTTTTTTTTCTTTCTATATATATATATATATCTGAATTTTGTTTTTTCTGAGTATCAGGTTTCGATTTTTCCTTGATTTTGGTACAAATTTGTCCATTTGAGTCATGAAAAAAGGTAAATTAAAATTTTTAATTCAATTCGCAGCTTCATTTTCTTTAATTTTGTTAATTGTTAATTGGTTTTTTTTTTTGGTTTTACATGTGTTGTTCTGTTTTTCATTTAAGAGGTCTATTGACTCTTTCTATTGCTATAGGCCACAAAAGATGTCAAGAACAAGGTACTGATAAATATTGTGTTGGTGAAAGAATGTTGGATGGTCAATAATTTTGATTGTCCTAATTTTTTTTCGATGCCATTGTTTTCTTTAATCGAATATGCAAGATGAAGCTGTAGAACTCTAGTAGATAATGGTAAATTGGTGTATGAACGACTGACAAATGAAGCATGCGAGATGGTTGGGATATCTCTTTATCAGTTATATTTTATGATTTGAGTGCTGTTGTATTTTAGTTTTCATTTTGGCTGCTGTCATGTTATATTATAATGTTTAGCCCTATTTTGCATTTTTAGTTGATATGCTGGTTAGACTAGTAAACAACTTTTTTCTCTTTGTCAAAAGGTTTTGCATGAATCTGCAAGGATCTCTCATTATGGGAGGAGACTATATTATTCTCCTTTCTTTTTATCTTACACGGTAATGCACTTAAAAGACTTTTATAGACTTGTCTCTCTTACACTAACAGTATGTGAGTTATTTTCTGGAATGCTATAATATTGTTGTTTTGTTGATCGATACAAGTTAGTGACATGAGGAGCACTCTGTGATTACCATGTTGTTTCTTCTCTTGTTCTTCTATTCTATGTGTACTATTTTATTATTATTTAACTAGTTTTGTTGCCTCAGTTCTTTATTTGATCCATTTTGTCATGTTTCAGGTATTTTATTAAACTCCTAATCGTTTTTTTTACCTCATAAAGATCAATTTGTGATTATCATGATTTAAATCTTAAGTTTAAGTTTGAAATAACATTGAAATAAGAAGCCACTTTCTGTTATGTGTAAAATTTAGTTCAATCACCTATGTCTTTATTTCAATTAAGGCATGTATTATGTTTTTTTGATTCCTCATAATATTTTTTTTTTCATCTAAAAGAATATTTATATGTTTTTAATTCAAGATCATAACTATTTGTATGTAGGTGTGCTTGAATCATGGGATAAGGTTTTGCATTTCAAGGAAGCCGTATTTACATACAAGTCACAGGAAAACCTGAAAACTACATTCAAACACCTTATTCGGTTGGAAGTGGGCTTCGAGGACTATTGATAAAGGATATATCTTAGGATTGTAATGAGTTTTGGAATTTGTTACATTGGTCTTTTACTAATAATAATATATATTATTTTTCGGGCAACAATTTCTCATTGAATTTTTTTTTTTAAAATTTCTTTTACAAAATATTCGTACATTCTGATAACTTTTTACTCTTGATAATTGCTATAAATGTAGTCGGAAAAACATTTTTTTCGACACACTTCCATGTTGGAAATGCAAAATTCCAACAAATTATATTGATCACAAATAGTAATTTAGGATCAGAAATATTATTTTTGACAAATAGCCATTGGTCGAAAATATATTATCGCAAAACAAAAGATCTCGATAAAAAATTATTTTCTATAGCTGCATAAGTATTTGCGACCAGAGCTATGGTTGGAAATGAATTTGTATCGTTGTTTTGAAAATTCATTTTCGACAGAAATTTAAGCAATATCAACGAAACATGGGCGTCGGAAAAACATTATTTTCCACGGAGTGGTAAAAAAAAACTATTTGCAACTAGCGTTTTTCCGACGACTTCAGACAGCAATTTGCCGTCGAAAAAGAGTATTTCCGACGGCAAAACGCCTTTTCGGACCATAACGCCCTTGCTAAAGGCATTCTATTTTGTAGTAGGTTTTGGTCCGATACAGTAAGAACTGCTTACTTATGTCATGATATGAGATAAAAGTTAGGAATCCACTTATGTAATAGAGTCGATCCCCTAAGGTATTGAGCAGCGGTGTAGCATCAGATCTCAAAGATGGTAAGTCTTTTCCTTCTTATGAATGAATGCCTTTTTCAAAGATCCTATATAAATTTATATATGAAACCGAGATAGTTACCTTTCAGAAAATTCGAATAATAGTGAAAATGCTTATGCTTTATTTTTCTAAAGGTGGGAGAAAAGATAAAACTGATTAAAAAAAGAAAAGAATGGAAAGCAGACAAAGCAAGGCCTTGAAGAAACAAGAAGGGAGAGACCCAGCATATATCAAGCATGATAGATAAACCATTCATATAGTTGGTTCTACAGTTGAATGAATATATTCTCTACATTAAAAATACATGATAGATGAACCAAGCATATAGTTGCCAATAATTGTGGCCTTTTGGTTCTAGCCTTTGAGATTTTATTTTAGATGAATTTGTTTGTATCATATAGTTGTCTGTCTTGATGTACCTTGCTAGAAGCAACACCATTCCCTGAGCTTGGGAAATTATTTTTACTCCCATTTCCATATTTCTCTAATGAAGGAATCCTACCTTTTGATAAATAAATAAAAAATAAAAGAAGAGGCAACATAAAAGTTTTCATTTGCATTTCAATATCAAAAGTTGAAAAACATCAATCATCTGCAGGATTTCACCCCATGATCTATCCAAAATATGTCCAAAATCACCCAATATCTATCCAAAATATGTCCAAAAAACTAGTGTCGAATTGTGAAGCTTTACATGACTAAACAACTTGCAACCCAAACCTGCTTAGAGTGAAATAACAAAAAAAAAAAAAAAAAAAAAAAAACAACCCCCAAGTTCATAACAAAATAAGCAACCCAATCTTGTCCTAATTCAACTCCCATTCTTCATCATGGGTGAAAAAATGGGTCCTTCACAAAGTGCTTCCTTTGTAAAGATGCTTGTGACTTCTTTCTCTGCCTTTGATGTCCCCTAGATTTGATACAGTAGGTGCACTTATTGAAGCTTCACTTTGTTGTGTGGGAACCAAGCATTGGGAGCTATCACCTTGCTTCTTTCTCTGCCTAGTTTGATATGCTCATGGATTTGGAACACTAGGTGCACTTGTTGAAGCTTTAGTTTATTGTGAGGGAACCAAGCTTTGGGAACCATCTTCTTGGTTCTTTTCCTAAACTGCCTTGTATGTTGGCCATTATGTTCATATGTATTGGCACTCTTTCTCACCTGAAAAATAAGAATTTCCAACCATAGGTCAAATTGAAAAGTCTAAAAATAAGAACGTACCTTAACTATAGGTCAAAATAAGAGCTTACAGGAAGCTTTGCTTTTGCTAATTTCTTCTTGGGAGGCTTTAAGAAAGGGTTTTTAGATTCTTGAGAAGGGTAAAAATTGAGTAAATACAATTGAGGAGCTTACAATTTATATATATAAAAAATTAGTTTTGCAGCACAGTAAGAAAGACCCTTCATCATACCTTACAACCTCTTCGATTATGTCCTTCTCCCCCACAATTGCCACATTTTAGTGGAATTCCGTACTTTGGCAGCTTGTATAGATTCTTTGGCTTCTTAGGTTCATTAGCAGCTTTATTCCTTGCTTTCTTAGGTCTACCAAGCTGCTTGTGGTATTTGGGAGGCTTCAATGGAGGTAGCCTAGTTTTCACTCATTGATCTTGGCTCGGCATTGGCATAACCATAGATTCATAAGATTTCATGAAAGTTTCTTTCTTGTACGAATCAGCCATATAGTCCTCAAGGGCTCCATGATACCTACTAATGGCAGCACAAGTATGTTCATAGGGTAGCCTAGTCAAATCCCAACCTCTAAATGAACAAGAGTGGGCATTTAAATCAACAACAAGTGTCCTCCCACTTTAGTGCATTACCTGGAATATGTTGATTCCAGCAACCCTAAGAATGTACCATTGACCCTTTCCTTTCCTTTTTTCTAAAATACCTCTAATCCTTTGCCCCACTTGTTCATGCCACTTGTCACATCTAACCTCTCTTGTAGCCATCGATAGCATAATGTACAACCTAATTCTTTTTAACATAGCCAAAATTGGCTTGTCTCTTGCATTCAATATGCTTTTGTTGAAAGCCTCACATAAGTTATTCATAAGAATGTCACACTTGGAAGAGGTCTTGAAATATGCCCTACTCCAATTCCTAGGATCTTTTTCTGTTAACCAATTGTGGGCAGCTCCAAACATGTTCAACATCTTATTCATCTCTTCATTAAACTAAGGCACTATTGTGGTCCTTGTAATGGATTCCATTTGCTGCTTCAATGCAAGGCCTTTATGCTCCATCATAAAGTTTGCAAGCAAATGCTTTAAGCAGTGCCTATGCTTAGCATTAGGGAATAAAGTATGTATAGCATCAATGAGACCCTTTTGCTTGTCAGACATGAAGACATAACCATTATTGTTGGAAATATTCAAATCAGCAGCCAGAATTTCCAAAAACCACATCCATGTATTGAAACTCTCAACTTCTACAACAACATATGCAATTGGATACATTCCGTTGTTTGCATCAATCCCAATTGCAGACAACGATTTCCCTCGATGAGGCCCCTTTATATGTCAACCATCTAAACATATTACACGCCTGCAACCTTTCAAAAAGCATTTCTTGCAAGCACCAAGACATGTGTACAACCTCTGAAACTGCGGTCTATCACCATCTAATTTAGACTTAATGAGCACAGTGCTTCCAACATTTCTATTCCTTAACTCATTAGAGTAATCCCACAAAGATTCATACTGTTCAGTGTAATTTCCCTATACAATATCCATTGCTAAAGCCCTTGCTCAATACACAGTTGCTCTGGAAGGGGTGTAACCATAATCCAAGTGCACTTACTCTGCAAATGATGATGCAGTCCTATTTGGATTCATCCTTAATTGCCCAACATACCTTTCAGCTAACCACTTAGCAATCACATGTATATATTCTTACGACCCTGACTACATGCATGTTCAAATCTACATGTTTTCACTGGCAAGTATGTGCTTCTATTTACCTTGGATGCATACACAATAAGTGGACATGGACTTTCACACACAACCCTTATTTTGTCTGAATCATTCTTCGTAAATTTCAACTCCCTTTCCTAATTGACGGAATGTCTCATCAAAACTTTTCGAAACAATGCAACAGTAGGAAACTTTAACCCAAGTGTGAATATTGGGTTCTCCATGTCAATTTCAGGCCTAAAATCCAAACTCTTTGGCATTCTTTTCATCTTCCTTCTTGCTTCAGCTAAAGCTTCATCTTCATCTGAAGATGTATTTTAGCCTGTAAGTGCAACCTCATCCTCTCCAGTGACATCTTTGTCATTGTCTTCTTCAGCATTTGGATCTATATCAACAATGTTATCATCAACATAACCATCAAACCAGATATCATCCTTTGTATAATCAATAGTGTTAGCTTCCTCATCTTCAAACTGTGCATAATCATTTTGCACAAAGTCTAGATCAATTGCATCCTTATCCTGAAAGCTAGAACTCTCACCAACCTCTTACACAATCACATCATCTTGCTCTTGCACAGGCACATCACCAAGCTCTTGCACATTCACATCACCAAACCCTTGCACATGCACATCACCAAGCTTTTGCAATTGTTCCTCTAATTATGTCACTTCATTTGAAGTTTCAACCTCATGATTCAAATAAAACACAATAACCCTCTTATTTCTCTTAGGAACTATACGCATAAATCCTAATAGGCTATCATCGCATCCTATGTGAACAGCTTTCCTAATACGTGCAACAATACCATAGAATTCCGCACCGTCTTTATATCTCAAATCCTTAGCCATCGCTCATATCTCTAACATTGACATGTAGTTAGCCTCACAATAATCAAACCAACTTATAGAACCATCAAAGTAAGACCACTGACTTTCACTTGACCCTTTCTGCACAAGCTTACCTCCATGGAACATCTTAAATGTTATCAGATCATCACCATCTTCATCTGTCAATTTCAGCGCAGCAAATGTCCCGTTAATAACTAGTCAATGCACTTAATGTTCTATTCAATTGAATATAGACAAATTCACAACCTAATTCATCTCGCAAAAACCATGATTATTTAACCCATACACTAACAAACTCATATAACAATAGACAACACAAGGACCACCCAACCAGGACCACACGGTTCTCACATACTAGCACACATGAAGGAGAAAGAGACATAAAGAAGACAGGTTCGGCCAAAAAAAGACATATTCAACCAAAAAAGGACATAAACAAGACATAGACATATAGTAGAGAAAGCATAAAGAAGAGACAAGAATGGGACCACTTACACACGAGTTGAGAACCTCCAGCTTCTCTAAGCACAGTCATTTTCGCACCACTTCTCTATGCACCCTTAAATTCCAACACCAACAAATATTCAATGATTTCTTACCGAATTGAAATATTCGCACCACTTCACTGTTGCTAGATAGAACTTTACACTCACTGTTGCTAGATAGAACTTTACACACATAGAAAAGCGATTCATAAACCCTATTCAAAGATGCGCTACCTAAAATCCAAGAACCTTCATTGAAGATTCCTTTGGCTTGAACAGCTAAGCCATTCGATTTCTTCACTTTCCCAAATCTGAAATTTTCGAAACCCTAGCCCAGTATGACATACTATCTCATGGGTCCCACCAATAGCCACCTTGGATGCCAATTTCTGATCAATTTTTGCCACTTGTATGAAATTACTCGAGTACCCTTGCCACATCAACTAAGATAACGATTTTTTGTTGAATATTCACGGCACGGGGCAACCTTAGTAACGGAATGGAAGTTAAGGGAGTAGTTTGAGCCATTACAAAAGTCAGGGGGCAATCTAAGACACTTTGTCAACCATAGGGGGTATTTGAACAAAGGAGCCTATACTTTAAACACTTCAATAAAATCGTCCTTATATGTTCATGTATACAAAGGTATCTTTTGATTTTAACCTTCAATTAGTGTAAATATTTCAAAGATTTGACGGAGACAACGGTGGCCTTTCCAAACCTTAAACCGTGTGTCCATTTTGTCAAAACCGGATAATACCACACACATGATCACATTAAAATTTTCTTGTAAAAAATTCTGAACTGAGTAAGCACTATTATGGCCATGTGCTACTTCATGGTTTCATAAATATTTACAAGAGAAACACCCAAAAAACTCTTGTTAGAAGCAACACCACTTCTTATATTTATATAGGTAAGGTTACTCATGATATATCCCTATATTGAGGACATGAAAAACAACCGTACCTCACTAAGAGTTTAATAAACTTATCCTCTTTATCATAGCACTATGCACTGAGCATCCTGGAATAGGGTATATAAATTTATTCAATGCTTATTCAATTCATTTATTAGTAACTTGTTATTTTACCCATTTAACTTTGGTTTAGTGATGTTCTAGGCAAAGTTGGGTTACCATTATTGGTGATTTAAGTAAAGGATATCAACCCCATTCCACTAGATGTACTATTTACCATATCTCTAGAGAGTCCCTTAGTAAATGGATCTGTCAAATTTTTGTTTGACCTTATATACGTTATATTGATAACTCCATTTGTTATCAATTGTTTTACATATGCATGTCTTAAGCGTGTCTAGATTTTCCATTATACGCTTTGGTATAAGCTCTAGACAATGTAGCTTCACTATCACAATAAAGAGATTGATGACATTGGTTGTGGCCACAACTCTATATCAAACAACAAGTTTCTCATCCATTCGGTTTCTTTGCATGCCGTTGTTAATGCTATAAACTCAGATTCCATCATAGAGTGTGATATAATTGTTTGTTTCTTTGATGCCCAAGAAACTGCACCTCCTCCAATTATGAATATCCACTCTGACGTGGCTTTATTGTCATTACCACTAGAAATCCAACTAGCATCTGAGTAACCCTCTAATACAGTTGGAAATTTAGAGTAACATAGACCCAAGTTAATGGTCCTCTTTAGATAGATAACCTAAAATTTTACGTATTGCTTCCCAATGTTGTGCACTAGGATTTATTGTAAATCAGGATCGAAATAGTCTACTCTTTTTTTTTTCTGCTTAAGGCCTTTGGCTACTAACTTGGCTTTAAAGGTTTGTTGAGAACCATCGGTATTATATTTCCTTCTAAACACCCATTTGCAACCAATTAGTTTAGATGCATGTGGTTAGTCTACTAAAGTCCATGTTCGGTTTGACAATAATGAGTTCATCTCATCATCTATATGTTAGAATGTTCAGACTATGATCTGAACCATTTTCATTTTTGGTAGATGGAGCTCCACATCTTAGAGAAAAATGAAAAATGCAGAGATTGAGAGAGAGAGAGAGAGAGAGAGAGAGAGAGAGAGAGAGAGAGAGAGAGAGAGAGAGATGAAAACTAGAAATGAGCTTGGAGAAGAAGCAATGAGCTATTGCTTCACTCACGCACTCATTGTGCATATATTACTGTTGGAATATTCCTCATTACATCATTCAAAATCTAACCCTTCATTTCACTACCCTATGAGATAATGATACCTGGCACAATTTGTTACTTAAGCTAAGAATACATCTCAGCTGTCCATTGGACTGTGATCCAATGGTTCACACTTAATTCATTACAATTAAACTAAATAACACTAATACTCAGCTAACACACTTATACTTCAACACTCCCTTCTAAGTGTTTAGTTGAAATAACTCCAAGCTTGCTCCTTAGATATTCAAACCGATCCCTTGCCAAAGGCTTAGTGAAAATATCAGCAAGTTGCTCTTCAGTTTTGCAATATAGTAGATCAATCTCACCATCTTGAAGTGCATCTCGAATGAAATGAAACCTTCGATTGATATGTCTGGTCTTGTAACGATGAATTGGATTCTTCAATATAGCAATAGCTAAAGTGTTGTCACATAGCAATTGAGTTGGTTCTACTTGCTCTTCCCCAAAATCTGATAACACAAACCTCAGCCAAATAGCTTGTGCAGTAGCTTCTGCTGCACTAATATACTCAGCCTCTGCAGTTGAAAGAGCAACACTGCTTTGCTTGATTGAAGCCCAAGAAAACACACCTGACCCCAAGTTAAAAACATAACCTAATGTGCTTCTCATGTCATCCTCACTTCCACTCCAATCACTATCACAATAACCTATTAGCACTACTCCTTTTCCCTTTTCATAAGCAATTCCATAATTCATAGTACCTTGAATGTATCTCAGCACCCTCTTTGTTGTTCCCATGTGCTTCTTAGTTGGATTATGCATGAATCTAGCCAAGAGGCTTGCTGCAAACATGATATCTGGTCTGGTTGCAGTTAGGTAGAGCAAACTCCCCATCATTTTCCTATACAAAGTCTCATCAGCTAGATCACTTCCATCCATTTTTGACAAATTTTCATTCACAGCCAGTGGTGTTGCAACAAACTTGCAATCCTTGAGTCCAAACTTGTCAAGCAAAGTCTTTGCATACTTCTTCTGGTGTAAGAAGATGCAAGTATCAGTTTGTAGAACTCCAAGACCAAGGAAATGATGAAGCAATCCTAGATCAGTCATCTCATATTGCCTCATCATCTCATTCTTAAACTCAGCCATCATTTCCTTTGAGCTTCCTGTGTAGATAATGTCATCTACATGTAGTGACACAATGAGAATACCACTTGTAGACATCTTAGTGTACAATGTAGCTTCACTTGGACTCCTATGAAAACCAGCTTTAGTAAAGTAGGAGTTTATCTCTTCATACCAAGCTCTTGGAGCTTGTTTCAAACCATATAAAGCCTTTTTAAGCCTATACACCTTATCTTCACTTCCTTGTATCAAAAAACAGATGGTTGATCCACATACACTTCTTCATTTAGCACTCCATTAAGAAATGCCGACTTTACATCCAACTGAAATAGCCTCCAATTTCTCTGTGCAGCTAAAGCCACCAAGGTTCTCACAGTATCAAGTCTTGCCACTGGTGCAAAGGTCTCATTGAAGTCTATTCCAGGCTTCTGAGAATAACCCTTTGCTACTAGTCGTGCCTTGTTCTTCTGCACAGATCCATCCAAGTTCAGTTTTGTCTTATAGACCCATTTAACACCAATAATTGGTTTGTCATATGGTTTATTCACAAGTTCCCAAGTGTTGTTCTTTTCTATCATTAGGATTTCATCTTCCATAGCTTTCTTCCAGGAATCATCCTTTGCTGCTTCCTCAAAACTCTCTAGTTCTATGATGCACATATTGCATTTCTCATAGATTTCTGCAATGCTTTTGTACTTGCGAGGGGTGTGATCAAAATCCTGGGAGCTTGGCATTCTTTCTTGATCACTAGATTCAGTGCTAGTGTCAAATATTTCACCTTCTTCACCTTGTACTTCAGGATTACTGATTTTTTCTTCTTGTCCTTGCTTATCTGCAGTTATTTTAGCAATTGGAATCGTCACACTTCTTTCTTTCTGTGCATTCCAATCCCAACATGCATCTTCATTAAACACAACATCTCTAGACACAATTATCTTTCATGTTTCAAGACTATAAAGTCTATACCCCTTTTCACAGCTACCATAGCCGAAGAAAATGCACCTCTTGCTTGTCAAATCCAGCTTCTGCCTTTGTTGACTTGGAATATGAGCATAGCACAATGAGCCAAACACTTTCAGATGCTTAACTCCAGGTTTTCTTCCACTATAAGCTTCAAATGGTGTTCTCTTATTCAAAGCTTTGGTTGGACACCTATTCAAGATATAAACTGATGTATTAACTGCTTCAGCCCAAAATTCAAGAGGAATTTTCTTCTCTAGCATCAAACACTTTGCCATTTCCACAATAGTTCTGTTCTTTCTCTCTGCTACACCATTTTGCTGTGGTGTGTATGAAGTTGTTAGTTGCCTTTTGTTGGCACTAGAACTTGAACAGATAAAGATGAGTGCAACTTACAAGTGGGATGGACGATCGAGAGATCGATTGAGTGATAGATGGAGATTCTTCCTGTCTTCGGACGCTGATCCTGAATAGAAGGAAACTAGGACTCGTGAGGTCTATGGAACCGGTGTGGAACCAGCCTAAGACCCTCCGATGCCAAAGTAAGATTGTTTCTAAGAGCTCTTGCTGTTGACCATATAGAAGTATAAAAGTCAAGCTGAAAAGTCTTACCCCTGTATTGTAGTGAAGGGGCCTATTTATAAAGGGAGTTTTGGATGCTCTTAGCACTCACTTTCGATGTGGGACTCGTGGGAGGGCCCTGAGAGGTTGACACGAGTCCTTGGATATTTCGGGCGGGTGCTTCGAGGTTGATTCTGCAGAATCGGCAGGAGGTACCGATTGCATACGGTGATGGACTTGTAGTGGCTGTTCGCTGCTTTGAGACAGTGCCATCGGTAGACGATGCCGATTGTTCGAGGCCTTGGGCGCTTGGGTGAGTTTATAAGATCCACGTGTCGTCGAATGAGTGGAGGGTCAGATATGGTACAAACAGTAGTCCCCCAAGTTGCCGATTGAGAAGCTTCTCGGTTGGGGACTTGAATCTGTCCTCGGTATTCTGATCCGAACACGATGGTGTCGGTGACGCCGATGGTGGTATGTAGTCCCCCAAGTGCCCGAGTGAGTGAGTTTTGAAGATCTACGGCATCAGGTACCGAATGGTTGAAGAGGTCAGTGGAAAGCCATGGATGGGCGCCTACCGTTCGTGCCGAGAGGTGATTGAGAAATCATCCAATGTGCGCCTGCCGTTCGGCACGAGAGGTGATTGAGAAATCATCCAATGTGCGCCTGCCGTTCGGCACGAGAGGTGATTGAGAAATCATCCAATGTGCGCCTGCCGTTCGGCACGAGAGCTGATTGAGAAATCATCCAACGTGCGCCTGCCGTTCGGCACGAGAGGTGATTGAGAAATCATTCAATGTGCGCCTGCCGTTCGGCACGAGAGGTGATTGAGAAATCATCCAATGTGCGCCTGCCGTTCGGCATGAGAGGTGATTGAGAAATCATCCAAGGTGCGCCTGCCGTTCGGCACGAGAGAGGTGATTGAGAAATCATCCAATGTGCGCCTGCCGTTCGGCACGAGAGGTGATTGAGAAATCATCCAATGTGCGCCTGCCGTTCGGTACGAGAGGTGATTGAGAAATCATCCAATGTGCGCCTGCCGTTCGGCACGAGAGGTGATTGAGAAATCATCCAATGTGCGCCTGCCGTTCGGCACGAGAGGTGATTGAGAAATCATCCAATGTGCGCCTGCCGTTCGGCACGAGAGGTGATTGAGAAATCATCCAATGTGCGCCTGCCGTTCGGCACGAGAGGTGATTGAGAAATCATCCAATGTGCGCCTGCCGTTCGGCACGAGAGGTGATTGAGAAATCATTCAATGTGCGCCTGCCGTTCGGCACGAGAGGTGATTGAGAAATCATCCAATGTGCGCCTGCCGTTTGATAGTGGAGTTGTGCGCGAAGGTGGCGAAATGTGCCACGTTCAAGAAGTTGAAACGTCTCTGAGGAGTTGAAGCGTTTCAACTGACAATGTCCGGGCGTCCCTGTGCATGCGTGACACGTGTCGGCATGGTTGTGAAGGGTCGCGTCGTTTCGTATCCCGATGCGTCGCTTCAGTTCCCGATGCTAGATCGGCTTTATAAACATGAGAAGTGGACGAGGGTTTGAATACTTGGAGTTTTTGAGAGCAAAGAGAGCTTGTGAGAGGCGATTTCCGGCAAGCGTGCGAAGGCTGAGCAGGCGATTTCCGACGAGCGTAATCAAGGCGGAGGCGATTTCCGGCGAATTTGAACCACCGTGCAAACAAGGTATGTTGTTTTGCCTTTGATTGTGTATGAATCAAAGTGTTGAATGCGAAAAATTTGGTTTGAACAAAATATGAATAAGTATGAACAAGCATGAGCATAGGTGTTTGGGTGGTAGAATAGGATTTTGATTCTAGCACAGCACTTAGTTGTCCTTCGATTGTGTTTGTAGATGTCAGATACCGAATCCGAGGGTAGGCGTAGTCCGAGGGCATATGAGGATGAATCGTCCTCGGGGAGGTCTTCCGAGGGAAGTGAGAGTGCCGATTCTGGGAGCTCTTCAAGTTGTGAGATGGTGGAGGGTCAAGGAGTGCGCGCCGAAGCTGGGGGTACTTCAGCGAGAGTGCCTGAGGGTGGTGAGCCCTCGACTTCGGGTCGTGAGGCCGAAGAGGGCGCTGTGTCCGTTGCTGCCCCAGGGCAGGGGGTGCTGAGGGTTGTCAGTGGTAAGCAACGGATACCGGTTGCGAAGCCCACGAAATTGGTTTTTGGGGTAGATAACTTAGAGCCGAACACCCTGACCGAGTCGGAACTTGCTAAGATTCGGGCGGAGTATAATATTCCGGAATCGGTAGTGATGCGGATCCCGGAGCCCTTGGAGTCGCTTAGTGACAATGACAAGGGAGTTGTCTTTTTCACCGACGTGTTCAAGCACGGCCTTCGGCTGCCGTTGAGGCATTCGGTGCAGAAGATCCTAGCGGCGATCGGGTATGCGCCAGGGCAGTATAATCCAAACTTTTGGATTACGTTGCTCGGGACGATCGCGGCGTTTAACTTGGCTGGCGAGGGGGAGCCGAGCTACGAGCAGTGGGCCCAGTTGTACAGTGTGACCAGGGCGAAGAGTGCCGATCACGGTGGGTGGGTACAGTCCAACTGTCTATCGGCAGGGCAGCGTGGACACTTTGTAGTTGGGGTGCCGAGCTCCCAAAAGACATGGCGTAAGCGCCGTGTGATTGTCTCCGGCGATTGGGAATCGGCACCCGGAGTAATCGTCGAGAGGCGAATCCCTACAACCTTCCAGACAGTCGGTAGGATGGAACCTGCCGTTCGGCGGGGCTGTTTGGTTTTTTTTTTTTTTTTTTTTTTTTTTTTTTTTTTTTTTTTTTTTTTTTAACTGACCGTTTGCAACTTTGTTTCAGTATCTTTGAAACGGCCTTCCGCACCGATCAGAGAGGTGGAAGCGATAGAGCGGGTGCGAGAAAAGATCACCGAAGAAGGTCGCTTTTTTAAGGAGCTGCTCTACTTCCGGAATTTGTTCAAGGCAGGGCTGATCGGCAGTGCCGAACACGACCGAAGAGTCAGAGAGGAAGAGGAAGAAGAAAAAAGGCAGAGTAAGAGATGCCGTTCGGCATGTATAACTTGTGTTTTCTTAACTGCCGTTTCCGTACTGACTTGGTGTGTTGCAGTGGCAGGTGGGCGCCCAATGAGTGAGGCGACGAAAAGGCGGCTTGGGGGGCAAAAGGTGCCGAAGCAGAAGAAAGGTCAGTCCCCCAGGCCGAAGAAGAAGACGGCAGCGACAGCGGATGACCAGACGGTGGCCGATCGCCGTCGGGAGAAGAAGGCGGCCGAAGCCGAAGCCGTTCGGGAGATCCATCACCAAGTGACGGGGAAGAGAATGATCGAGGGTGCCCTTGATGTGACGCCGCTACCGAAACGGCCAAGGGGTCCGAATGAGGGGACTTCGGTAACGATCCCTGATGATGATGAAGAGGGAGAAGAGGGGCCGGTCAATGTAGCGTGCCCTCGGAAGGCGGTGGCGTTCATCAACTGTATGATTGATGGCGCTCAGATGGAGCTTTCTGAGTTGGAGCAACTGTCGACGAAGACGTTGCGTGAACAAACTGGCCGTGCCTTCCGACTCCAAGCAGCGGTAAGTGTAGAAGTTTGGATTTGTGCCCAAGTGTTTGCTGGTTCGGTATGTACTAAACTTTGAATGTGCGCAGGCTGATATGGAGATGTGGCTCTGTGCCAAGCGGGCTGTGAACGCTGCCGAACGGTACCAGAGGAAGTTTGACGAGGGCCGTTCGAAAATTGCCGATGCCGGAAAGCTCATCCAGGAGGCCGATCGGCGTGCCGAAGAGAATGCTGTAAAGATTGCTGAGCTATCTTCGAAAGTGGCGGCACTGGAGTTGGAGCTGGTTGCGGCTCAGGAGGCGAAGGCTGCGGTAGAGGTGGCTATGGATGCGGCCGAGCGGTCGCATGCGAAGGAGATAGAGGATGCGAAGGCGCAGGCCGTTGCGGACTACCGTTCGACGGAGGAGTTCACGCTGATGCTGGACAAAGAGGTCATGGAGCAGTGTGATGATCTGCTGTACCGATTCAAGCGGTACAACGCCGATAAGAGGCTGAACATGAACTTCCTCCGGGATCCGCCGCCACTTCCGGAAGGTGTGACCGAAGAGATGGTAGAGGCCTACAAGGGCGAGGATGTTGAGCCAGAAGAAACTGATGATACCGAGTCCAGCAGCGAGGAGGACGATGGTCATCCACCGCCGAACGTGGTTTCCTCGACCAATGCCGAGCCTGTACCTGCCGATGGCGATGCTGCCGATCCTTCTGCCTCTTAGACTAGATTTTAGTTTTAGTTTTTTGGGAAATGTATACAGTATTTTTGAAATATGCCGAAAGGCATTTTGTTGATACAGTTTGCCCTGCAGTGGCTTTTTATATGTTATATTTTGCTTTGGTTTTATTCGTTTATCTCCGTTGATTCTCTATGTGTGCATACCGTATGTAGAATATTCTTGATATAATATTCCTGTATGGTGATGCCGTATGTATGGAATAGGGAGTATATTGAAATAAACCGATTACAAAACTAACGACCGAAGACGACAACCGAAGGCTCGATCACTTGTAGTAGTATTTGAGGTGCTCTATGTTCCAAGGGTGGCCGAGGGTTTGACCATCGGTACCGCGCAATCGGTAGGTTCCGGGTCGGCAGACGGTGACGACCTCATAGGGGCCTTCCCAAGAAGGGCCAAGGGTGCCTTCGTTGGGATCCTTGGTGGCGAGAGAGACTTTGCGCAAGACCCAGTCCCCCACTTTCAGCGATCGGCGCCTGACGCGCGAGTCGTAGTAGCGAGAGGTCGTCTGTTTGTATGCGGCGTTCCGAAGCTGTGCCTGGGAACGGTGTTCATCGATGAGGTCCAGGTTGAGCGTGAGCAAGGTTTCGTTTCGCTCTGGCTTGTAAGATGCCGTTCGGCACGAGGGTGCGTTGATCTCGACTGGGACAACAGCTTCGGTACCGAAGGCAAGGGAAAAGGGGGTTTCGCCTGTCGACCGTCGGTAGGAGGTGTTGATGGCCCATAACGCTTCTGGGAGTAAATCGGGCCAGGCTCCCTTTGCTGCCCCGAGTTTCTTCTTCAGTGTCTTCTTGATGATCTTGTTGATGGCTTCAACTTGGCCGTTCGATTGTGGATGTGCTGGAGATGCGAAGAACAAGTTGATGCCAAATCGGTGGCAGAGGTGCCGAAACTGGGAGGAGTCGAACTGTTTTCCGTTGTCGGTGATGATTGAGTTCGGGAGGCCGAATCGGCAAATGATGTTCTTCCAAACGAAATGTTCGACTCTCGCTGCAGTGATAGTTGCCAAGGCTTCGGCTTCGGTCCATTTTGTAAAATAGTCGACGGCGACAATGGCATATTTGAGCTGTCCCGTTGCTTGGGGCATGGGGCCGATTAGATCTAAACCCCATTGAGCGAAGGGCCATGGGCTGACAATCGGAGTAAGTGTTTCGGCGGGTAGTTTTGGAACAGAGCCGAAACGTTGGCATTGATCACACTTCTGGACGAGTGTGGTAGCATCGGTATGGAGGGTCGGCCAATAGTACCCCTGCCGAATGGTTTTGAAGGCCAGAGATCGGGCGCCAGAGTGATCTCCGCAAGCTCCTTCGTGAATCTCCCGTAAGACGTAATTTCCCTGCTGCGGGGTCATGCACCGAAGCAATGGCAAGGAATGGCCACGTCGATAGAGGATGTGATTCAAGACTAAGTAGCGTGCCGATCGGCGACGGAGAGTCTTGGCTTCAGTTTTGTCGGTCGGTAGCGTGCCGCTTGTGAGGTAGGCGAGGATTGGATCCAGCCAACTTGGATCCTGCCGAACGGCATGTATCTCAGCTTCGGCAGTGCTGCGCTGGGCGAGGATTTCGATTGGGACGTGGCGACCGACGTTGTCGTCAATTGCTGAGGCCAATCGTGATAGGGCATCGGCATGGCTGTTCTCGGATCTGGGGATCTGCTGAACCTGATACGCGTCAAAGTGATGTAGCAATCGGCGGGCATGCGTTAAGTAGGCAGCCATCGAAGTGTCCTTGGCTTCGAATTCAGTCAATATCTGATTGACGACAAGTTGTGAGTCGCTGCATATCTTCAGCTGTTGAGCGCCCATTCCCTTGGCGAGCCGAAGGCCTGCCAAGAGAGCTTCATATTCGGCTTCATTGTTGGAAGCTTGGAATTGGAATCGGATGGCATACTCGATGGTTGTCTGATCAGGGGCCTTTAGGACTAGGCCGGCTCCGCTGCCCTGTCGGTTGGATGAGCCATCCACGTAGAGAGTCCAGATGGGAATCGACGGCTTAAAGTTCCCTTCGGTTGGGTGAGCGGCTGTGGATGCCGAAGCTGATGTTTGGGCGATGTCCTCCGGACGTTCCTCTTCGGACGTAGTCATTTCAGAGATGAAGTCGGCTACGGCTTGGCCCTTCTCGGCAGGCCGAGGGTGATAGCGGATGTCGAATTCGCCGAGTTCAATGGCCCACTTCACCAGCCGACCGGATGTCTCTGGTTTTTGTAGTATTTGGCGTAGAGGCTGGTTGGTGAGAACAACAATACTATGAGCTTGGAAATACGGCCGAAGCTTGCGTGCTGACAGAACAAGAGCATAGGCAAGCTTCTCCAGCTCAGGATACCGAATCTCGGCGTCCTGCAGGGCGTGGCTGGTATAGAAAATTGGAAGCTCGATGCCGCTCGGCTTGCGAATGAGTACGGAGCTCAATGCCGTTGCCGATACTGATAAGTAGATAATTAATTCTTCGCCGGGAAGAGGAGTGGATAGTAAGGGTGCCCTGCTCATGTAGGCTTTGAGGTCTTGAAAAGCTCGATCACATTCGGCAGTCCAGGCGATCTGCCGTTTGCTCCCTTTGAGGGCTTTGAAGAAGGGGGCGCACCGATCGGTAGCCTTGGATATGAATCGGGCCAGGGCGGCCACACGCCCAGTTAGGCTTTGGATATCCTTCTGCGTCTTCGGTGTCTGCATGTCGAGCAATGCCTTGATTTTCTCAGGGTTGGCCTCGATTCCACGTTGGCTGATCATGAAGCCGAGAAATTTACCCGAGGAGACGCCGAAGGCGCACTTGCTTGGGTTCAGACGCATGCGGTACTTCTTTAAAACATCGAACATGAGGGATAGGTTGTGGAGGTGAGAATCAGCTGTTTTGCTTTTGACCAGCATGTCATCCACATAAACTTCCATCGAGGTGCCGATGAGTTCAGAGAAGATTTTGTTGACCAAGCGCTGGTAGGTTGCCCCAGCATTCTTAAGGCCGAACGGCATGACGTTGTAACAATAGAGTCCTTTGTCAGTGATGAATGCCGTGTGTTCGCGATCGGCAGGGCTCATAAATATCTGGTTGTACCCTGAGTATGCATCCATGAAGCTGAGAAGTTCATGGCCTGCCGTTGCGTCTACCATCTGATCGATCCTTGGCAGAGGAAAGCTGTCCTTGGGGCAGGCCTTGTTGAGATCGGTATAGTCCTGACACATTCGCCAGGCGCCGCTTGATTTTTTGACCAGGACCGAATTTGCCAACCAAATTGGGTAGGTGACCTCCCGGATGAAGCCGATTGTCCGTAGTTTCTCCACTTCAATTCTCATAGCCTCGTACCGTTCGGCATCATAGGCTCGGCGTTTCTGCCTGATGGGTTTGAAAGTGGGACAGATGCTGAGTTTGTGGCTGATGACGCTTGGGTCGATGCCAGGCATGTCATCGTATGACCAGGCGAAGACTTCTGTGTTGGCGCGCAAGAAGGCTATGAAATCGGCACGCAGGGCCGAAGTCAAGGTGGTGCCGATTCGGACCTGGCGGTCGGGCTGTGCTTCGGAGAGAGCGACCGATTCCAAATCTTCGACGGGTTGTGCCTGTGGGGTGACGGCCTCATCTCTGGGATCATCCGGTTTGTCTGTCCCCCTGCCGTTCGGCATGGTTGTCTTGGCAGAAACAGAATATGCTTCGCGAAGCGTGGCTCTTGCCGATTCTTTTGTTGCCGAAACGTAACAAGTCCGTGCACTCAATTGATCCCCTCGCACTTGGCCAACGCCAGCGTGTGTGGGGAACTTGAGGAGGAGCATGTGTGGTGACAGCATGGCCTTCATCCCTGTGAGCGCAGTCCTACCGATGATGGCGTTATATGCCGTTGGGCAGTCGACCACCAGGAAATGTGTGTAGATGATTGTTCGTCGGGGGATGGTGCCGATGGCTAGCGGGAGCTGGACGCTGCCGATTGGCTGAATAACGTCGCCCGAGAAGCTGAGGAGAGGGGTGATCTCTCTGTTCAGATGCCGAGGGTCTGTACCGAGGGCGTGAAAAGCATCGGCAAAGAGTACATTGACCGAACTGCCAGTATCGATGAGGATTCGGCCTACGTCAAAGTCGGAGATATCGGCCCGTATGATCATGGGATCGGAGTGAGGGAAGATGATGCCTCGTTCTTCCTCCTCAGAGAAGGTGATAGGTTCCCAGCCGTTTCGCTGAAACTTGTCGTTACGTCCCCCCGCTACACTGAGGATCTGGGGATGCCGAACGGCACGAACGTAGTTCTTAATGGATCGGTGGCTGGCTTCGGCAATAGGGGCCCCTCCGCTGATCATGTTGATCTGCCGATTCGCCGATTTGTCCGAGGCCGGTTTGTTGCTTAGATACTGATCCAGTTTGCCCTCGTTGATGAGGCGTTCGACAATTCTTCGAAGGGCGATACAGGATTCGGTGTCGTGGCCATTGTATTGATGGTATCGGCAGAAGACGCCTGTGTCCTTCTCGTTCTGTCGAGGAAGCTTCCGGTTGCTCGGCTTCGGTATTATTTCACCTTCGGTCATGAGGACATGTTCATAGGTGGTGTTGAGCAGAGTAAAAATTTCTTCTGGCCGATTCTTCTTTGGATCCCCGAAGGCGTTTCGCCTGCCGGAGTCCTTGCCCTTTTTGCTGTTGTCCTGCCGATCCCGGAAGTGGTCCTTTCGTTTGTTTCGGGGTTCGTAAGGAGCAGATTCAGGGGGTGCCGTTCGGTAGGGGGTTTGATCCGTAGTCCGATTCGCTGGGAACCGGTCATAACCTTGTGCCGAAGGCCTATCGGCTGTTGTCGCCTTGTTTGGTAGGGCTGAAGCCGATCCCTTAGAGTTGAAATGTTCGGCCTTGGCGTGAATGGCTGCCTGCTTCATCAATTCGGAGTAGGTTGTCCAGTTGCTGCTGTGGACCAGATAGCGAAACTGAGACGACCGAAGGCCGCTTTTGAAGGCACCGAAGGCTGCCCTATCGTCAGTTTCGGGACATCGAGAGTATTCGTGGCTGAACCTAGCCGCATATTCCCGCAATGGCTCATCGTCCTGCTGCCGAACGGTATAGAGATCATCGGTAGAGTACAGGCGATCTGTCTGAATCATGAAGTGGTTAAGGAATGTCTGCTTCAGCTGATCGAATGAGTCAACCGTACCTGGCTCCATTCGGTAGAACCAATTCAGAGCTGCGCCGGTCAGGGTGGAGGGGAATAGTAAGCATTGGCCCTCGTCCGTTAACCCTTTGCAACCTAAGGCCGATTGGAAGGTATGAATGTGAGTCACAGGGTCCTCCACCCCTGAGTAGAACGATATTCGGAGGGCCTGAACCTCCTTTTCGTGTCTGAATGTTCGGATGCGATTGGTGAACGGTCCTGGCTGTACCGTTCCCCAAGTCGGTGTCCGAGCCTGATTCTGTTCTTGCTCAATGCGGTTCATCTTCTGGAGGAGGAGACGGATGGTAGGATCGGTAGAGGGGAGATCGTTGCCGAAAGGCTCCCTTGTTTCCTTCTCCGCACGCCGACCAGAGTGGTGGCCATGAGTCTCCTGACCTGCCGTTCGGTTTGGGCTCTTCCGGTAACCTCCGGCATGCTGATCGTTTCCTCCGGTCGATCCATGACTGTGGTGCTCCTTCGAGGGCCTTGTTGATCGGGAGGAGCTAGTATTTCCCGGTGAAGGTGGGACGTAATCCGATTCATCTGTTTCCTCCAGGCCGACTGCGCTATACCGTTGGCGTAAGGGGGACTTTGGTCCAAGCGCCTCTAGCTGCCGATCGCGGAGTTTTGCTCGGATCTGGATGGGTGAGGGCTGCCGTTCCCTGCGTTCATTGATCCTATCGCGGCAATCGGAGTAGACTCGATATTCTGGATGGCGCTCCTTGGGGGAGGGTACGTACAGTCTTCGGGAGGCAGTCGGTTTGTCTGCGGCCTGCTGTTTCCCTTTATCCTGAGCGCTGGGCTTCCGTACGCTCTTAACTGACTTTTCCTGCCGAAGCTGTATGGTTCGTTCCAGACTGTCTTGCAGTTGGGTTGACTGGGTTTGCTGATCGTGCAGTTGCCTTTGGGTGTCATCGAGTTTGGAGGCGAGGATATTGTTGTGTGCCTGCATTCTCGCCATTTCCTGCTGAAGGGTCTCCATGCGAGCTTCCAGAGTGGTTGGCCGAGCAGGCGCCACTGGTCGCGGTGTCTGAAGCAAGGGGGCCAGACTTGGCTCACCGCCGAGGCCGATGATGGGGCCGTCGGCAGGGAGGGCCGAAGATGGATTCATTTTTTGGTCTCAGAGTTTCTTTCGAGATATGGGTTAATCGATAAGCGATTCCCACAGACGGCGCCAATCTGTTGGCGCTAGAACTTGAACAGATAAAGATGAGTGCAACTTACAAGTGGGATGGACGATCGAGAGATCGATTGAGTGATAGATGGAGATTCTTCCTGTCTTCGGACGCTGATCCTGAATAGAAGGAAACTAGGACTCGTGAGGTCTATGGAACCGGTGTGGAACCAGCCTAAGACCCTCCGATGCCAAAGTAAGATTGTTTCTAAGAGCTCTTGCTGTTGACCATATAGAAGTATAAAAGTCAAGCTGAAAAGTCTTACCCCTGTATTGTAGTGAAGGGGCCTATTTATAAAGGGAGTTTTGGATGCTCTTAGCACTCACTTTCGATGTGGGACTCGTGGGAGGGCCCTGAGAGGTTGACACGAGTCCTTGGATATTTCGGGCGGGTGCTTCGAGGTTGATTCTGCAGAATCGGCAGGAGGTACCGATTGCATACGGTGATGGACTTGTAGTGGCTGTTCGCTGCTTTGAGACAGTGCCATCGGTAGACGATGCCGATTGTTCGAGGCCTTGGGCGCTTGGGTGAGTTTATAAGATCCACGTGTCGTCGAATGAGTGGAGGGTCAGATATGGTACAAACACCTTTCTATGCCTATATCTTGCCTTTCTATGCCTATATCTGCACAGAACTTATCAAATTCCACTGAGGTGTATTCTCCTCCTCGATCACTTCTAAGCTTCTTTAGTTTATAGACAATCTGCAATTCCACAGTGGCTTTGAATCTCTTGAATACACTCAGAGCTTCAGACTTGTGTCTTAAAAAATAGACCCAACACATCCTTGTGCAATCATCTATGAAAGTGAGAAAATATCGATTTCCAGCTTTTGTAGTTGTTTGCATTGGGCCACAAATATCACTGTGTACAAGCTCTAGAGTAGTTGATGCTCTAGTAGTAGCTTCCTTCGGAAATGATTCTCTGCATTGTTTGCCTAGAATACAACCCTCACATACTTCTGTAACAGCTGTAATTTCTGGCAATCCCACAACCATGTCTTGCCCTTGTAGTAATTTCAGACTTCTCATATTTAGATGCCCCAATCTTCTATGCCACATTGCAGTAGAGTGACAAACACTTGCCTTGTAAGCAAGATGCATTTCAGCCTGCAATTTCATTGGAAAACTTCGATTTCCTCTCATTTGTATCCTTGCAATCAAATTGGAATAAGAACTGTCATTGTAAATCTCCACCTTGTGATCTCCAAACACCAAGAAATAACCATGCTCTATCATTTGGCCCACACTAAGTAAGTTTTCTTTCAATCCAGGCACTAGCATAACTTCTTTGATGTATTTCTTGCCCATTTTGGTTTCAACCACAAGACTACCCTTTCTAGTGACTTTAACAAGCTGTCCAGTTCCCATTTCAACTTTTGCAGTCACAGTTCTGTCAATGTCAACAAGTAGATCCTCCCTTCCAGTCATATGATTGCTACATCCATTGTCCAAGTACCATACCTCATCACCTCCTTTTATACTAGCATCAATTTTATTGCTAGCATAAAACATAGTTGGAGTAGCATCTACTTGGTTAGCATAGTTGACTTGCTATGTTGGTTTCTTACTGTAACAATGAGCTATTGCTTCACTCACGCACTCACTGTGCATATATTACTGTTGGAATATTCCTCATTACATCATTCAAAATCTAACCCTTCATTTCACTACCCTATGAGATAATGACACCTGGCACAATTTGTTACTTAAGCTAAGAATACATCTCAGCTGTCCATTGGACTGGGATCCAATGGTTCACACTTAATTCATTACAATTAAACTAAATAACACTAATACTCAGCTAACACACTTATACTTCAACACTATAGCCTCCTTCCAGAAGGCAGCATCTCTTTAAGTCATTGCCTCATTTAGACTTTAGGATCTTCTTCTACTTGTAATATCATGGGTATTTTATTTAGAACTTGATTCCTATCTCATTCTACCAGAAACACAATGGCTTGTGAAGAAATAAAATCAGGATCTAAATTCTTTTCTTTCCTAGTTCTTTGGCTTTTCCTAGGTTCGGAAGCCACTTCTAGTTCTTTTCTTTTCCTGCTAGAAGATGAACTAGGATTTGTATCAACCATTGGTTCTGGAGTATGTTGTAGAGTTGAACTAGGATTAGGGTCATGATAGAACCTATCTTCAAAGAATTCTACATCTCTAGACTCAACAATGATATTTGAGTTTACATCAAGCAACCTATATGCTTTAGAGTTTTTTGCATATCCCACAAAGATACTTTTTATACCTCTAGGACCCAATTTTGATCTATTAGGATCACGAGTTCTATAAAAAGCCAAACAGCCCCAAACTCTAAAATAATTTAGATTTGGTTTTCTGCCCTTCCATACTTCATACAGAGACACATGTGTCTTCTTAGAAGTAATTCTATTTTGAATATAGCATGCAGTAAGGAGTGCTTCACCCCAGAAATAAATAAGAACATTAGCACTTATAATCATAGAATTAATCATATTAGTCAATGTTCTATTCATTCTCTTTGCTAAGCCATTTTGTTGTGGTGTATAAGTTGCAGTTTTTTTATGGAAGATACCATGTTCTTCATAAAACAAAGAAAACTCATGTGAAAAATATTCACCACCTCTATCACTACGAAGGATTTTAATTTTCAACTAAAAAACTCAAAGGCTTCATCCTTGCATCGTTTAAAAAACTCAAAGGCTTCATCCTTGCTAGGTATCAAATATATATAAGTAAATCTAGAGCAGTCATCTATAAATGTAATAAAATATCGTTTTCTTCCTCTTGTTAAAGTTCCATTGTACTCACAAATATCATAATGTACTAAGTCTAAGATTTTTGTGTTACTGCCATCTTCAAAGGTTTCTTAGTAATTTTAGATTGGGCACAAGTTTCACAATTTCTAGATGTAACTTCTTTGCAAGAAATTAAATTTTGCATAGACAAGTATTTCAAAGATCTGTAATTTAAATGTGCTAACCTAGAATGCCATAAAAAAGAAGAGAAGTCAACAATATAAATAGAAGAATTCGCTTTTATTAAACTGAGTTTGAACATTCCATCTCATGAATAACCCTTCCCAACAAACATGTCATTCTTTGACAATATAAGTTTATCAGACTCTAGAACAACTTTTATGCCATTCTTGCATAGTAGATTTGCATGTACAAGATTCTTCCTTATGTCTGGGACATGAAAAACATTGGTCAAGTTTATTGTCTTTCCAAAAGTAAATTGGAGTTCAACCATACCTTTTCCTAAGACTGTAGCAGAAGCATGGTTGCCCAAGAACACCTCTTGAGAATGCTATTTTGTTGTATAGGTCTTAAATTGTGTTTTATCATTGCAAACTTGGATGGTAGCTCCAGAGTCAAGCCACCAATCTGAACTTTTAGTTGCTGCAGCCATGTTCAATTCAGTGATCATGCCAATTTGCATCTCAAAGACCATAGCAATTATTACTTCAGTAGAATTTTCTTCTACCAAATTTGCCTTGTTTAATTTGGCATCCTTATTTTTCTTGAACCTGCAATCACGAATAAAGTGGCCTTTCTTGCCACAATGGTGGCAATTTCCATCTTTCTTGCCACTCTTGGTTTGGGGTTAGTCTTTTTAAACTCCCTTGTGTTATTCACTTTGAAGTTCTTTTGAACTTACTACTCCTCCCTTGAACATAATTAACCTTAGTGAAGTCTTGAGAGGAAAAAGCTTTCTCTCGATTTCGAGTTTCCTCTTCAATTTGGATCCCCTTTAAAAGATCTTGGAGACTCGTATCTTTCTTCCTATAATTGTTCCAGCCATTGGTTAATTTTGACATGACAGCTCCTACTTACAATGACTCAGGAACAATTATTTTGACTTCACGGAGCTTTGTGACCAATATAAGTAAATCTTGAACTTGGTCACAATTGTTTTTCCATCAGTCATAATGAATTCATAGAATTTAAACATAAGGAATTTATCAGTACCTTTCTTCTCTGAAGTGTATTTTTCTTCAGGAGCAGTCCATATTTCTCTTGAAGATTGAGTAGCAGCAAAAAGATTATACAACTGATCAGATAATGTGTTTTAAGATGTGTCCTCTACACATTAATTCATCTTCTTCACGCTTCTTTCTATCAACAATAACATTTGGTTTTGGAATTGGCTTGCAAATTTGGATCAAGAACATAGACAATGTTTTAGTGCATTCAGCATCTAGCGAATCTTGTCCTTCCAACGCATGAAATGGGTCCCATCAAACTTGTCAAGTTTCCAAAAAGAACTATCGTTCATTGCAGAGAGAGCCATAGTTTCCGACATATTCTCCATACAAATATCACTTTAAGATTGTTGGAAATTAAATTGAGAATAGACAAAAAATTTGGCTTTGAGGCACGTTACTACGATTTCCTTAAAGTGATATTTGCCCCCACTCAATAGAGTTTGCTAATGGGTTCCAAACAAATCACTTTCAGGATACAACAAAGATTGGAATTGTAGACTTTAGCAAAAACTGAAATTTCCTTAGAATTTCTACAAGGAAATTGTATGATATATTGAGAAGAAGAGTTAGAGAGAGATTGATTTCTGTTGTGTTTAGAAGTCCCACGTTGTGGGATTTTTATAGATTTTAGTGAGTGTCCAAAGTACCCATTTGATTTTGGTGAAGAGGTGCCAAAGCACTCTTTCAGTGGACAGATGCCTCATATTGAATATAACTGTCAATACCCAAAGTTCACAACTGTTAGGATACTTTTCAAAGGATAACTATGTTTCACAATGCACCCACCAACTCATCACTAAGATATGCAATCAATCATATATATATATATATATATATATTGAAATCTCTAACATTTAATTAGTCATTAATTATATTGTATCATTGATATATTAGATCTTTTCAACAAGCTAGATATAGATACATTCATTGAAGCTTTGAAAAAGAAATGTCGACAACAAGCCTAGATTTAGACTTTTTTTTATATTAGGGTTTATATTCATACCCAAAAAAAAAAAAGACTTTGTTCTTTAGGGTTTATCTGTTAAATTCAGAGAGACGGACCAAGAGCCCACTATTAGCAACACCGATATTGTCCCTAACTTAACCACCTACAAAGTTCAGTAGATGTGAGGTTTTATCGCTAAAGGCTTTGGTATTATTAGAAGTGGAACCACTTATTATAAGTTGTAATTTATTTAGTCAAGTTTTTGATGTGGAGCTTTATATTCTTCAACACGCCTCCTCACATGGGACCACCACATAATGAGCCACACGTGAAATCAAGTCTACATCGGAATCGATCATTGAAACCTAACACGTGAACACCACGTATTAAGTAATGAATAAGGGTAAACATTCAAGCCCAACATGTGAACACTACATATTAAGTAAGGGTAAATGCCCAATTCAGGTATAGTCAATCAACCCACTCTGATGCCATGTTAAATTTTAGAGAGACGGGTCAGCTAACATTGATATTGTCCCCAACTTAATCACCTACAAAGCCTAGTATGTGTGAAGTTTTATCACATAAGGTCTCGGTACTATTAGAAGTGGAACCACTTATTATAAATTGTAATTTATTTAGTTAAATTTTCGATATAGGATTTTATATTCTTCAATATTATCCCCCATTTTTCATTGAAGATTTTTTAAATTTATTTAAAACGATAAAACCAGTGTATATTTCACGCGGTCAGCCAGAGCGCATGGTATTGGTACCAAATAGGCGGAAGATAGGCACGCACAGAGGACTCTCTCCACATAAAGCAGAAAGTTCTCGAACAGAGCTCTCCCACGTGACCATCACGTGGCCTTCCGCCTGTCCAACGTGCCCTTCCCTCCGCCTAAAGCAAACGTCGACACCCAAAGGAAAGAGAAAGAGAAAGAGAAAGAGCAAAGCAAAGCACAAAGCCAAATAAGATTTGATCAAACTTCCAAGTCTCTGTTAAACCCAATTCCTTTCCTTTCCTTTCATCTCTTCCTCTTTAGCTCAGTCTCTCAGCAACCAAACAGCAGAGAGCCAAAAACAATCATAGCATAGATGGGCGCGGTTTCGAAGGAGGCTCAGCTTTCGATTGCGGCTTCTTCAATGTTTCCTGGGTTTAGGTTTTCACCCACCGACGAGGAACTGATTTCCTATTACCTGAAGAACAAGCTGGAAGGACCTGAACCTGGGAAGAGCGTAGAGGTCATTCCTGAAGTTGATATTTGCAATTTCGAGCCCTGGGACTTGCCAGGTTTGTTGGATTTTATTCATTTCTAGTTCTTTCATCTTTATCTTTCACCAGTTTTGATTTTTGTTTTGTTTGTGTAGTGAAATAGTGATTGAATTTATTTGCAATTTTTTTTTGTTTGTGTAGGAAACACAGAAAACGTATTTGTTTTTGTTTTTGTAATTGCGTGCTGACAGTGACAGCGTTGAATTGAGTCAACAATTTTGTTACAGATTTGTTTCTTGTAAGAATCCAATTACATTCTGGGAGAAACGTCGGACATGGGTCAAAATTTAGAGGTATTAGTGTACCCAAGGACCTTAGCTGGCCCCCACCCTTGTCAACATGCACGGTCCACCAGTTTCGTTTCATTTTGAGCCGGACAGCTAACCCTTGGAGCTTGCATGGGGCTCATCCACCATAGGGAGGTCCGCACCTTTGAACCAAGATACATTTAGTTGAAGGGATGTTTTACTGATGTGAATTATTTATATGAATGGCATGGATCCTATATATTGTATTCGATTTTATGTGACAAAAAAGAGTACTGTTGTTGGAGCTAGCTTGCAATAATTTGTCGAGGAAAACTAGTCAGATTAGTAAACACAAACACGATGTGCTCACAGTTCTCCGCCTCTCTCCATGCAGGATGAGGTGCACGTAAGGGAAAGTTGAAAGGACAAATACTGCAAATATGTTTTTCTTTTCACTGTATTTGGATTGGAGATGGTTATTGAAATAGAGGTTTTAGTCTATTTGGAAACCAATGAAGATGAAAACCTTATTTAACTGATTAGTTGATCAGAGAGGGAGAGTGAGAGAGTGAGATAGAGATAGTTTTATTTGAAAGAATCCAGAAAATTATCACGCTTTACTTAGACTGGGTAAAACAAATTAAACTTTTTTTTCGTTTTTTCTTTTTCTTTTAATAAAAATTTAATTAAGGAGTGCCATGTTGGTTCTGTTTGGTTATGCACACACATATATGCATTCTGGTTCAATTTTGCTGTGTCTGATTAGCACTACGCATGTTATTTGCTTATGTATATGTGTGTGCGACAGTGAGTACGTATATACATATATAGTTATGTGTGGTGAGTTCAATCACCTAAACTTGTTCAAGTCTCTTTGTAAACAAATAATTTTTTGCTGGATTTGACATCTGATTAGAGTTGGTGCATGTGTAACTAGCCAAATCTGTCATTCAATCGGATAATGAGTGGTTCTTCTTTTCTCCACGAGGAAGAAAGTACCCAAATGGCTCACAAAGCAGAAGAGCAACAGAATTTGGTTATTGGAAAGCCACAGGAAAAGAACGCAACGTAAAGTCAAGTTCTAATGTAATTGGTACAAAGAGGACACTTGTGTTCCACATGGGTCGTGCGCCAAAAGGGGAAAGGACAGAATGGATTATGCACGAATACTGCATGAATGACAAGTCCCAGGTAACCTTTTTCAATAGTAGTTCAAAATGTCATCTGTTAGTTATTTGGTTTGAACTATCACCAGATGTATATTCTTCTGGGAAAGGGAAGATTAAATTAATACCATTTGTAGGACAGAACCGTTTTTCATTTGGCTTTTTTTTTTTGGGAGATTCACTAATATACCCAATATAGGAGCCCAAATTATAAAAATACCCTATATGAAATGGACTTTAGAAACACACCCAAAACTCATTTATAACATAACAAAAAGGCTTTTAACTTCTTTTAAATTACAAAACTGCCATTGATTTCTCAAAACAAACCCAACCCCAAAACATATAAACAAGCTCAAAATACTAAATAGGACATTAAAGTAATTTAATAATCAAAATTAAATTCAATAGGGCCAATTGTCATTTTTTGGATATTTTTTGGGTTTGTTTATAGAAATTAAATGGTGTGGGGTTTATTTATAGTTTTAGTGCTAAGAATAGGTATTTTACTAAATATCTCTTCTTCTTTTTTTGGTCTGGAACCATTTTTCAGATGTCCATGAATGTCACAAGTGCATTACTCTATCATTCTCTCAACTAGTAGTACTTTGATAATCTTAGTCACGCAGTGTGGTTGGCAAATGCAAAAATGGGGGTGATTGGCGAGAAATGTTTCATATGAAAATGACTTCCACTCCATTTAAGGGGAAAAAAAAGTACATGTGATTTAGAAGACTATAGATTGATTGCTGCTATTACTTGATTCAATCAACGTTATTCGTTGTTCTTGAGAATAACCGCCCTCATCTCCTTACTGCCAATACCTTCATATTCCTTAGAATTTGTTTCTTTAAAGTAAATTACTTATCAGAAGTGACTGAAATGTTTAGCCACAAAGATTCACCTGCTAGACCATCTTGAATTGGTTCAAGATTATTTACGCGCTGCTTATGTGGGTTGTATTTATGTAGTCTCTTGTTACATCTGCACATTCAATAGTTCATTTTAGTATGCAAGCACTTTCTGAATTTTTTTTTTTCTCTCTTAAATATTCTGCCTGCTTGTTGTGCTGCAGGATTCTATTGTTGTTTGCCGCCTCCGGAAGAACAGTGATTTCCGTTTAAATGACACCACAAACGGAGGTTCTTCAAGTCGAAGTCCTTTATCAACTGTGCATAATAGTGAAAATGCTGTCTCAGAAGTTGGTATTGACCATGATAAGCCAGTTGAATGCTATTCGAAGAAGTCTACTAGCAGTCATGATTCTCATTCTACTGAGCAAATTGATTCTGCATCTGAATCCAACCAAAAACAGACAACAGAGGTTACACAGACAGACTCTTCTGGCCACCGGATGGTGGGTTCATCTTGACTCTTGTCTATCATATCCTTCTTTCTTTTATTTTTTATTTCTACTGCCATCTTATTTGAGATGAAATCAGTAGCCCACCTGCAAAGTTGCAGTTTACACACAGGTGCATGATTTTGAATAGCACTAACAATATCAGGTGAGTATCGTTTACCAGAAAAAACCATATCAGGTAGTACATTTATAAATTTTAGTAGCTTAGGTATAGCCAACACCTAGTTTTTTGTCAGGTGGTTATGTGACACAGTTTAGTTGTGTCAGGTAGTTATGCCACTACAAAAACAAAGGAAAAACAATAATAAAAAATTCAAAGGTATTGATCACAAGTTTTACGAGGGGTTATAAAAATATTTTGGCATGCATTACCGTAACAATATAATTAAAAGCGTATGAAATATTATTTCTTTTAGAATTAGTTTGTAAGGAATATTAAGGGAAAATCATAAAAGAGAATCGAGATTAATAAAGTTAAAAGAATGTTATTTCTACCCGACTTCTCCGAGTGTTTTGCCAATTTAATTTCTTATTTTTGTCTCGTGTCTTAGAACTCAGGCTTTCTCTTCTCACCAGTTGCCAATGGAATTCTTGATTTTCAATCTCTTTTTTAATTAATAACTCTCTAAATGTGCAGTTTTGTCATACAGTCAAGTCAACCCATCGTCTGTAGTGTGTATGTATATTATTTAAGTTGGGAAGTACAAATAGTGGTATTTACAAGTGGAGCTAATATGGAATGTAGAATGTAATTTAAATAGATAAATAAAGGAAACTGATATGTGCATTTCCAGGCATTGACAGAAATTATTCTTTAGGTGGTTATGGGACCTCAAGAAGGGTTCGTAAAAACGAAGCATATCCTTTTATTTAATACTTCAAGCTTAACTGCTTCAGAACTTTTGTATATTTTTATCAGGATTTATCTATGTGTATTGGTTGGGCCTGGGGGTGGGGGTGACCACCTGCAAGATGGATAGGCAATTCATCATTGTATCAGAAGAGATTTTTTATATGTATTACATAAGAAGTGCGAGTCATTGTTTTGGGGTTATAAACAATACTTGCTCTTCTGTTACTTTTATCATACTTTTGTTCTGTGTAAGATAACGAGGGGTCCAAGAAACTTTGCATAACTGTTGGCAGTTTTGAACTCTATTTCTATATGGTAGTCCATTGTATGTCCAACTCTTGAATTATGATCCATGTGAATTACAAATTGCAGGATTCTTATGATGATGACTTTTATGCGGATATACTGAATGATGATATCATCAGACTAGATGAAGCTTCAGCGTCTGCGTCTGCTGACATACTTCCAGTTCTTGCCAATAAGTCCGAGGCCGAACAAAATTCTCACCAGCCTATGCAAGCCATTTGTAATTCAGAAGCAATTCCTTTCCAAGGTACTGCAAACCGAAGAATCCATTTGCGAAAGAGAAAGGAAAAGTTTCCTGCTGAGTCACTGGAAGGTCCCAATTCACAAGAGTCACCAAAAACTTCAGCAGATAGGATGGACGATCAACACGTGCTATTATATGTAATTATTATTATTCTGGTATTGCTGGCTCTGTTTCTGTCCAAGTTTTGTTTTACTGACAATGCTGGCTCTGTTTCTTTCCTTGTTGGAAGGTTTCTGTCAAGTCAAAAACATCACAAGTAAGTCTCTGTATAAAGGTTGTGCCGCAAAATGTTAATATTAGACTTTTCTTTCTTGAACTGGTCTTGATTTCTGTTGAATGCTCGAGTAAGCTTAAGGGACAAGTAGTGGAAGGCAGCCCTTAGATCCATGGGATTCCTATGAATTTCGCATATTAACGCTCTGGTAATTTGCTTGAATAAGGTTAAGGATGTTGGCAAGTCTACCCTTTCCCCATGTTTTTCTCCCTTTCTCTACTCTTCTTTTAGATTCATCTTCCCCCTCCCTATTTTTGAATAACCTTTTTTGTAACAAGCGTTATTATATAAATTTAGGCATGGGAAATGACACAACTAATTCCCATTTCTGGATATTTTCGCTTTTATTTTTTTTCAATTTATTCTATTTTGGATACTAATTTTCTATTATTACATTCTCTACTCCCAAGTCCCAAAATTAAAACCTAGAAGTGCAAAAGATGATTTCTAGGTGGAAAATGCAAGACTTACGCATGCTTTTGCACCGTTTGAACACAAGGCCGCTCGAGTGGATTTTGGTTTGTACCTTGGCGCTCGAGGGGACATTGCGATTTTCAGTTTCTTTTTCCGTTTTGATGAGTTGTTAATGTTTATTTTTTCTCTTTTTGTATTCTTTTTGGGATTCCTTCCTATGATAGGTTTGAGGTTCAGCTATGATGCAGGAGCATAAGGGGCGAATCAAGAGAGATATTTGTCATTTAATTAGTTATTTCATGAGATATTGTTATTTTTTTTATTTAGGTAGTTTTAAGATATATTTTATTATTTATGTATGATTTTATAATTAATTAGTTTACTTTTAGACCAAGTAGTCTTGTTGCTCAAGTCTTGTAAAGCCTATAAATAAGGCTAATGTAATAGTTGTAGGGGTTTTTTCGTTGATGATTAATGAACTAGTTTATTTGTGATATGAATTTGCTATGATATATGTGAGTTTGCACTAGTTCTAGATTTCGGTATTCTTATGTGTTGTTAGTGACTTATGTCCTGAACTCGATCCCCAAGAATTTCCTCCAAGAATTTCTTCACCACTCTCTCTCTTCTTTCTCTCTCTTTTACTTTCTCTATTTCTTTTTCTTTCTTTCTTCTTCTTCTCTCTTATTTCTTATGCAAACTATGCATGCCTAAATCAAATGACTTCTATTTATAGTAATACATAGGCGGCACCTATTGACATCTAATTGGTGAGGTGTGCGACAATTGATGATAAGCCAACACCAACTTCTAAAGCCACCTCCTACTTAACCAACATCCTTTACACCTCATGCTTCTTATATAAAATATATACCATGGTGAAGTGTACTCGTGTACCTCCCAGGTGAAGCCAACATATAATACAATATAATTTATAATAAGATAGGTTTGTCCAATTCTATCACTCAACTTAAATATCTACTTTAAAAGTTGGAATAAACAAGTTGATATGCTGCTAAAATTACAGCCAAAATTATAGTTGGATGCCATTGGCCTTTTTAGCCTTTTAAGTTTTTGAAAAAAAGTGTTGTTTGACATAGTTATGACTTATTTATTTTTCATAAACCTTTCTTGATATGCTTAAAAACCTAAAAGCATCTTCAACTGATATGTCAAATTGCCATATGAACATGAAATGGTAAAAAATGAAGGTTAAAGTTGCTTCAACCGAATAGTCAAATCCTACATGGATTTAAAGACTATAAGAGATATGTCAAAAATAACATATCAAAAGCTTGATGTCAAATATAATTTTAAGATTTTTAGTCATGGACCCTACTATCATTTACTCTCTTTTAAACTTTATGCATCATATGGGCCCATTTGCTTTTAAAAATATAATAAAATAATATGATATTTGGAATTTCGGGTGGAGTTTAATTTTTTCAAAAATGTCAAATTGTCAAATAAGCCATCAAAATCAGCCCTTGGTCTAGCCTGGGTTTGCTAACTTCAGCGATGACGTCAGCAACAAAAAAAAACTAAAAATTTCAGATTTTTTATGAAATAAATACTTAATCATATTTTTCACTTCCCACACCAAAACTTTATACAAATTCCTCTCCTCATATCTCATGTGAATAGTGATTGACATGGCAATGGGTGGAAACATCACAAGTCTTTTGCAAGGCTGCCACTATTTACGTGAATAGTAATAGCCTTTGCCTCAATGGCGGTCAGTGGCGGACCCACTGAGGCGCAAGGAGGCGCAGGTGCACCTCCCCTCGCCTGAAAATGCCATAGAAGTCAGTCATATTGAGCTCTTGGGCGGTTGGGTGGATGGGCAAGAATGCCCACAACCTGTTTGTGGAAAGGCTGGAGTGAAGAGCAACAGCTGCAAGCGCGATCTGTTTTTCTCTTTAATAATCTGGCCAAAACGAATCGTTTGGACCAGATCAATTAATATGTTTTAAAATCTTTGTGTGCAATACACGTGTTTAATTTTTATTATATTAAAGACCACATCATGCGGCTGCTTTAGTTTGAGGGTAGAGTAGTCATTAGAGTTTGAGGGCTTAACCTATATATATAAACACATATTGAACTTAAAAATGCTGTTGAATTATTAATGAAATTATTTGTTAATTTAATCTTCTTGCAAGTTCTTCTTTTCTTTTTTCTTTTTTTCTTTTCCCTGAATATATAAATTGCACATTTATGACAAGCGAATTTTGTTAGTTCATATATACATTACAATATTGTAAATCCAATTAATCAATATATTCAAATCATGAATGTGCATCATGCAAGTTTTTCAAAACAAAAAAATAAAAAATTCATCAATGAATTTTTTTTGATAAATTAGAAAATGTTATTTCTTTTATAAATTATGAATAATAATAGTATCAGTTCAATTATAAATTTCCAAAGTAAATTTTTTTTTTTTGGGTGTGGAATAGTTAGTCTTTGAAATGTTGCACCTCCTCCTAAAAATTCCTGGATCCGCCAGTGGTGGCGGTTCCAGGATTCGAAAGCTGACCGGGCAAAACTTATATACTAAATTCGACGATATGAGTGAATTTCATTAATAAACATAAAAAGATACACATAGTGAGGGGACATAATGAGCCTTACCCTCAAATGCATCTATATCTACAAATACAAAAACTAATTTCTGAAATTTCTGAAATAGCTGTCTTTGTGCGAGACAAAAAAAAATTACAGGCGGGCTTGGGGTTTGTGTGAGACAAAAAAAAAAATCATCATAAGTAGTGCAGGTAATATTTTTTTAACAAAAAGAGAGAAGGAAAAGGAAGAGAGAGAGGAGAGAAGATAGAAGGAAAAGAACAAAGAAAGAAAAAGAGAGGAGAGATGAGAGAAGGTAAAGAAAGAAAAAAAATAAGAGAGGGAGAAAAGAAAGAAAAAAAAAAAAGAGGGAGAGAAGAGAGAAGGAAAAGAACGGGAGAGAGAGAGAGAGAGAGGAGAAGAGGGAATGAAAAGAAAGAAAAAAGGTTTGTACAGGTTTGTAAATGCTTAATATAAGTGGTGGACAAATGTAGTGTAGGTAAGAATTTTTTTAAAAAAAATTGGGCCGGGCATGAGCCCAGCCTGCCATAGGCTAGAAACGACCCTGCTTTGCCTCCCTTTGCCATTTGCCATGGGTGAAAGTGCTCTTAGAGATGCTGTAAGAAAAATAGCAATAAAATTATAAAAGTGCCTTTGCATTTTTCCCTTCTCTGCCTCGCGCTGAGATTCTGGTTCTTCTTCTTATAAAAATGTTGTCATCTTTACCTAGTGATGTGACTCAATTACAAACTAATACTAGATTTTTTGTCATTCTTAGAAGTGCATTTATTTTTCATTTTAATTATTCTTAATTATTTTTGACTCAATTACACCACATCAGTAGGCAAGGAAGAGTTCCATTTTACGGCAAAGGAGGGAAGCGTTATTCAATTTCGATCCTTCAAAAATTCAGTGCAATAAGGGTGAAAGCATATTCTTTCTGTGATTACTCGTCAAGTTGTTCATAATTAGCCTCAAAAGTGCAAAGATTGTACCTAATTTCCCCAAAACGGCCAGAACCCCGAAATTGAAACTTAATTTGTACCCCAAAAAAGTGAAACTTCACATCTTCTCCATGAAAGCCAAGCCCATCTCCATTTTTGTTTTCAAGTTGAACCCATTTGTCATTTACTAACGGTGAAGTAAAAGCTCTTCCAATTGCACCAGTTTAGGGCTCACACAAAACAGAAACGCCATTTGCGAGTTGGAGAAGAAAAAGTTTCTTGGGTAAGTTTTAATAAAAAGAATTACTTGATGTGTTTTTGGTTCGCATGTTAAACCCATTGACAGAAGTCGAGAGAATTTCTTATGGATCAGAGACAGAGAGCTCGTAGAAGCTTAATAGGATTTGCTTCGCTGTTAAGGCTTGTGGTCACCCAAACAGCAAGGTAACATATATATCCTTAATATTTTGATGAAGTTAAAATCTAAGCTCAAGGGAATTTATGTGGGTATTGATTTTGGCAAAATGTCAGTTTAAGCTTAAGGGAATTTATGTGTGTTTTTTTAAAACTTCAATCTTGCCCTGTTGGATTCATAATTTCGGTTAAGGTGTTTGGTAATTGGGTTGTACAGATGGGTTGAGTGAGCTCGTGTTATAAAAGCATGAGATACACTATGTTGGGTTGTTGGGACTGTGGAGGCCTGTTGTTTGTGGATAGTCAACATGTCTAATGGGTGTGCTGGTGAGAATTGATTTGGGATTTGGGGATACCCTTATTAAGACTTGATGTTATGTAGTAATTTTGAAGATCTGAGGATGTTAGAGACTGGGTGTGTCTGTTCATCAAATGAATTTGTTTTAAGGAAATTGGCCATTGAACCAGACTTAATAAGAGTAACATCCAAACTAAACTTCATACAAAATGGATTTAAGATGAAATTATGGCAAGTTTCATACTCACCCAGTTTTCAAAATAGGCTTGTTTAGCCTTTTGTGTATTCTTGGTTGAGTCTCATATTGATTATTGCACTAGGGAGAGTTAAGAACCAAAACTTTAACTAGAATTAAGGCTTTTCTATTGCACATTTTAACAATAAAAATCGAATTTTACAGGATTTAATTGTTTTGATCTTAAATTGAAGCACAAGTCGTACACTTTATTATTTTTGTTATAACTGACAGTAAACACTATTTAAACGGAAAGTCACTGATTATGTGGCTATGGAATATAAGATTCTGATCCCATTACAAAGAAAAAGATGATTTGTATGACTTCTGCCTTAAGTTTAAAACCAAAACAATTAAAACCTATAAAATTGAAATTTTGTTGTTAAAATAAAATCCAAGTGCAATAGAAAAAGCCTTGAGCACACAGAAAGGGCATGCCAAGAGGCTAGTATGCAAGAATGATATAAATGAATTTAGTTGGCTCTTAATTTGATATCTTCAATAGTTACGCTCAGTAAGGTCTGTTTTAACATAGAGGATTGACAAATGGAGTTGTGTGTGTTTGGTTAAGGTATGGTGGGAAAAAAGGTCAATTATTGTTTTGAATAGTTCGTTGATCAATTTCTGTTTGACTTTGAGATTTGGGTAAATTGATTAGTACCAGTTATTAAATTTCAGTCATTGGATTGAAAAACCTGTCCTTGTTTCAGATACGTTTTACCTGTGGGAGTGTAATTCTCAATTGTGAGATTTATGCATGATTAGGAAGATGTCAACTGCACAGCCTTCAAAGAAACTAGTGTCCTGTGTTATCCTTGATTTGGATGGTACACTACTTAACACAGGTTCGCACTCTGAGTGGCATTTTCAATTTTACATTTAACTTAATGTTATTTGATCTGTGATAATGGGCTGATGCTTCCTTTGGTCTTCCTGTGTTGGAACTTGGATGTGAATTCTATTCTTAGTAGTAGCTGTTTGCTTTCTACTGGTGTTAGTAACTCCTTTTCTTCATTATTTTAATTATTCACAGATGGAATTGTAAGTGATGTTTTAAGAGTTTATTTGGGCAAGTATGGAAAGCAGTGGGATGGACGGGAAATTAAAAAAATTGTTGGAAAAACACCACTTGAAGCTGCAAGTGCTGTTGTTGAAGATTATGAGCTATCTTGTACAACGAGTGAATTACTTTCAGAGATTACCCCCATGTTCTCCAATCAGTAATTAACTTATGTACTTGCTTTTATGTCTGTTAAAAAATCATTTTGATGTAACTACCAAATGTTTGTTTTGGCCGTTTTTTACTATTGGCTTTTAGGTGAGGAATATATAATAGGTTATGGTCAATATTTCAAAGAATTATGTTACATGTGTTTCTTTTGTACTTTTTCTATAGGTAGTCATTTTGGATATTGGATCATTTTCTTTTTTAGATCATATGTTTTTAAGGATGCTTCCATATGATAATAATGAGGACAACTCACTCACTCACTGTTATGTGTTCAGGCAGTACTTTAGTGGAAAACTGTTAATTGGCTATTGACAATTGTCATTCTAGGTGGTGCAACATCAAAGCACTTCCAGGTGCCAATCGGTTAATTAAACATTTGAGTGGTCATAGAGTGCCAATGGCATTGGCTTCAAGCTCTCCAAGGGAAAACATAGAAACCAAAATTTCTTTCCATCAGGGTATACTTCTTCAAAAGCATATTTGCTTACATCTTTCACGGAAAATTTTAAGTACCACATGCATTCAGGATATTATGATTCGTTCTTATCATACAAACAAGCACTATTTGCTTATCGTATTTCATATGCAGGCTGGAAGGAATCCTTTTCTGTCATCATTGGTGGTGATGAAGTAAGATTGGGGAAGCCTTCTCCGGAAATGTGAGATGCACAAATGTTTTGTTTTGGGCTTGAATTTGAGTGTTTTTTTTTTTTTATTTAAATTATTTATATCAAGGATTAGATTATATGGTATTCTGAAACTAGAAATATTTGATTTTGCATTGTAGATTCCTTGAAGTTGCTGAAAGGCTTAATGTCAACCCTTGCAGCTGCCTTGTGATTGAAGATTCTCTGTAATTATCCCTACTCTGATTCTTTACAGGTTTGAATTTGTTTTTCTATTAAAGTATGCAGAGCAAAAACTGTTGCAGGGAACGTTCTCCTTTTAGTACTATGGTTTTCGTTTATGTTCTCTACAACTACCCTTGTTTGCATTACATCTAAAACGTCTTCAATAGAAGAATGAACCTAATTGAACACCTTGATTTTTGCTACAGATGCTTTCCTTGAACCAGACTAACTTTGATAAGGCTGGGACATGCTATATTGGAATATAAGTCATATTACATTTTTGGCCAATAATAAAAAAATGTCAATTATGACTCTTTCATACTGAACAAGTTTGGTATTAATTTTAAAAACTAAAGCAAATAAATCAATTAAACCCACTTTATACCCACAATTTACTCTCCCAAGTTTTAAATTTTCTTTCCTTAATGTACCTTCTATCACAATACACACATGTGTGATGCTTGTAGTTAAGATTAGTAATTTCATATGTAGATGGCAAGTAGCTGCAAATGATAATTGATGTGCTCTTCTTCACGAACATTCTTCCTTTGATAAGTAGATGCTATGTTACTGCCTTATGATGTGATGCAGGGCATCAGCAATAAGCTGCTGTCCAGCGACCCAAACAGTCCAAAAATACAGAGAATTGAAGGATAAAGCAATAGAATAGAAGTTGGAAGGAAGATAATTGAGTTCTAGGGCAAAGAACAAATAAAACAATAACTTATTAATTTAAAATAGCCAAAATTTAGCCTTACTGGTTAACGAACAGATGCTCCTGCATCATGATGTGTATATGGTTTAAGAAGTCATGTCACTTTTCTTTGCATTTCTTTATTGGAACATTTATTTGTCAGACCAGGTGTTACAGCTGGAAAGGCTGCTGGTATGGAGGTGGTTGCTGTACCCTCCATCCCAAAGCAGGCCCACCTTTATACTTCAGCGGATGAGGTGATCAACTCTCTACTTGATTTGCAACCTGAAAAGTGGGGCCTACCTCCTTTCCAAGATTGTAAACCTCAGTACCTGTGTCTGTGTTTCAACTATGTTTGAAGAGTTTCTTCTGCACAAGCCCTTTTCATTAGCACCATTGATCTGTTGTTGCAGGGATAAAAGATACTTTACCACTAGAACCTTGGCACATTGGTGGTCCTGTCGTTAAGGGATTCGGTCGGGGCTCAAAAGTACTTGGGATCCCTACAGGTGTGTTGCTGTCGGCCTATCCAGTTAGAATCTTCATTCAACTGTACATGTCTTCTGATGAAACAATGTTTGACTGCTGTTCTTAGTTTGAGATGATATATACAAGTTAGTTTTATTTCATGTGTAGGCAATTTTTTAATGCACCCGATATTGGTTATATACAGGTTGCATTCCTTAGATCCTACGTTGCTTGAATGAGCTTGAAATTATTGGTTTGTTGCTTGTGTTTTGTTGTTTCTCTCCCTGTTATGCTGAATTAAATTGTTTCATTTCCTCATTACTTTATCCTTATAAGTGCACTACATCTTTTCTACAGCAAATTTATCCACAGAAGGATATGGATCTCTTCTTTCAGAACATCCCTCAGGAGTATATTTTGGTTGGGCTGGATTATCTAAACGAGGTGTCTTTAAAATGGTCATGAGTATTGGTTGGAATCCTTATTTCAACAACACTGAAAAGACTATAGTGAGTCCTTCAAGCCACATAAGTAGCATTTGCAAGTATTTTTCTTCTTTTTGTTGAAGTTAGTTTGTAATGCAGGAGCCATGGTTGCTTCATGACTTTGATGAGGATTTCTATGGGGAGGAACTGCGTCTTACTATAGTCGGCTACATACGGCCAGAGGTATTAGTCAAAACTGCTCAATCTTTTCTGGAAAATACCAATTGCTCCTCCCTGCCCTTCTAACTCTTTGTTCCTAATGTTCGTTTATGAAATAAACAGGCCAATTTCTCATCCCTCCAGAGCTTGATAGAGAAGATTCATCACGACAGAAAAGTTGCAGAGGAAGCTCTTGATCTTCCATTGTTCTTCAAATACAAGGACGAACCATATCTTAAAAGTTCTACATAAGGGTGCCCCAGGAATTTCTTGAAGGCTAGTTTTCCTACGTCAAAACAATAAATCAAATTGTACACTCATTGTTTTGACATTCATTCATTTTGAAGAGATTCTGTATCACTCTCAGGAATGTAACATATATAAAGTGCCATAAATCACAAATCAAATTTATTGTTTTCTAAATTACGTGTCATATCTTAATGAAGTTGTGGTTATACACAGACATCAGTTACAGTTTATAAATCAGATTTTGCTTAGGTCAGAAAATCTCCAGGCCTTAGCACTAATATAGCTGTGCCAGCTCTTTTCAGATTTATGTTTTAGATTGCATGTTATTGGGGAAAGCTGCTCCTCTCATAACTGTGTTGCTTGTCTCCAGGTCCCCAACCCGGGAGGTGCCTATGCCATAAGTAAACCCCTTGACAACCCCCAGCCCCGTTAGTCAAAATTGAAAGCCGGCAAGGGAGGGAGGCGGGGAAGCACTCGAAACCCGACAATCTTAGACAGAATAACCAATGCAAGAATATCTGCAACAAAGTTTGGTTTGTTTTCCTTAGAACATGATGAAACCCGACTTCTTCAAAGAGATTAGCAAAAATGAATGTCTCAAAGGATATACCGGATCTGAAGTATCATTCAGCAGACAACCAATATCAATAACGAGAGTACCCCAAAACCAAGATTTTGGTCAATAAACTATTTCCTTCCACATTCATAATACAGAATTCTAGACTTATAATACAATTTCGTAGGCATTCAATACAATATCTTAGGCTTAGAGTCATTACCTTATGCAAGTTTCATGAATTATATTTGTAACAGCAAACATTGAAGCTTTAGCCTGCACCATATGATTTAGCTTGTAAAGTTTGGAAGTAATTAAATGTGATTCTTTATTTATGTGGAAGGCTCTTCTATGTATACATCAAAAATACCATCAGCTGGTGGTTTTTTTTTTGGGCAAATAATCCGTAGACAAAAAAGCACAATATTCTCCGTTGACTCCTTGCAATCGCTTAAAAATAGATGGAATAAAAAAGTTGGTGCCGCTAAAATTTTATATTTGGATGCCATTTACCTTTTTACCTTTTTATTTTTTGAAACAAACAAATAAAATTATACAAGTGCCTTTGCCTTTTTCCCTTCGCTGCCCCGCGCTGAGCTTCTGCTTCTTCTTCTGCTTCTTTCATTTTCTTTTCTGGGACTCTCACAGGGAAAGAGGAAGAGAAAGACAGGGAGTGAAAAAGAGCTCCAAGGGATTGAGGTTTTTCAAGAATTCAGTGCCAGAATGGTGAAAACCATATTCTTTCTGTGATTAAAGCCAAGCCCATCTCCATTTTTGTGTTCAAGTTGAACCCACTTTTCATTTACTACCCGAGAAGTGAAAGCTCTTCCAATTGCGTCAGTTTAGGGCTCACACAAAACAGAAAGCCGTTTGCGTGTTGGAGAAGAAAAAGTTTCTTGGGTAAGTTTTTATAAACAAAATTACTTAAAGTTTCTTGGGTAAGTTTTTATAAACAAAATTACTTTATGTGTTCTTTACATTCTTAGTTTGTTCAGGGTTTTACTAAACCTTATGTGTTTTTGGTTCGCATGTTAAATCCATTGACAGGAGCCGAGAATTTCTTTTAAATCAGAGACAGAGAGCTCGTAGAAGCTAATAGGATTGGCTTCGCTGTTAAGGCTTGTGGTCACCCGATCAGCAAGGTAACATAAATATCCTTAATATTTTTATGAAGTTAAAATCTGATATTATGGTGTACTTACTGTTTGATTAGTTTGAGCTTAAGGGAATTTGTGTTTTTTTTTACTTAAATTTAGTTCTGTTGGATTCTAAGAGATTGAAAGTAAGGAGAAAGCTTATTGACACTTAAAAGCTTAGATGAGGGCTAGATAGAAGCTTCATAATGTTGGTTAAGGTGTTTGGTAATTGGGTTGTACAGATGAGTTGAGTGGGTTTGTGTTATAAAAGCATGAGATAAACTATGTTGGGTTGTTGGGACTGTGGAGGCCTGTTGTTTGTTGATAGTCAACATGTCTAATGGTTGTGCTGGTGAGAATTCATTTTGATTTGAGGATAATCTTATTAAGAACAGGAACAACTTGATGCTATGTAGTAATTTTGAGGATCTGAAGATGTTAAGCGACTGAGTGTGTATGTTCATCAAATGAATTTTTATCAAGCAAACTGGCCTTTTTACATGTTGAACCTGGCTTAATAAGAGTAACATCCAAACTAAACTTCGTACAAAATGGATTTAAGATGAAATTATGTTAAGTTTCATGCTCACCCAGTTTTCAAAATAGGTTTGTTTAGCTTTTTGTGTATTCGTGGTTGAGTCTCATAGTGATTGTTATGCACAAGGGAGAGTAAGAACCAAAACTTTAACTAGAATTACGACTTTTGGGGGGCAGCTTTGGGTCGTCAGATATCACAATAATAATTAATAAACAACCAAGGGAGAAAAAGATAAAGTGGCATATATGCATCCTCCGCAAAGCCGAAGTCTTCGTGAAAATGGTCATTCGTACAATTGTATAGAAGCTGAGAAAAAAGTTGAAACCTCAGCCTGTTGATGGACTATGGAGTTCCATGAATTTTCCACTTTCCATCTTCCCATCATTAAGTTAATGATGTGACACTCTTAGTTTGTATATTTCAAATGAAAACTATCTGTTATCCCTTGAGTCTTGCTTGACTTACTAGAGTGACCTCCACAAAGTCGCTGCCCCCATCATAAAACGGAAATTGTACCAGTCGCTCGCAGTGGAAAACCTAGCTTGCATTTTTTTGTTTTGTTTTTAGTAGTTGGAACCCCTTGCAATTCGAAACTCCCTTGTATCCTAGGGTTTCGTAATTTTCTCATGCTACACCTCTGCCTTTTTCTCTCTCCCTCATACTCCTTCTCAGACCCCTTTCTAGCTCTCTTAATTTTAAATTAATTTCTGCAATATTAGATCTTTCTATTGTCTCAAACCATAAAACAAAAGAAGGGAGGTAGAAAGATATATGGTTGCAAATTTGGGTTAGCTCTATCTCTGGCTCGCCACTTTCCAATCAATAATCATGCCTCATGGAGCCAATTACTTCCCACTCCTGTTTGTGTATTTCTCTAATCAAGTTCTTAAGCTTTCCAATGTTATCTGGATATGAGTTTAATACACTTGATGTATGTATATTTCAATAGGTTTTATATGAAGATGTATGTGAATTTTGTGTGTCCTACTGTTTGAATTATTGCTTCTGAGTATGAGTTTGTTTGGTATGAGCAATTAAATTTTAGTAATTTACTACTTATTACTTCAGAATTGATGGTTTATCTTATCATCCTTTTAAGTTTTCTCCCAGAAAGGTAAAATTCTGGGACCCTCTGTTGAAAATAAAACTGCCAAAGGCTCAAAGGCATTGACATATATATCTCATAATGGATCCATCCATTGTGAAGAAGCTCCTTGAAGACGACGAGGTTCTCTCTGTCTCTGTCTCTGTCTCTGTCTCTATCTCTCTCTGACGTATCTCAAGCTAATATTACATTCTCATTCTTAATAAAATGTCTGAAGGATGAAACCATGCATTCCAGGGCGGATTTGGAGGCCTTCCAGGCTGCCCTGAATAAGGACATAGAAGGAGATGTGTCTGCTTCCCAGCCATCTGATTCAGACACCGGTATCCTTCTTAACCTTTTTTATTTTATTCACATAACTAAGTCGACATTAATCATAGACCCATTGCAGATTACTCTGTGGAACTTGGTTAGAACTATTAATTTTGAGAATTACATAACTTTGGTGTTTTTTATTTGTTTAATTTGGGAAAGCACAAGTCGTCTGGATGCAATAACTTAATGTGATTTTGATGTATATTTTTTAGAACATATAGGTGAGGCGTTGCTTTGGTTGGTTGGTGTTTATATGTATATAGTTTATCATAATCATGCTGAGCATGTTTTCACTAAAAATTTGGTTAATATTTACTTCCACTATTTCTTTTGAAAAGATTCCAAAATTTGGAGACCACTTAATTCTGTGTGCAAGTAGTCACAACTTGCCGTCTTTACTTTGCTGATTTTTTTTATTTATTTATTTTTTTTTTCTTCCTCTCTTAGGGATTTTTAATTGAAATGGATCATTTTCATCTTTCATGCCTTTGTCTAGTTGGGTTGATCACTTGAGTACTTATCTTCCATTCTTTTCTATTATGATAAATATCTCCAATCCCCCTGAATTTTAGTTCGTGTCCCATATTAGTCCCCAACTTATCTTAACATCCTAAATTATCAATCACGTGTTTAGTTTGTGCAACTCGTAGATTCTGCTAATATTTTAACAGAAGTGGCCATTCGAGTATCATAAACCACTTAGTGAAGGACAAATTTGTCAGTCTAACTAAATTTGTACTCAAGACTACTCGTAGCTCTTCTTCAACTTATCTGCCTTCTCTTCCATCATTACTGATCCTACAATATCACAAGTGATCATCATCATCTATTTTTCCTCAATTTTGCATTATTGATCCTAAAATACCAGAAGTGTTTTGAAATGAATGTATCTTTGATTCATTGTTTGTCAAAGGATCTATTTTTCATTTCAACCATAAAGAGTGACATTCCAACAATGTATGAAAAGCTGGTAAAGTGTGAAGCCCTTAATCATGTATTTTTTACTTCATTTTGCTTTATATGCTATCAGAAGAGGTTTGAAATAAATGTATCTTTTATTTATTCATTGTCAGAGGCTATATTCAATCACCTTAAAAAGTAACTTCCCACCAATGCATGAAAGTTTGTTAAGTGTCAAGCCCTTAATCCCTAGTTGTCTTTGGGTTCGTAACTAGAAATCCTCGATTATACATGATGTGTGCAACTATGTGATGCAGCGGTTTTGTCTCAAGGAAGCAATAGTACTTCTAGTCAGTCATTACTGCAGTTGAGTACTGCTAGCCAGGATGAAAATACAGCTGGTCAAATTCAACAAGACCAAAAAATTGCACAACATCGGGAACTGCATTTGTATGAAATGGAACCAAAGCAACAAGGATCTGTTGCTGAGAATATGCAACAAAAAAATGATGCCTCACAGGTACTTAATCACTTTCCTTTACCCCAGAAGCGACCGCATGGTGATCTTCAAGAAGGACAGGCAGAACAGAAGCCAATCCAGATTCCTGAAACAACTGGAATGCCGATTTCTGAAAAACACCCCAGCTCAACAGAGGAGCATGGCATAGCACCTAATCTCAAAAGCGAATCTCAGTACTTAAAGCTTCAGAAGATGAGCAGTCAACAATCAATGATCACAGAGCAGCCAAGAAACCCTTCGAATGAAAGCAGACAAGTACCATTTTACCAGTTATATCCCCTCTTATTGCCCCAACTAAATAAAGACAGAAGCAGGCAACTTACTACTCTATTTGGTAGACTCAAGGTGAATCCTACACACATTTTATATCAAGATGTTGTGGATTTTGTTAATTTTTCTGATCTGTGCACTTTTTTTGCTATTCTAGAGCCGTCAAATCCGCAAAGATGCTTTTGTCAGGGAACTTAAAAGTATTGTTGGGGATGAGATGCTCAGAATGGCAGTAAAGGAAGTGCCACTAATGGTAAGTATATAATGAATTCAATACTCTTTTAAATTAATAACGTGCTGATGTCTGGACCAAGCTGAAAACCTGCTTATTAAAATCTTGCAGCCTAGTCCTAAACATCAGTTACTACCTAAGGCCTCGGTCCAGCAACAACCTCCAAGAATGCTATCTATTAGTGCAAGTGCCACACAGTTGACTAACCCTCGTTCATCTGCACTTCATCTGAGAGGTCCCAATTCTGCCACTGACCCATCACACAGTCTCCCTTCAACAGTTCAGGTACAGACTGATTCACACCATCCGCTCATTAAAAACAGTGCTAGAAAATTGCCAGAAGCAGAATGTCACTCAGATTCTGAGGAAATGCAAGTAAGTCAAATATCTTCCTCTAGTGTGGTAACTACCAATCAAGAAAGGGAGTGCTTCTCAGTTCCTATGCATGGAAACGCTGGTCGTACTTGTCACCCGTTTTCAGGGACAAATGTCAATACTTGCGCATTGCCTGTCAAACCGCAGCCTTCTGATGCACAACTGAGACAAGTCCTACAACATCAAAGCATGGGTTCTGCTCAGTCAGGTGGGGAAGCACATGGAGCGAGCATCATGAGTGGGTCCAAAACGGAGAGGCAAAATTCTATGAATGAACCTAGTAGACTGCAAGGTGGATCTCTTAATCACATTACAACTAATGCAACTTTACAACAGAATCCTAATCCTTCGCAATCCTCAAATAAAGGGCAGAGTTCCCGTCCTGTGTCATCAATGGCTTATGTCAAACAGGAATCGATTAATCAGACTGCTGAGCAGCAGCACAAGCCTTCATTGCCTAGTTCATATGGATTGCCTTCGGTTTCTGCTGGAGTACTTGAACAGGGAAATGCATCATCTGTAATTTCAATGGATGAGTCCTTAGAGAAGCAGCCTTCTAGAATGGGTGTTTCATCATCGCCTTCTACAATCACAGTGCCTCAAAGTTCGGTGTCTCCTTCCGTCATGATGCAAGTCAATCCTAGTGTCACGGTAATTCCATTCATCTCATCTCTGCTTCTCTTTTACATATGCATTTGTGAGGTCACGATGGAGACTTCCTACGTTTTTACTTATGTTTTCTGAAGAGAAGTACTCTATTGAGAACTAATTATAGAACTACATACATGAGAGTGGCTACTTCTATGCTGGTGCTCTTTTGCAATTATGGTAAAACAGGAGGTATCCATTTTGTGTCTTTATCTCCTGTAATTCGTATCCACTTTCTCATGACTCACAAGATGATATGAAACATAACAGGTTTGGGAGGTGCATTTGATCATTAATTAGTAACAATGCTCCTTGTTTCTTCATTATATTGTTTTGTTGTGCCTCTCAAATGTAACTTAAATAAATGGATGAGCTAGTTTCATGTTGGATCTACCTTTTCCAGTTTACTTTGTCCTGCAATATATTTGTCTTTGAAAGTCAATTTTCACTTGGCATGAATATGATTATTTTTTACTTTATTAATGACTAATGTCTTTTCTGCTTTGTTTCATACCAGTTAGGCCCTCGGATAATGTCTGGAACCTCCCCTTGTGGGATTAATAATAAAACACCTCCAAAAAAGCCTTCTATTGGCCGAAAGAAGCCGCTTGAAGCACTTGGTTCTTCACCACCGCAATCAAGGTAAAATAAGTTTATATTGTTGCATCACAGTCTGTTAATCATTTCAATCTCTTCTTCCTTATAACTTTCTTAAGTTCTGGGTCTCCTCAGTAAGAAGCAAAAAGTAAGTGGAGCGTTTTCGGATATTGAACAACTCAATGATGTCACTGCTGTCAGTGGAGTTAATCTTAGGGTACAGTATTTGTTATTTTCAATTCCTATTCTGGAGTATTAGCTAATTAAGTGAAGAGTGGACACTTTGTAGTAAATTTGTTCAGAACCCACTGACATTTTTTATAAAAATAGGAAGAGGAAGAGCAGCTGTTTCCAGGGCCCAAGGAGGATAGTCGAGCTTCAGAAGCCTCTCGAAAATCTGTGCAAGAAGAAGAGGAAAGGCTGATTTTGGAGAAGGCTCCACTGCAGAAAAAATTAGCCCAAATTAGTTAATACTCTTTACTTATCTATTTATCATAGAGGTGTTAAAATTCCATCTTTCTATTTTTATTTTATTGTTTTATTTTTTACACTTTGTTCCTGTCATGAAAAGAAATATCAAACAGAAATTGATATCTGGTATTTATACATGTGTTTTTGGCAGTGGTCAAATGTGGTCTGAAAAGTGTAACCCATGACGTGGAACGATGCTTGTCACTGGTGAGGTGCTAGCTACAATGTTCTTTGTTATTGCGATAAACTTACATGTTATCTTATTCCATGCCAACTGAACTCTTCAGTGTGTGGAGGAAAGAATGAGGGGACTAATAAATAATTTAATCCGACTGTCAAAGCAGGTTTGTTTGTTTCTATTTTTTGCTCCTGCTGAACAAGAATTCTCTTGCATTATATATCTCCTGACTTCGATTGAATATCCTTGTGCTAGCGGGTTGATGCTGAGAAATCAAGACACCACACTATTACTAACTCTGATGTTCGGCAACAAATTATGGATCTCAATCAGAAAGCTAGGGAAGAATGGGAGAAAAAGCAGGCTGAGGCAGAAAAGATCCGGAGGCTTAATGAGGTTAGTGTCATTTAAGCATTGTATATTATATTTGTACAATGCCCATATGGGTGAGCTACAAGTGTATGTGTGTGTTAATAGTTCCTCTTATTTAATATGACTGCATACAGCCTGAGGTTGACAATGGAGTCGATGGAGACGAGGAGAAGGATGAAGGCCGTCCTAAATCATTTAAGGTATGAGGATTCCAGTCAGTCTGATTTTTTCACTTCTGAAACGAATAGAGCTTTTAGTCTTCTGTGGCTTTCTGCTCGGTGCAGACAAACATAGAGGCAGATGGAAAACTGAGGACAACAGCAGCAAATGTTGCTGCCCGTGCTGCAGTTGGGGGAGACGACATGTTCTCAAAATGGCAACTCATGGCACAAGCCCGGCAAAAACGTGAAGGTGAGATTGATGCGGCATCTGGGTCCCAGCCAGGTAAAGATGTAAACCACAAACCTACATCAACAACTGGAAGGATCATGAAGGGCAGTCAAGAAGCAGAGAAAAGGGGTGATCCGGCTCATGTTGCTACAGCCGGTAAGTATCATTAAGCCTGATCGTTTGTCAAATCATGATTTTGTAGCCATATGTCAGTACCATTAGATATCATTACTGCTTACCAAACAAAGATTCAAATGTATTAAAGAATATGACACTGTAGTTGGCACCTTGGTGCATTGCTGATTTTGAAAATTGGATTAGCTAAGGCGATTTACTATGAGATTAATGGTAGGAGAGATTTTATCGGCATGAGTAACATACTACAACTTCTCATTTCATATAATTGGCTGAGTTGGTATATATTCAATTACACTTAAAATGTTATCCCTGAATATTGATGCAATTAGACTACAAAGTGCCATGTACTAGTTCTCAGATTCTGATAATTATTGCTGGTCTCATTTGAGAATTCAACTTCTGTATACAATTTCTTGGAGTGAGCAACAAATTGGCTTGCCAGCTGTAATTTGTAAATCATTTGTTACTCTCTGAAGCTAAAACAGGGCAGGTGTAGCTTCTACCGAGGAGCACCTTTATTTTGGTTAGATGAACATAACCATCCTTCTGATGCTTTACCCAGACATGTTACTTTTTTATGATACAGCCCCATTTAATTTATTTTTGTTCGCAATGCCTATTAGGGTGCTAGCACTGTTATAAATTTTTGTTCACGAAAAATCATATATATATATATTGGTCGTAATTTGCCTTTTCTTCCTTTTTTTTTTTTTTTTTTTTTTTTGTTTGGAAAATACCCCTTTGCTATCCAGTTTTACAATCCATATTTGGGTATTACAATCACATTTCTACTTGCAACCAACAGCCTTGGTGGAGAAGTATACCATAGTTATTTTGGCAGGGTGTTTATTGAAGAAGTTATCTCTGGCAATATTTTACTATTTGGTGCTTTGTTAGTCGAAAATTGTTTATTTATTTGTTTTTTTTTTTTTGGACAGGGCCAATTAGAAAATCTGGAAGGAACCAAGTTATCATGCCTCAAACAAGGATGGCTCGTACTATATCTGTCAAGGATATGATTGCTGCCTTGGAAAGGGAACCTCAGATGTCGAAGTCTATGTTGATATATCGGTTGCATGAGAGAATCCAATCCTAGACACCACTGTGGAATAGTCTTAAAGTAAAAAAGAAAAGAAAAAAACAATGAGATCGTAGTCATCGTTGGCCTCAGAATCTTCTTGCGAAAATGATAAAAAGAGAAAATGGTAGAGACGATCATTAGTTGTACTTTGCGCAGCATCTCTTACGAACCGTTACTTGTGATATTCATGTTTGCCACATAACATAGCAGCTTCCTCCAGTGGCAGTAATACTAAGCCAGGAGAAAGGGATGAAATAGTCCATTATCTGAGATCATGGTAAAATCTGAAGGATTCTGATGGCCTTATTGTTTGTTAGTGTGGGTGGTAGGGTTTTTGAGGGCAGGAGTAAATAATCAATTGTTTGTGCTGGTTGAGGGCTCGCCATTTAGTTGCAGGGCACATATCTCGGTTGTTGCTGCTGCTATGTCGACATTATTGGGACCTCCTATTTGGTTCAATCATCGAACCCTCCATGTTGACCATTTCTCTTCATACTGGCTAAGACAGACTTGAACTTTGTGGCCTTTAATATTTTCATAAAAAAAAAACCTATCTCCGTGGCGAACCGACTCAATTCGATGAATTTCGAAACACACTCTGCAATTGACATCTTTCCTTGCACAAGCTGAAGCAACTCTTTGATCTTTGTATGTTGCATGACACTATCAATCATAAAAAAAACGCCCTCCTAGTGTTTAAATGTATCCCACCATCTATTGGCTTCATCCTCTAGCACATGGATAGCTCCCGAACATTGTCATCATGGTGGTGCATTTAGATAATCTAGCTTCGTTTTGGATATGCTTAATCAAACTTCAACATTGTCTGGTTCAGAACTTCCATAAAATCTTCTCAGTTTCATTTTCATAAACTAGTCCAAATATTATGGTGTGCATGAGGTTGTTTTCGAGGCTGACATCTTGTCAACAATTCAGGAAAATGAAAGCCAAGACTCAATTAGTACTTGGAAGATACAATTTTTAAGAATTATAGAACAAGAAACTGAATCCGAAAGTGGAGAATGTTCGATAGACTTGGAGTCACAAAAGAATGGGATGAGCATGCCAAGTTCATAACTTTTAAGTCTAGCTAAGATTTTGTCTTGTGCATTGTTTTTCTTACTATACATGCATAGGTATTTATCTTACTTTCGTAAAATGATCAACACCAATTTTTTTCCCTTAAAATGAAAGACAACCAATCCATTTTTTCTATGCCATCACATGCGTACCCTGTCCTAATTGTATAAATATCTCTTTCACAAACACATGCTACACCTTGACATTAAAACAAAATTGTACCTCCATTTCCATGTATGACAGAAAAGCACTAATTCACACAAGTTTTTTTTTTGTTTTTTGAAAACCAAATTACAAAGAAGATCCTCTACGGATCTTTAAACTACCACCACTTCCATGTAGCTGGCGTGGCGTGAAAGAGATGTTGTAAATATGTGGATGGCCCACAACTATTAGGATGAAGACTTTTGTGTATTATAGGTGAAAGCGAAAAGACTAGAGTTACGGCAGTGTAGAAAATGTTTACAACACCCGGTGAATTGCTTATCAAATTTTTTGCGGTAGCTGTAAATTTTCCCTATAAAAGGAACCTTGAGCTGATGAAGCTAGACACACCAATCGGAAGAGAAAAAGTGAGAGAGAAATTAGAGAGTTAGAAAGTTTTATCCGAGAGAGGAAATTCTAATATAATCTCACCCCAATATTTAGTGGTATTTTCATACTTTGTATACTTTATAACAAGAGAAACAATAATTCGCACAAGTGTTTTTTTCTTTTTTGATGAAAACAAAAATTACAAAGACGATACTCTACGAATCTTTAAATAAAATAAATAAAATTTGAAAATGTATAAAACCTGAGATGGGAAATTGATAAACCATATACAAATACCTTTTTTGGTTTTTTTGGGTAAAATCAAGGGTCCCACGACTGCAACGTGGGTAATTCTTTTATTTTCCTGCCCTATAGCTGACATGGTATGAAAGGGAAGAAGATTAGGGTAATTGTAATCTAATAGATGCTCATTCTACCGCAATAATGACACTAATAATAATCTAAACATATCGAGATAATTATTGTTGTGACTGTAACACCGCTCGTAATGTTGTTAAACTAATCCGCAAATGTTTTCACACATATATTTGACATTAAATTATGTTATCCATTTATATTATAACATGTAAATTTATAATAACATAATGTTATCGTGCGTTAGTATCCATAAAAATTTTATCCTATAGTTGTATTGAACATAATTGAGTTCAATAACTTGTGGTGTGAGTGGGAGTCGGTAACACAAATAATTGTTCTAAATATAAGCATTTGGTGTGAAAAGTATTCATAACGTGCAGCATAAAATTCACATGTATTGTTTGAAAGTTCTAAATATTAGCATGTGGTGTGAAAAGTATTCATAACGCGCTGCACAAAATTCACATGTGTTGTTTGAAATCGATTTAAGGCTAGTTTGGTATTGCCGTGCTTTAAAAAAAAAAAACTGATTATGTTGTGTTGTCAGAATAAACAGCTGTGAAATGAAGCAACGAAGTATTTGATAATCTATATTTGTAAAAGTGCTGTGAGTATAAAAAGCAGTGTCATAGCGTCTGGTAAACTTTTTTCAAGAAGTACTGTGATTGTGTATAATGACCAAAAAGGGTATGATAAATTTATGTTTTTTTTTAATAATATTAATAGTAATATACAAAAACAAAAAACAAAACAAAACAAAAAACTTGAGAAGGCCCCATTTCTCCTTTTCCTTTTTCTCTCCTTTTTTTAAAATATTTTTTTCATTCAAGCACGACAACTCCAAACTAAGCCTTATAAATACAGCTACAAGTCTACAACAAAGTTACACTCGGAATTCCAAAGGAGAGCTTAGAACGACTTTGGTGAAGGTCTCAAGCAGCAAATATTCTTGTTATAGAGGTTTAAAAGGTTGATGGCTACGGGAAATTTCTCATTACTTGCTGCTGCTGCAAGAAGGTATGTTATATTTATATATGCATCTATTTATTTTCTTCTATTTACTTTCTTTTTTCCCTCTTCACACCTCCTAAAATCTTATTATTTTCATTTTATCCTAACTTTTGTCCCAATTAAAACAAGATGATTGTATTCTTTTTTGTTTTTTCTTTTGTTTTCTAGGATGGTCGTAGTTGTCATGACTATGGCTCTGGTAATTACTTTCATGGCTGTGTCCTAAATTTCTTTTTGAATTCTAATTATGTTTTAAAAAATAATAATAATAATAAGAGGATGAATTTAAGATGGAAAAAGAAATAAATCGGTCTTTGACTCCTGGCAAAAAAAATAAAAAATAAAATGGGGCTTTGACTAATTATAGTTATTTTCCACAGAAAACAACACTCAGTAGTTTAGGCCGATTCTTGTTGTTTGAAGCATTTTCAGTTGCTAAAGATGTCCTTTTACTTTGTTTCCTTTTTCAATATTTCTCAATAGTTTCATTAATTATAACTTTTATATTAAATGACTGTTTTATATAAATTTTTATTTCATGAGAAATAAATAAAAATAAAATCTATAAAATATACCCAAGGGTGAAATCAATGATTGTGGTGGGGCTGTAGCCCAAGTAGGTTTTGAAGAAAAGAAAAAGCCTATATTTATATTTATATGGCCTACCAGCAACAAGTTCGCTGCCTTTCGGTGAAAGGTTTTTGAAGGGACAAAAAAGCCTATATGGCCCACCATCACAAGATTCGGGAAATTTTATTTTTTTGGGGTCAAATCAATTGTGTTCTCTGCTATTTAACAAAAAAGGGAAAAGCTATTTAATATTGGACGGTCCAATAAAAATCCTCATAAATCTTTCAACTCACAATTGCAGACACAATAAGTAATTGAAATTCATAAGTAAGAAGAGGGCTTCAAAAATGGAACAGTATGTAACTATCGTTTTACAACTAATATACACACACACACATATATATATATATATGTGAAACTGAATTATTTATATTTTTGCACTTTGTATTTCTGAAGCTTATTTAGTTGATGTTAAGAAATTTAATATGTATTTATTTTATGATAAATCTTATTGGAAATTAGTTAATGGAGTTATAAATTAGAGCGGTATATATAATTTAATGTATATTTTTATTTATAGAAAAAACTACAAAAATTGTAAGTTAAAAAAATTCATTAGATTTTAAGCTAAAATTTTTAGGAGCCCACTCATCGATAAATTCCTAGTTCCGCCCTAGTCACATAAGGATAATGTACATGAAAGACAAATAAATATTGAAGTTAATTACATTAAAACTCTTTGAGATATATATATATATATATATATATATATATATATATATATACACAAATGATTTTAATAAAAATATATATATATATACACAAATGATAGTCTAAATTACTCTAAATTAATCTAATCTTTAAGGAGGGGAATTTGAAATTGTGGTGCAAGAGCACGGGCTCTTTGCCGTGTCAATTAAAATATGAACCTATGATTTAACCCTTACACCTTTGACGAATATCATAGCACAATTAAACTATGAACCTATATTTGCTAATTATCTTACAAGAAGACCAGTGGAGACTAGGGATTGGAGACTAAAACTCTATTTTATTTCAAAATTTTCCCCTTGGTAATTTTTATACGAAGTTCATTTTCCCCTTGGTCGTTCTAAATCCAACTTCCTTAATTACATTGAGTGGAACACAAGACTTTCAACATTTGAGGAGTGATTTGCCATAGTTATCATGTTTTTTGTTGAAACTCACACTGCTCTGTAAATACTGAAGGCTTGAAGGTAAAGTGGCCCTAATCACTGGTGGGGCGAGCGGCATAGGAGAGTCCACTGCAAGACTCTTCTCAAAACATGGAGCTAAAGTTGTGATTGCAGATGTGCAAGACGACTTGGCTGAATCTGTTTGCAGAGACCTAAGCCCTTCGTCCACTTCGTTTGTCCATTGTGATGTAACGAAAGAAGAAGACGTCGAAAACGCTGTCCAAACAGCCACAAACAAATATGGAAAGCTAGACATCATGTTGAACAATGCAGGTATAGTTGGCATGGTAAAACCCAACATCCTTGACAATGACAAGGTAGATTTTGAGCAAGTGATTAGGGTAAATCTGGTTGGTGCGTTTTTGGGGATCAAACATGCAGCTCGCGTTATGATCCCAGCTGGAAAAGGTAGCATAATCAACACTGCTAGTGTTTGTTCTACCATCGGGGGTTGCGCCCCACACGCATACACAAGTTCAAAGCATGGTATAGTAGGGCTGGTGAGAAACACGGCCGTGGAGCTTGGACAACACGGTATTCGTGTGAATTGTGTGTCACCGTATATAGTTTCCACGCCGTTAGCGAAGGAGTTCTTTAAGCTCAATGATGATAAACTTCATGGTGCTTATTCCAACCTTAAAGGTGGGGTTCTTAAGGCAGAAGATATTGCTGAAGCTGCTCTTTACTTGGGTAGTGATGAGTCAAAGTATGTTAGTGGGCATAATCTTTTGGTAGATGGAGGCTTCACCATTGTGAACGCAGGGTTTTGCATGTTTGAACAAGCTTGAGAAAAATGTTCAATGTAAATAAGTTGGCAAAATAAATAAAGGAGTGCCTAAACATACATGCTTAAAAAGATTTAATATTTTGCAGATGTGGTTTAGGTCAATTGGTCAGGATAGTGAGCCCGCTCCCTTGTACTAAAGTTCAAATCCTCATTTCCGTGTATTAAATTAATAATTTAATGCTATCTTGTTTCATGCACAATTTGCGGATCAAAGTTGTATGGCCATCAAAATTTGAGGATCAAAAAAAGAAATTACCTATATTTATAAATATAATGTGCCATCACATTCGTACCTAAATATAAATATCTCTTTCACAAACACATGTCACACAGTCACCAAACAAAATTGTACCACCACTTCCATGTAGCAATAATTCGCATGGTATGAAAGAGAAGCAATAATTCGCAGGAGTCTTTTATTTTTCTCTACTGAAAAAAGATATTACAAAGAAGACCTACACTACAGCTCTTTAAATTAAATAATAAGTCAAATTTTAAACTTTACAAAACCTGAGATGGGAAATTGATAAACAATATACAAATACATGTCTTGGCCTTTTGGCTAAGATCAAAGGTCGCACGACTGCCGCAGCGTGGGTAATTCTTTTATTTTGCTGCTCTATAGCTGACATGGTATAAAAGAGAAGCAATCAGGGTAATTGTGCCAGACAATCTAATAGATGCTCATTCTACCACAAAATAAGGGTTATTCATTTTATTAGTTCATATCCGATTTGTATTTGAATCCCTCAATTTCCAAAATCGTTCCCGTGGTCCTTCAACTTCAGTTTCGTTAGGACAAATTGTCATGCCGTCAATTTTGTTAATTTTTCTGTTAAATGCAGGAGTAAAATGGTATTTAATTTTTTTTATAATTTTAAATTGATTAAAAAATGAATAAAAATATTAAAAACAAAAACAAAAAACAAAAAATTCAAATCTCTCTCTCTCTCTTCTTAGAGATGGCGATGAAGGAAGATTGCTGTGCCATGCAACTCATCGACAGCAACAGCGTATTCAATGCTGCTGGGTTCGACCGTTTCGCAAAGAAAGTGAAGCTTGCTGAGCTCGGGCTCTCCTACGCCGTCGTTGCCATCATGGGTCCTCAGCATAGCGGTAAATCATTAAGCCTTTTAATTAATTAGTATTAATTACTTCAATCACTCATTTTGGTTATGATCTTGTTTAATTTTGAGTTGTTATGATCTTGTTTACTTCAAGGTGTATGCCCTATAAATGAGCTCCACCAATACACTTTTGTATCAATGTGCTACACACTGAACTATATATATAATTTTTATAATACTTATATACAAGGGCCCTGTACGGTGATGCCACTTGCACCATGCCAGGGCCGCCCCTGAGTTTAGTCAATTATGGTGTGAGTAACAGTTGGTAAGCACAAATAATTGTTCTAAATATAAACATGATATATATGCATGTGGTGTGAAATGTATTCAACACGTTGCACAAAATTCACGTGTTTTTTTTAAGTGCACTTATAAATACAGCTACAAGTCTACAACAAAGTTTCACTGCGAAGTTCAAAGGAGAGGTTAGAACGACTTTGGTGAAGGTCTCCAGCAGCAAGTGAATATTATTATTTTAGAGGTTTAAAAGATTGATGACCATGGGAAATTTCTCATTACTTGCTGCTGCTGCAAGAAGGTTTGTGTTCTTTTTGTTTTTTCTTTTGTTTTCTAGGATGGGCACGTAGTTGCCATGACTAATGGATCTGGTGACTATCATGACTATCTGTAAATTATAAATTTCTTTTTGAATTCTTATTACGTTTAATAATAATAATAATAATAGGAGTTAATTGATTTCATTTCAATCATTAGTAAGGCAATTTAGATTTTTAATGAATGTCAGATGGAAAATTTCAAAGCAATGGGATGGGACGATATATAAATATTTGTTAGGTGCAAATAGAATTAATTAATTGATCGGTTTATTTTCCCTCAAAATGTCAATATTCTAAAATGACATTGTTATTTATTTGTGTTTTTGATGAAACTAAACACTCTGCGTTAATATTGAAGGCTTGAAGGTAAAGTGGCCCTAATCACTGGTGGAGCGAGCGGCATAGGAGAGTCCACTGCAAGGCTCTTCTCAAAACATGGAGCTAGAGTTGTGATTGCAGATGTGCAAGACGACTTGGCTGAATCTGTTTGCAGAGATCTAAGCTCTTCGTCCACCTCATTTGTCCATTGCGATGTAACGAAAGAAGAAGACGTGGAAAACGCTGTCAAAACAGCTACAAGAAAATATGGAAAGCTTGACATCATGTTCAACAATGCAGGCATAGGTGGCATAGCAAAACCTAACATCCTTGACAATGACAAGGCAGAATTTGAGCAAGTGATTAGGGTAAATCTGGTTGGTGCGTTTTTGGGGATCAAACATGCAGCTCGCGTTATGATCCCAGCTGGCCAAGGGAGCATAATTAACACTGCTAGTGTTTGTTCCACCATCGGGGGCGGCTCATCGCATGCGTACACAAGTTCAAAGCATGGTATAGTAGGGCTGGTGAGAAATACGGCCGTGGAGCTCGGACAACACGGTATTCGTGTGAATTGTGTGTCGCCGTATATAGTTGCAACGCCGTTGGCGAAGAACTTCTTTAAGCTTGATGATGATGGAGTTCATGGTGCTTATTCCAACCTTAAAGGTGGGGTTCTTAAGGCAGAAGATATTGCTGAAGCTGCTCTTTACTTGGGTAGTGAAGAGTCTAAGTATGTTAGTGGGCATAATCTTTTGGTAGATGGAGGCTTCACTATTGTAAATCCAAGGTTTTGCATGTTTGAACAATCTTGAGAAAATGTTCAATCTAATAATAAGGTGGCAAAAGAAATAAAGGAATGCCTAAACGTTTATGTTGTTTTGTTCCAACGTAAGAATTTCGTACTCTTGCTCTGATCTTGGATGTACTTTCTTTGAGAATCCTCTTCTTATGGCTCTAAATAATGCAGTCGTGAACGATTTAGTGGGTGTCTCCAGGACAAGAGCCATTTGTACTAGCCCAATGGATTGTTTGTCTCTTTTTGCTTAGTTTTCTGCTTGGACTTTGAGCCTCTGTTGTCTAAAACAACATTAGCCAAACTCAAAGAGGCCTAATTATTCATTGAACTCACATATAATCCAATCCAAATAACCAAACATTCAATTAATAAACATAGATATCTACAGAGGAGGTGCCCATCATATTTCTCTTCAAACATCGATTTTTGGGTTCAAGTGATGTACCATAGTTGCAAGATTGAACATATGAGGAAAGAATATATATTTTTGTTTATTTTTAAATTGGGGAAAGATTATAGACCGTGAGGTGGGAAGATAGGTGTTTACGACGGTTTTGGGGGAAAGAAAAGCTTGCTGAGACCTTGATATCTGGACGATAAGTCAATTGGGTTTTTTTCTCTTTTTTAATTGTCCTTGATGTCATTGGACTAGATTCAGGGAAATTATTGCAGTAGAGAGGGGTTATAGAAAATTTAATTTCTAGAGTGATTTTCCTCATATCATTTCCGGCTTAGCTTTTTAGCTGGCTCGGCCCAATAGTTAAGTTTTTATTCATGTATGCCAAATTGTTATTGGGATGTCTCCCTTTACATACTCTACGTGTTCTTTATACTCATTTTTCCTATTAATACAATAAATAAATTTTTATCAAATTGTGAGGAAATTGAGCTTTTGTGAGGATTCGGATCCCATGTGAAAAATCCTCAGACTTCAATCGGTTTCTTGCAATATTTTACTATGTTTGTGCTTTGTTCGTTGAAATTTGTTTTTGTTGTTTTTTCTGATGGGCTACTAGAAAATCTGGAAAAGAACCAAGTTATCAAGCCTCAAACAAGGATGACTCGTACTACATATCTGTCAAAGGGAGAGAAACTCTCATGCAACGGGGATAACACTCTTTGCTATTCCCGACTAATAACACAATGACACGTGAGATAACTTTTCCACGTGTCATTGTATTATTGGCCGGGAATAGAAAAACAATGTTATCCCTGTTATAAGAAATTTTTTTAAGTAGTGCCTTCGCATATTGAATTTCATCATGCCCTATCCTCCCTCGTATCCTTTTCGTTTTTTTCATCATCCCCTCTCCAGTCTATCCCTTTCTCCCCCATCCTAAAATTTTAAAAAAACACCCTTCACCCTCTGTCCGGCCGTCAACCTCTAGCCACTGCCTCCGCGCCTCACCTCAAGATCTCCTCAGCCCAACGCCAGAAAACAGATCTAGGTAGGTGTAGGTGCTGGGTTGGGTTGGGTTTGTGAGTAGGGATGGTGGGTTGGTTTTGTTGAAATGTCGAAAAAATAATTTGGAGATATAAGAGATGTGTGAGAAAAATGAGAGATTAATGAAGAGTGGGAAGAGAGAGCCATAGAGGACTGAGGTGGGAATGGAGACCCGATCGTGAAAAATGAAGAGGATAAGAGCATTCGCAATGGGCTCCCTAAACCACCTCCTTAGACAAATTTTAGGGAGGAATTGTAAAAATGCAACTCCAACCATGCTCCCTATCCACCTCCTAAAATAGGGAGTCCTCTAGGAGCTCCTAAATCTGAGGAGAGATAAAGTACTCCTAGTGGCTCCCTATAATTTAATGCTGCCTTATTTAATGAGTATTTCAAACCTTTATTTAATGTTAACTATTTTTTATTTTATTTTTTAATAGAGATGGACCAATCAAAAAAGAGTTATAGCATTTATGACTCTCCAAATTAGGGAGTATGGTTGGAGTTGAAATTTTTTAGAGAGCTCCTAAAATAGCTTTCTTATATTTTTAGCTAAAATTTAGCTAAGAAATAGAGAGCATCATTGCGGATGCTCTAAATCACGTCATTTTCTAAAATAAACGAGGACAATACGAGCATATTGAAATATTCATTAAAGAGCCCCGCATGCTTCCATTCGCATCAACTTTTAAAAGCAGCATCTCAGCTGCTTCTAAAAACTGCTGCTAGTGACCCACAATTTTGAAAATGTTTTTTTATCACAAATAGTCCTTGACGTTCACAAAATTGTCACGAATGGCCCTTGAGGTTTTTTTGTGACATTAATAGTCCTTAACGTTATGACTTTTTATTATAAATAGTCCCTGTCGTTAGAAATTTTGTTATGTGTGACGTGGAAGATAAGTAGAGCCTACATATCCAATCACATTGTGACATGTGGATGAAAAAATAAATAAATAATTTATTTTTAATGAAAATGTCATTTTTTTTTCTGCAACTTTTCATCCCTCTTCCACTACTTCGTCTCTCTCCCCTTCTGCCCTCTCTTTCCAACTTCTGCCCCCTCTGCTCTCCCTCTCTCTTCCCTGTCCTCTCCTTGTGGTAGAGAAAATGTATAGTTATAAAACTATATCTTTGTGGTAGAGAAAGGAGTGTATAGTTGTATATCATACAAAATAATATAACCCATTTTCAATAAAAATAATAATATAACCCATATATCTTTCTGCATCTTTGTATAGTTGTATATCATAACCCAAATCTCCCTCAGTTTTTTTCTTGCCCACTGCCACCTGCAAGAAAAAATGGTCTCTGGGATTCTTTTAATTTTTTTCAGTTGCATTGTAAGTAATGATGACACACATTGAAATTTGGAAAGATCTCCAAATGCATGTAGGAATTAATTGGGAAACCTTTTTAAAATTTAACAATTAATTTAGATTTAACATACCTAATCGGTTTATAGTAAAAATATGTCTTTCTTTAATTTCTTTATGAAGTATACGTGATAAATTATCTATTATATTATTATTTTATAAATATAATAGTGTACATACACTTTTATGTTGAAAAAATAATGTACCTATTACTTCTTTTATGAAAAATAATATATCTAGTATGAATTTATTTATTATTCAAATTATATACCCAAATTTTATAAATTCATTTTGGATATAATTTACCTAATAATTTATCTAAATAATATACCTACTTTTTATCTCTAAATAATGCACCTATATTTTCTATAAAGAAAATACCGATATTTATAATATTTTTATAAGTACATTATTATTGGATATGTAATTTAGGGATTTTTTTTTTGGTACAAATTTTTTAGAAATTGCCGATGGGTTAGAGGGAGTAGTGCCAACCAAAAGAAACGAGGTGTTTGATATGCTATTAATGGGTAGGATTAATTATAATTAAGACTTTTAATGACATGATTGAAAATAAATATGAAGGTAAATGGCATGTATTGTAATTTAGTTAATAATACTCGGGTACAAATCTATCTTATACATTGCATCCTATTTTAAATTTAGATTTTAAGTAAAGATTTAAGAATAGTTGGGTATGTGTCTAAGATAACACATGCTATATATCTTGACAACACATGCTATCTTGATAACACATGCTATCTTGACAACACATGCTATTTAAATTGTTTCAACATTTCTAGACAACATATGCTATCTTGTTTCATGCATAATTTGCAAATCAAAATTGTATGGCTAATATCACATTCTGTGTACTTAAAATGAAGACCACTAATCCTTTTTCATGTGCCATCACATTCGTACCTAAATATAAATATCTCTTTCACAAACACATGTCACACAGTCACCAAACAAAATTGTACCACCACTTCCATGTAGCAATAATTCGCATGGTATGAAAGAGAAGCAATAATTCGCAGGGAATGAAAGAGAAGCAATAATTCGCAGGAGTCTTTTATTTTTCTCTACTGAAAAAAGATATTACAAAGAAGACCTACACTACAGCTCTTTAAATTAAATAATAAGTCAAATTTTAAACTTTACAAAACCTGAGATGGGAAATTGATAAACAATATACAAATACATGTCTTGGCCTTTTGGCTAAGATCAAAGGTCGCACGACTGCCGCAGCGTGGGTAATTCTTTTATTTTGCTGCTCTATAGCTGACATGGTATAAAAGAGAAGCAATCAGGGTAATTGTGCCAGACAATCTAATAGATGCTCATTCTACCACAAAATAAGGGTTATTCATTTTATTAGTTCATATCCGATTTGTATTTGAATCCCTCAATTTCCAAAATCGTTCCCGTGGTCCTTCAACTTCAGTTTCGTTAGGACAAATTGTCATGCCGTCAATTTTGTTAATTTTTCTGTTAAATGCAGGAGTAAAATGGTATTTAATTTTTTTTATAATTTTAAATTGATTAAAAAATGAATAAAAATATTAAAAACAAAAACAAAAAACAAAAAATTCAAATCTCTCTCTCTCTCTTCTTAGAGATGGCGATGAAGGAAGATTGCTGTGCCATGCAACTCATCGACAGCAACAGCGTATTCAATGCTGCTGGGTTCGACCGTTTCGCAAAGAAAGTGAAGCTTGCTGAGCTCGGGCTCTCCTACGCCGTCGTTGCCATCATGGGTCCTCAGCATAGCGGTAAATCATTAAGCCTTTTAATTAATTAGTATTAATTACTTCAATCACTCATTTTGGTTATGATCTTGTTTAATTTTGAGTTGTTATGATCTTGTTTACTTCAAGGTGTATGCCCTATAAATGAGCTCCACCAATACACTTTTGTATCAATGTGCTACACACTGAACTATATATATAATTTTTATAATACTTATATACAAGGGCCCTGTACGGTGATGCCACTTGCACCATGCCAGGGCCGCCCCTGAGTTTAGTCAATTATGGTGTGAGTAACAGTTGGTAAGCACAAATAATTGTTCTAAATATAAACATGATATATATGCATGTGGTGTGAAATGTATTCAACACGTTGCACAAAATTCACGTGTTTTTTTTAAGTGCACTTATAAATACAGCTACAAGTCTACAACAAAGTTTCACTGCGAAGTTCAAAGGAGAGGTTAGAACGACTTTGGTGAAGGTCTCCAGCAGCAAGTGAATATTATTATTTTAGAGGTTTAAAAGATTGATGACCATGGGAAATTTCTCATTACTTGCTGCTGCTGCAAGAAGGTTTGTGTTCTTTTTGTTTTTTCTTTTGTTTTCTAGGATGGGCACGTAGTTGCCATGACTAATGGATCTGGTGACTATCATGACTATCTGTAAATTATAAATTTCTTTTTGAATTCTTATTACGTTTAATAATAATAATAATAATAGGAGTTAATTGATTTCATTTCAATCATTAGTAAGGCAATTTAGATTTTTAATGAATGTCAGATGGAAAATTTCAAAGCAATGGGATGGGACGATATATAAATATTTGTTAGGTGCAAATAGAATTAATTAATTGATCGGTTTATTTTCCCTCAAAATGTCAATATTCTAAAATGACATTGTTATTTATTTGTGTTTTTGATGAAACTAAACACTCTGCGTTAATATTGAAGGCTTGAAGGTAAAGTGGCCCTAATCACTGGTGGAGCGAGCGGCATAGGAGAGTCCACTGCAAGGCTCTTCTCAAAACATGGAGCTAGAGTTGTGATTGCAGATGTGCAAGACGACTTGGCTGAATCTGTTTGCAGAGATCTAAGCTCTTCGTCCACCTCATTTGTCCATTGCGATGTAACGAAAGAAGAAGACGTGGAAAACGCTGTCAAAACAGCTACAAGAAAATATGGAAAGCTTGACATCATGTTCAACAATGCAGGCATAGGTGGCATAGCAAAACCTAACATCCTTGACAATGACAAGGCAGAATTTGAGCAAGTGATTAGGGTAAATCTGGTTGGTGCGTTTTTGGGGATCAAACATGCAGCTCGCGTTATGATCCCAGCTGGCCAAGGGAGCATAATTAACACTGCTAGTGTTTGTTCCACCATCGGGGGCGGCTCATCGCATGCGTACACAAGTTCAAAGCATGGTATAGTAGGGCTGGTGAGAAATACGGCCGTGGAGCTCGGACAACACGGTATTCGTGTGAATTGTGTGTCGCCGTATATAGTTGCAACGCCGTTGGCGAAGAACTTCTTTAAGCTTGATGATGATGGAGTTCATGGTGCTTATTCCAACCTTAAAGGTGGGGTTCTTAAGGCAGAAGATATTGCTGAAGCTGCTCTTTACTTGGGTAGTGAAGAGTCTAAGTATGTTAGTGGGCATAATCTTTTGGTAGATGGAGGCTTCACTATTGTAAACCCAAGGTTTTGCATGTTTGAACAATCTTGAGAAAATGTTCAATCTAATAATAAGGTGGCAAAAGAAATAAAGGAATGCCTAAACGTTTATGTTGTTTTGTTCCAACGTAAGAATTTCATACTCTTGCTCTGATCTTGGATGTACTTTCTTTGAGAATCCTCTTCTTATTGCTCTAAATAATGCAGTGGTGAACGATTTAGTGGGTGTCTCCAGGACAAGAGCCATTTGTACTAGCACAATGGATTGTTTGTCTCTTTTTGCTTATTTTCCTGCTTGGACTTTGAGCCTCTGTTGTCTAAAACAACATTAGCCAAACTCAAAGAGGCCTAATTATTCATTGAACTCACATATAATCCAATCCAAATAACCAAACATTCAATTAATAAACATAGATATCTACAGAGGAGGTGCCCATCATATTTCTCTTCAAACATCGATTTTTGGGTTCAAGTGATGTACCATAGTTGCAAGATTGAACATATGAGGAAATAATATATATTTTTGTTTATTTGTAAATTGGGGAAAGATTATAGACCGTGAGGTGGGAAGATAGGTGTTAACGAAGGTTTTGGGGGAAAGAAAAGCTTGCTGAGACATTGAAAAGGGAAAAGAGAGACTAATGACTATCAGGACGACAAGTCCATTGGGTTTTTTTTTTCTCTTTTTTAATTGTCCTTGATGTCAGGGAAATTATTGCGGGGTTATAGAAAATTTATTTTCTTTTTGTTTCAGGCTTAGCTTTTTAGCTGGCTCAGCCCAATGGTTAAGTTTTGGGATATTTGTAGAAATGTCACATGAACTTATACTTTAGTTTCAATTTGTCACTTTAAAAAAAAAATTAAGAGAAATGTCACCTGAATTTTTCAAAATCTATAATTTGTCATCTAACTTTAACATCATCCAATTTTTCATCCATGATTAAGGGTATTTTAGTCTTTTCATTTTTAAGAGTGGTTTAAAAATTGAAAAATCATTCTACAAAATTGTATATATTTTAAAATAAACCATTAAAAATCAAGATTCTTTCCTACCAAACATTAAAAAATTGAAAATTGCATTTTTTTTTCCATCCCCCTGTCGTCTCTCTCTATTCTCCCTTCCTCCCAAACCACACCTCCGCTCTCCTCTGTTTTTTTTCTCCCCCAGTACAGAAGGCAATGATCTTGGCAGCTACATAAGGATCGAAAAGGATACCTGAAACTGTAAGGTGGCTTTGAATTTGCTTGATATGCTCCATGGTGAGACATTGATCCAAGATTGATAGAGCTCTCTTACTTGATTTCATATATTATTTTAGAGTTCGGATTTTGGAGCTAATCAGATTACTTGATTGAGTTTGTTTTGAAAAATGACCCAAACCCCATAATATTTCTACTTGAGGAAAGTGGAATGATACAACAAAACAAATGCCACGATAAAAATACAGAACATAACCATTCTTCTCATAATATATTGTCATTATAAAACTGAGCTTGCAATGCTTTTGCAAAACATGGTGTTTAGAAGTAATCCATCTAAAGCTTGTGAAATCTGATATGAAAATAGATGGAGAGCTTTTCCTTCGAAAATTTGTTGCTGTTAGTTAAGCTGGGGATTATATTGAACCCTAGAAATGTTAATACAAGTGGAAACCCTACCTATTAATACAAGTGGAGAGGGTGGGTGCAGGTGGGGATGGGTTGCTCAGGTCTTGGGGGAGAAAAAAAACAGAGGAGAGGGGAGGTGTGGTTGGGGAGGAAGGGAGAATAAAGAGAGACGAAAGGGAGATGGAAAAAAAAAATGCAATTTTCAATTTTTTAATGTTTTGGTAGGAAAGAATCTTAATTTTTAATGGTTTATTTTAAAATATATACAATTTTGTATAATGATTTTTCCATTTTTAAACGACCCTTAAAAATGAAAAGACTAAAATACCCTTAATTATGGATGAAAAATTGGATGATGTTAAAGTTAGATGAAAAATTTAGGTGACATTTCTCTTCAATTTTTTTTTAAGGTGACAAATTGAAACTAAGGTATAAGTTCAGGTGACATTTCTACAAATATCCCTTAAGTTTTTATTCATGTATTCCATATTGTTATTGGAATGTCTCCCTTTACATATTGTACGTGTTCTTTATACTCGTTTTTCCTATTAATATAATAAATAATTTTTTATCAAATTGTGAGGAAATTGAGCTTTTGTGATGTGTCAACTTTAAGTTTCTTGAATTAAATATGGAAAAATTAAGGTGGAGAAGATCAAGCAGAGGATTCGGATCCCATGAGAAAAATCCTCAAACTTCAATCGGTTTCTTGCAATATTTTACTATATTGGTGCTTTGTTTGTTGAAATTTGTTTTTGTTGTTTTTAACGATGGGCTACTAGAAAATCTGGAAAGGAACCAAGTTATCAAGCCTCAAACAAGGATGACTTGTACTATATATATGTCAAGGGAGAGAAACTCTCATGCAATGGGGATAACACTTTTTGTTATTCCCGACCAATAACACAATGACACATGAGATAATTTTTTCACGTGTCAATGTATTATTGGTTGGGAATAGCAAAACAGTGCTATCCCCGTTACAAGAAATTTTTTTTCTTATCAAGGATATGATTGCTGCCTTGGAAAGAGAACCTCAGATAACGAAGTTTACGTTGATATATCCAGTGGGCGAAGCCACTCCCAGGCCTAAAGTGGCCCTGACCCCCCCAGATTTTTATCTATTCTCTATTATATTATATATAACATATAGAATTTGTAATAAACAACTTATAATTTAAGTTAAAATTTCCTCTAAAACAAATTAGACATAACTCAATTAGAAATATTTAGCTCTAAACATGTACTTATTGAATACTTAGGTGTTTTATATACTTGTATTTTCTACTTCAGCCCTTCCAACTTTACAATTCTAGCTCTGCCCCTGGATATATCGGTTTCATGACAGAATCCAATCCTAGATACCACTGTGGAATAATCTTTAAGTAAAGAGAAAATAAAAAAAGATTCAGTTAGATCCTAGTCATCATTGGCCTTAGAATATTCTTGCGAAAATGATAAAAAAGAGAAAATGGTAGACACGAGGTTAATGAAACTTTCCTTGTACCACACGCAAACAGGTCTAATGGGTTTCCCTCATTAGTGGAGGAGAGAAAAAGAAGAAAAAATAAATAGTAAAATAAAATGAAAGGACAGGAGAATTTGAAGAAAACGAATGGAAGAGAAAATGAGAAAAACTCTCATTTATGCATGGCCACCAATTAGTTAGGAACGTTGGCTATAAAAGCAGTTGGCTTCTTTTAGTTCAATGTATCCCTTAGAAAACCAAAACTTAGAGAGTTTTGAGAGATAAGAAAACCTTACTTGTGTGAGAGAGAAAATCCTCTTGAGAGAAAAACCAAGAGAGAGTTTAGCCACCGGTGTTCGGTGAGATTATTATTGTATTCTCATTATTTTCTTAGTGGAAAATATTGAGTGTTATTTTTGCCCATTTTATTTACACAAGGCTGGGAAAAGTCAGATCCTGGGACTACCAAATTTATTTATTAGCTCTTTTATTTTTCGCCATCTTTTTCAACAAGTGGTATCAAAGCTTCAGCTGAAAAATTATATTCTTGTGTAATTTAAGATGGAGGAGTCGTAATCATCATCGTTAGCAATAATGTTAAAATTGACTACATCCAATTACCCCATTTGGAAGCCAAGAATGGAGGGCATCCTTTACTACAAGGATTTGTATGAGCCCCTTCAATTGCTGGGACAAAAACCAGAAGGGAAGCCAGACAAAGCATATGGAGCATTCTGAAGAGAAAAGTTGTCGGACAAATCCGACAATGGGTGGATCAAAGTGTGTTCCACCATGTGGCACAAGAGACGGATGCATACAAATTATGGACAAAATTGTCGTCCATGCACGAGCGGAAGACCACTCAAAACAAAGCCTCAATTATCCGACGATTGGTAAACCTCAAGTACAAAGATGGTCGAAGTGTTACCGAGCATCTTAGTGACTTCCAAGGTTTGATCAACCAATTGACAAATATGCAGATGGTGCTTGATGATGAGTTACAAGCACTAGTGTTACTCAACTCTTTGCCTGATAGTTGGGATACACTAGTAGTGTCCTTAAGCAATTCAACTCCTCAATGCGTTCTTTCATTGGACATAGTTAAAGATAGCATGTTCGATGAAGAAGCAAGGAGGAAAGAACAAGGTGTAGTAGCCGAGTCAGAAGCCCTCGTCTCAGAGTATCATGGAAGAAATAGCAATAGAAAATTCCACATGTGAGACAAGTCAAAGGGCAAGTCAAAAGATGACTCAAGAGGGAGGTCCAAGACAAGAAGGGCCTAGAATGTTACAATTGTGGCGGGAAAGGCCACATGAGGAGAGAGTGTAGGCTGTTTAAACGAGAGCAAGATAGAGGTAACGAAAAGAGCGATGCCAGGCACACGACCGTAACTACCTCTGGTGGAAATGAGGTAATTATTCTATATGGTGATGGCTTCGTTAATTTTTCCTCTCAAGAAACATATTGGATAGTGGATTCTAGTGCATCATTTCATGTCACCTCACGAAGGGACTTCTTTACATCTTACACCAATGAAGATTTTGGTAATGTGAGGATGAGAAATTACAAATTGTCCAAGATCGTGGGAAGAGGAGATATTTCCCTTGAAACCAACACAAGTTGTCACTTGGTTCTCAAGGATGTGAGACATGTTTTAGACATGCTTCTCAATCTAATCTCCACCATATTACTTGACGATGAAGGATTTACGAATGTCTTTGCTGAAGGGAAATGGAAACTCAGCAAGAACTCTCTTGTCCTAGCACGAGGGAAGAAGGAGAACACCTTATACATGACGCATGCAAAAGTTAATAATGGGTACGTAAATGCTCTAGCAGAAGACTCGATCAAGCTATGGCATAAATGGCTCGGTCACATGAGCGAGAAAGGGTTGCAAATTCTAGCCAAAAAAGAGGCACTGACTGGGATGAAGAAAGGCATGCCTCTTGTTGGCACTAAAAACTGAACATATAGAGATGAGTGCAACTTACAAGTGATGTGGACGATCTAGAGATCGATTGAGTGCGTGACGCAGATTCTTTCCGTTCTTGGATGCTGATCCTGAGTAGAAGGAAGCCAAGGCTCGTGAGGTCTATGGAACCGGTGTGGGACCAGCCTAAGACCCTCCGATGCCAAAGTAAGTTTGTTTCTAAGAGCTTTTGCAACTGACAATGTATTTAGCATAAAAGTCAAGCTGAAAAGTCTTACCCCTTGTATTGTTGTGAAGGGGCCTATTTATAGAGGGCATTTGGTATGCTCTTAGTACTTAATTTCGATGTGGGACTCGTGGGAGGGCCCTAGGAGGTTGACACGAGTCTTTGGATATTTTGGGCATGGCCTTCGAGGTTTGCTCCGAGGAATCGGTAGGCGCTACCGATTGTAGGCTAAATTAGACTTCATCGGTATCCCATACCGATTGTTCGCTGCCTTGGGCAATTGGGGCTTTTACTAATCCACGTGTTGAAGTATGAGTGGAGGGTCAGATATGGTACAAACAGTCTAAAATCATGCACGCATTGCTTGGCTGGAAAGCAGCATAGAGCTTCGTTTCAACATGGACATGCACAAAAAAAACCCAATGTAATGTATGTTATGTACTCTGATGTTTGTGGTCCTATGACCACTAGTACTCTTGGTGGTGCAAGATATTTTGTTACCTTTATTGACGATCATTCCAGGAAGGTATGGGCTTACGCACTTAGAACAAAAGATCAAGTGTATGAAGTTTTCAAGCAGTTTCATGCCAGCGTTGAACGAGAGACTGGTAAAAGCTTGAAATGTATTCACACCGATAACATAGGAGAATATATGGGGGCGTTCAGAAACTACTGTAGAAGTAATGGAATCAGGCATGAACGATATGTTTCGAAGACTCCTCAACATAATGGCATAGCTGAGAGAATGAATAGAACAATTGTTGAAAGAATAAGAACAATGTTATCTCATGCCAAGCTTCCCAAAAGCTTTTGGGGTGAAGCCCTAATGACTGCGGTTGATTTAATCAACCTTTCTCCTTCAACTCTTTTGAATGGTGATGTTTCGAACAAGTTCTGGTCGGGAAAAGATGTTTCCTACAATCATCTGAAAGTATTTGGTTGTAGAGTTTTTGTTCATATTCCTAAAGACGAGAGATCTAAGCTCGACGCGAAGTTGAAAGAATGTATCTTCATGGGATATGGGAATGAAGAATTCGATTATAGGTTATAGGCTAGAAAAATTATTAGAAGTAGAGATGTAGTTTTCTTTGAAGATCAGAACATTGAAGACATTCTAAGAGGTGATAAACTTGATAATCCTAGAGAATATCCAGCTAACTTGGATCCAGTTCCTCCTCCATTGGAGCACAACGACGGGCGAATTAATGAATCCAATGATATTGATGATCCAGCTAATGAACTTATTATTAATGAACCAGTTGATGATGACGTGAGTGATGGTCATACAACTGATGATATAGTAGATGATGTAGCTGATGAGGGGCAAGAAGCACAAGCCTATGAAGAGCCAGCGGCCGAATTCCAACCAAGAAGATCGACCAAGGTACGGAGACCTCCAAGTAGGTATTCTCCAAATGATTACGTTCTCCTAACAGACGGGGGAGAACCAGAATGCTATGAAAAAGAATTTACTCGTGATCAACAAGATGAGTGGTTGAAAGCCATGCATGAAGCGATGCAATCTCTACATGAGAACCACACTTATGATATGGTGAACCTACCAAAAGGTAGAAGATCACTCAAGAACAAATGGGTGTATCGACTGAAGACGGAAGAAAACTCTAAGCCCAGGTTTAAGGCAAGGCTAGTTCTGAAAGGTTTCAGTCAGAAGAAAGGAATTGACTTTGAAGAGATTTTCTCACCTGTAGTGAAGATGTCATCCATACAGGTTGTACTCGGTTTGGCTGCAAGCTTGAATCTCGAGATCGAACAGCTAGATGTGAAGACAGCTTTTCTTCACGAAGATCTTGAAGAAGAAATATACATGGAGTAGCCAGAAGGATTCAAAGTCAAAGGCAAAGAAGATTTGGTATGTCGACTGAAGAAGAGCTAATATGGACTCAAGCAGGCACCTCGACAATGGTACAAGAAGTTTGATTCCTTCATGATTGAACACAAATATCGGAGGACTAATTCAGACCATTGTGTATTTGTGAAAAGATTTTATGATAGTGAATTCATCATACTTATTCTCTATGTCGATGACATGTTGATCGTAGGACAAAACAGTGACAAGATTAGCAAGCTGAAGAAAGAGATGAGCAAGTCTTTTGCTATGAAAGACTTAGGACCCGAAAAACGAATCCTCAGTATGAATATATCCCGTGATTGAAAAAATCGGAAGCTGAGGTTGTCACAAGAAAGTTATATCGAGAAAGTACTAAAGCGGTTTAACATGGATAAAACAAAACCAGTTTCTACTCCATTTCCTAGTCACTTCAACCTTAGTTCGAAGCAGAGTCCTATAAGTGAAAGAAAAAAAAACATGGCTATGGTGCTATTTTCCTCAACTGTTGGTAGTCTAGTGTATGCAATGATTTGCATGAGACCAAACATAACGCACGCAGTTGGCGTTGTAAGTAAATTCCTGTCTAAACCAAGCAGAGAGCATTGGAATGCTGTGAAGTGGATTCTCAAATATCTCAGGGGCACTTCCAAAATGAGTTTGTGCTTTGGAGGTGGAAAACCTGCATTGATTGGCTACACAAATGCAGACATGGCAGGAGATCTTGATTCCAGAAAATCTACTTCAAGATACCTGATTACATTTTCAGGGGAGCAGTTTCATGGCAATCAAAGTTACAGAAATGTGTTGCTCTATCAACTACAGAGGTAGAGTTTATTGCAGCTACTGAAGCGTGCAAAGAAATGCTCTGGATGAATCGATTCCTACAAGAATTAGGGCAAGGGCAGCATAAATACATCTTGCATTGTGATAGTCAGAGCGCGATCCACTTGAGCAAGAATCCGAGTTTTCACTCGAGGTCGAAGCACATTGATGTGCGATATCACTGGATACGTGATGTGTTGGAGTCCATGAAATTACAGCTTGAGAAAATCCATATTGATGACAATAGTTCAGAGATGATGACCAAGTCCTTACCTAAGGACAAGTACGAATTTTGCAGAAGAGCAGCTGGACTGCTGGAGCCCTCCACCTAAGTCGGGAGAGGGAGATTGATGGGTTTCCCTCATTAATGGAGGAGAGAAAAAGAAGGAAAAATAAATAGTAAAATAAAATGAAAGAAATGACAGGAGAATTTGAAGAAAACGAATGGAAGAGAAAAGGAGAAAAACTCTCCTTCATGCATGGCCACCAATTAGTTAGGAACGTTGGCTGTAAAAGTAGTTGCCTTCTTTCAGTTCAATGTATCCTTTAGAAAACCAAAACTTAGAGAGTTTTGAGAGATAAGAAAACCTCACTCGTGTGAGAGAGAATAACCAAGAGAGATTTAGCCACCGGTGTTTGGTGGGATTATTATTATATTCCCATTATTTTCTTAGTGGAAAATATTCAGTGTTATTTTTGCCCATTTTATTTACACAAGGCTGGGAAAAGTCAGGGCCTGGAACTGCCAAATTTATTTATTAGCCCTTTTATTTTTCGCCATCTTTCCCACACGGTCAATGCCAGATTCTCCTCCTAGTTATTAGCTTTCTTGTAGTACAAGGATTCAATCTGAGTACATAATCTTTTCCTACCATAAGTTAGACTTTATGCACTCATATAAATATGTACTTTGTACAATTGAATAATACAAGGAAATCCAATTTCTATACGGATGATCATTAGTTGTACTTTGCGCAGCGTCTCTTACGTACCATTACTTGTGATATTCATGTTTGTCACAAAACATAGCAGCTTCCTTCAGTGGCACTAATACTAAAGCCAGGAGAAATGGATGAAATAGTTCATTATCTGAGATCATGGTAATATCATTTCGTGTCATGCATTAGCATTTTCACTCTCCATTACATGAATCATGATATTATGACACAGGCCCACATATTTTTCAAAGAAAGTATGATTTGTTCGTTCGCTGTCTATGCGAGTTGTATACAGGCTGGGATATAAAGCTCCTTGCAATAACTAAGGGCCTCGGTATTGTATTTGGATTCAATTTTATAAACTTAAAAACAGATTTTAAGTCCAAAATCACAAAAACCCGTTTGGTATGCCTATTTTTAAAAACTATAAAACAACCCCATTATTTTTATTTTTTTTTAAAAGAAAAAAAAAGTGAGCTTTTATAGTTAGCTCTCTCTCTCTCCTTTTCTTTTGTTAATTTCAAATTGGGAATTTAGGGTTTTTGATTTTCTGATTCTAATTTCAAATTTTTTTATATCTTAAAAATAGTTTGGAGTTCAATACCAAACAAATTTTTAGATCTTAAAATCAATATTTAAAAACTCATAATTTTACTTTTTTATTTTGTGGGGTATTATAATTGGGATATCATAGCTTCGTCAATTGGGATATCATAGCTTCGTCAATTGTGGGGTATTATAATTCTGTTACTTTTCATTTTGTTGTCGGTTGAATTGTAGACGGTGAGCTATAGCTTCGTCAATTGGGATATCACAGCATCAATTGCTTTATGGGGATCAAGCTCTTTTCTATAGAGAAAACAGTGAATTCATTACCAGATAAACATGCTAGCTAGAATGTGGCAGACATGTAACCACTTGTTTCTTGTTTCATGCAGGCTTTGCTGATCAAAATTGTATGGATATGTATTACATCAATCACATACTTTTTCCTGTGCCAAAGCATGCGCGTATCCTGTTCTAATCGTGCCGCCACTTCCATGTAGCTGGCATGGACCACGGTATGGGAAGAGAAGCAATAATTCGCACAAGTCGTCTTTCTTTCTTTTCTGAAAAAGAAAACAATTACAGAGAAGGATCTTTAAACCAAATCATTCAGATTTTAAACTGTACAATAATTTGTAACACCGCTCGTAATGTTGTTGATGTTAAATTATGTCATCGGTCCATATTACGGTGCAAGTAGTAGTCTTTTTTTGTGCTCAATAAGTGCGCAGTGCTAGTGGGTAGCAGAAATAATTGTTCTAAATATAAGCATGATATATGCAAGTGGACTTATAAATACAGCTACAAGTCTACAACATAATTACACTCGGAAGTCCAAAGAAGAGCTTAGAAAAACTTTGGTGAAGGTCTCCAGCAAGGGAGTTTTCTTGTTATAGTGGTTCTATGGGAAATTTCTCATTGCTCGCTGCCGCTGCAAGAAGGTATTATAATTAATATGCATCTTCACACCTCCTAAATCTTGTTATATATTTTCATTTTATCCTAACTTGTGACTTGTCCGGATCAACACAAGAAGACTGCATTCTTTTTGTTTTTTCTTTTGTTTTCTTGGATGGTTGTAGCTCTGGTGACTATATCGTGGCTGTGTGCCAGTCCTAAATTGCCTTTTGAATTATAATTATGTTTTAAAAATAATAATAAAACGAGGATGATGTAAGATGGAAATAGAATTACTTGATTTCAATTGGTCTTTGACTCCTGCCAAAAAAAAAAAAAAAAAGAGGGAGGGGGGCTTTTGAGCAATTAGTTATTTTCCCACATAAAGCAACACTCGGAATGCTAGTTAGGGCGGCCGTGGTTGTTGTTGTACTCTTTGTATTGGCTCTTTGTGACTGGAGACCCTCTTTAGAATTGAATTATTCATGTCGTTTTCACTTACTAAAAAATGTCATTATAACTTTTATATTAAAGGACCATTTTATATAAATTTGTATTTCATGAGAAAATATATCTGGACTTAGCGAATAAGTCACATGATGGATATAAAATTTTATGCGGCTGGGGGTTCTGGTGTTCGTGAATGGGGTACCTTGCCTCCAGTTTGGCTGGTCCCCTCACTGGCCAATGATGTAAACATCCATTTTGGTGATTAATGAATGCATACCAATTATCGTTTTTGGCAAAAAAAACAAGTATATAATGTATTTGTGGCATATATACGGGGAGGAGATTCGAACGTGGGTGCAAGGAGGTTGAATTATGAATCTATGATTTAAACCTTACACTTTTGACGATTATCATAGCACCCTCTTGGTTTGTATTGGTCAAGGTCATTCATATGTTGCTAATTATCTTACAAGAACGACCAATGGAGAATATAAAATCTATAGATCTTATATGCTAGGGATCGGATCTAAATTACTCTTCTATTTTATTTCAAAATTTTCCCCTTTGTAATTTCTATATCAAATCCATGTAATACTAAATCCAACTTCCTTACGCTGACGAGTCGAACATAAGACTTTCACCATATGAAAGTGATGCCATTGTTATTTATTTTTTTACTGAAACTAACACTTCGCGTCAATATTGAAGGCTTGAAGGTAAAGTGGCACTAATCACTGGTGGGGCGAGCGGTATAGGAGAGTCCACTGTACGACTCTTCTCAAAACATGGAGCTAAAGTTGTGATTGCAGATGTGCAAGACGACTTGGCTGAATCTGTTTGCAGAGACCTAAGCTCTTCGTCCACTTCATTCGTCCATTGCGATGTAACGAAAGAAGAAGACGTCGAAAATGCTGTTAAAACAGCCACAAGCAAATATGGAAAGCTAGACATCATGTTCAACAATGCAGGCATAGCTGGTAAAGCAAAAACCAACATCCTTGACAATGACAAGGCAGAATTTGAACAAGTGATTGGGGTAAATTTGGTTGGTGTGTTTTTGGGGATCAAACATGCAGCTCGCGTTATGATCCCAGCTGGCCAAGGGAGCATAATTAACACTGCCAGTGCTTGTTCCACCATTGGGGGGTGCGCATCACATGCGTACACGAGTTCAAAGCATGGTGTACTAGGGCTGGTGAGAAATACGGCCATAGAGCTTGGACAACACGGTATTCGGGTGAATTGTGTGTCGCCGTATATAGTTGCCACGCCATTGTCGAAGGATTTCTTTAAGCTTGATGATGATGGAGTTCATGGTGTTTATTCCAACCTTAAAGGTGGGGTTCTTAAGGCAGAAGATATTGCTGAAGCTGCTCTTTACTTGGGTAGTGATGAGTCAAAGTATGTTAGTGGGCATAATCTTTTGGTAGATGGAGGCTTCACTATTGTGAACGCAAGGTTTTGCATGTTTGAACAAGCTTGAGAAAAATGTTCAATGTAATAAGTTGGCAAAATAAATAAAGGAATGCCTAAACACATATGTTGTTTAGCTCCAACTGAAGAATTTCAAACTCTTGCTCTGATCTTGGGTTCACTTTCTTTGAGAATCCTCTTCTTAATGTGGTAGATGATTTCTTGGATTTCTCCAGTGCAAGAGCCATTTTGTACTAGCCCAATGGAATGTTTGTCTCTTTTGCTTAGTTTTCTACTTGGGCTTTGAGCCTTCGTTGTGAAAGAGTTCAATAAAATAACATTTAATTCACTATCCTCTTTCTTCTCAAAAATCTTTTTTTTTTTTTTTTTTTTACATTGGAGGAAATAAATTCCACTAGGGTTCGATCGTGGGTGCCATAAGAGGAGGGGCAATCCACCACCACTATGGGGGAAACCCATTAGCTCAAAAATCAATTTTTGAGTTCAAGCTTTGTAAGTGATATGTCATAGTTGCGATATTGGACATACGAGAAAATAAGAGATTTTTACTTTTTTTTTAAATTAGGGAAACATTATAGACCATGAGGTGGGAAGTAGGGGTGGGCGCAGTCCGGTTCGGTTTGATTTTCATGTCAAATCGGAATCAAAATTTATACTATTTAACCGGTCCAGTTTGGTCTAGTTTTAGTGAAAAAAAATTATAAAACCAGCCAATTCAATTTGAATCGATTCTAGTTTGGTTTCCAATTCAGTCCGATTTTGGATCGAATTATTATTATTATTATTTTCATATTATTATTTTATATAAATTCTAACTAAAATTTTATTTTTTGGGCTTAAAAAACAAATAAAGGGCTTGGAGTTGGGCTTGATGGCTTGGAAGAGAATTTGGTCTTGAAGAAAGATTAGGCCTGGAGAAAAAAATTGGGTTTGGGCTAATATTATATAAATAAATAACATATATTTAAGCCAGTTCAGTTTGGCTTGGTTTAGTTTTTTTACTACAAGAACTGGACCAAACTAGTCCAATTTAGTTTTTGGTCAACTCGGTCCAGTTTTTGGCCAACTCGACTTAATTTTTTGGTTTGAATGCCAACCCCTGGTGAGAAGGTTTACGGAGATTTTGGGAAAAAAAAATATTGCTAAGACATTGAAATGGAAGAAGAAAAGACTAATGACTGCAATACGTTAAGTCAATTGGGCTTTTTTTCTTTTTTAATTGTGAGGAAATTGAGCTATTGTTTTAAGGTAATGTGTCAACTTTAAGTTTCTAGAATTAAATAGGAAAAAAATTAAACATATAATTAACATAAAAGATCCGAAAAGAGGATTTAGATACCACAAGAAAAAATCCTCAAATTGCAATAAATTGCTTTAAATGATTAGCAATCTGACTCAAGATGCCATGATTAGCAATCTCCTTCCCTACCCCTCTTCCCTCCCTCCCCCCCTTCCCCTCATGATCATTCTTTGTTCTTTTGTTTTGTGATGTGGAATTAGACACCGTGAAAACTGTCATCATTGCCATGAAATTGTCGCTATCTTTTGACCCAAGTACACGGGCGGATCTACATGTGGGCTAGAGTGGGCTCTAGCCAGTGCTGAATTTTTAGAATATACAACTTAGACTATGTTGTCCAAGCCCAAACTAGGTAAAACAAATATTAGCCTACACCTCTATGTAGAAATAAGCCCACCTCTATATAATCCCAGCTTTAGATTGATTGGAATCCATGTGATGCAACTTTGGAGCACATGTGATGCATTTTTATAATAAAAATAAATACTTTTTTTATATAATAAATGTTGTTGATATGTGCTCCTGTTGGCCTCACAACTAGAGGTGTCAAACGAGACGGGCCGGCCCAGCACGGCACGAGCCCAGCCCGTTTAAATGAGGCACGGCACGAGCACGAGCACGAATATTAATGGGCCGTGCTCGGCACAACACAAAAACTTGGCCCGGGCCGAAATCAAAAAATTGGTCCAATGGATCAGGCCGGCCCATGGCCCGACATGAGCCGGGCTTGGCCCAAGCCTGCTTCAAGCACGGCACGAGCCCAAGCACGGCCCAAGCACGGCCCATTTAGAATTTTTTTTCTTCTCAAAAAGTCAAAATACAATAATTTGACATCATATGTTTTTTTTTTTAATCATAAACATATATTTGATGTCTTTCATTTTAGGGAAATTATTTGGGTCCTTAATTAATTAAACATATCAACTACAAATTAATTAAACAACATTGGACTCGATATCTAATCAATACATATGACATATACGCTTCTCTTATAATCAAAGGAAGACATTTCTTCACATATAAAATAATAAGTTGTTTAAAGATGAAAAATTGAAGTGGACTTTGTGGAGTTGAACACTTTTTGCCCTCTGCCCCTTCATATTGTTTGGATGTTTGATTGATTAATGTTTTCAAAAAGTTCATCATTTCTTGCCTCTAATTATATTTTTAATGTTTATAATTTGAATTATCTAGTGGGAAAAAAAAAATCAAGAGCAAAAAATTCAAATTAAATGGGTTGGTTATTAGACCCGAGTATGGCACGAGCACGAGCACGAGCACGGCAGGAGCCCGGCCCGGCCCGTTTTAATGTGGACATGGGCTTTGGGCCGGGCCGGGATCAATGATTTTATTAAATAGGCCAGCACGGCACGGCCCAATAAATTAAATGGGCCGGCACGGCACGGCCCGTTTGACACCTCTACTCACAACCTTCAAAAGCAAGGCCCCACGTGCTCCATAAAGGTAATATAATGGATTGTTTATTATAAAGGTAAATGATAATTTCCTCTTTGTCCTGCTCCATTTTGTGTGTTGCAACACAGTGTTTTCTTATAAATTGTTTTTTTCTTCTTCTTGAAAACCTTTAAATTGTTTACTGAAGATTAAAGATACAAGCATTAGGTTCTGGTTTTTTCTCTGTAATTCTTTTTCTGTTATACTCTTTCCTCTGCTCAATCCATATTGTTATGATGGTATGGTATCAGAATACTTCTATAATTTCTCGTATCTTTTTTTCAATTTCTATTTTATGAAGCTCCGTTCTGATTTTAGGCACAAAGCCTTTACTAAATTTCCGAACTTTTCAATTTCTCTGAGATTCTTTTGTGTTCTTTTTTGAATTTTTGGTTCTTTTAAGTTACTTTTGCTTCCTAAAGCTTGGCTTATATGATGATGGTTTACCATAACCACTGTTATATGGGGAAAAAAATATAACCACCATTATAATAGATATCGCAAAAAAATATATATATATATTTAGCACACCCCCATAAAAATTCTTGGATCCGCCATTGTCCACGTATACAAGGAAGTTATCGGGTTGTGTTGAGTTTCGGTTTAGCCAGTGCAATACTATGGATTTAGCCGATATGATGCTATCAAGGGCGAAACCAAGAATTTTTCAACAGGTGGGCGACTAGCTAAAGTTATATTTAAAACAAGTCAAATATATATGTTTGACTTTTTTAATCCCCAAAACACATATTATCAAAATAAAAATAAACAAGTCAAATATATATATTTGACTTTTTTTATTCCCAAAAATATCCCTAGGCTACAACCCATTGTAGCCATTAATTTAGTTCTGCCAATGGGCGCTATGGATCTTTTTGGGTTGCACGATATGGAGCGGTGGTCTTGCTTCTTCTTTTTTCTTTTATTTATTTATTTATTTTATATATATTTTTTCTTCCATTTAGCTTTGATTTTCGATATGGATTTGCCATTTTTAACGTTGTGCAGCGATTCTGTATTGCAGGTTTTAGTACATGTGCTTATGATTGCTGAATTTGGGATTTTAGTCATTCTTGGGTTGTGCCAAATTCTCTACAAATCAATTCAACATATTATTGCATTTGATCACGGGAGAAGATTTACTCATATTCTCCACATAGTTAATTTGTAATTTTTTTTTATGTTTATGGAAGTAGAGATCACCCTTTTAACTTTGTGATCAGAAGTAGAGGAGGTGATCTTTGATAAAGAAATTTGTTATGCTGACTTGGAGTAATTTATGACCCCCTTGGATCACTTGAACAGTCAAGATACTTTAAAGCATTAAAATGCAGGACTTCCAAACATAGAGGATCCCAACCCTCGCATACCACAAAGCCTTCTCCCCATTTCTAATGTCCGCCTGCATGTCAATTCTTTTTCAAGCAAATTCAAAGCTTCCATAAACATCCTATTCAACACAAATTAAATTCGTATTTTAAAACAAAAAAAACAAATTAAATTAATCAGTCTGAACCCAAAACTAAAATTTAAAAAAAATAAAATTCATCGCAGCGGACGGCAGACGGCGTTTCTCAATTCTAGTAGCCATATTCGAGTCTCGAGGCACCGATCATGAGCTTAGGGTTCTATTGACCACGCCAATCTGTAAGTCTTCCCTTTGATTTCCATTGCCGTCAGCTAATTTCCTATTGTTGGTTGAGTCTCAATTTCTGGATTCTGTTTGTTTCCCGGGAAAATTCAAATTCTAGGAAGGGAAACCGTTTCGCGTTTCAATCATAAATCAATTATTTGTATTTGGATGGAATTGGTTGAGACAGAGCCTAATTGAACTGCTTTGTAATTAGTTGAATATAATTTGATTGTTTGGATTTAATTGAAGTGGAACTAACAAGTTTGACATACGCCCTTTTTTTTATTGACATAAGTGGGTTGGATTGATTTCGTTTCAGCGTTGTTTCTTATTACTTATGATTTTTCATTTGTATCCTGTGACTTTGATTGTTTCAAATTTTCTTCGGTTAGTGTATCTTCTCATGTGCTGCTTCAGTGAACATTGGGTTTGTTTGGTTGCTGGAAATTTTTGGGACATGAAAAGGGTCATTATTTTCTCAATGGTAGACTCTGAGTCATTTGAACAAGTAATAATGATTGCCAGAATAAGGTGCTTCATTAATTTCAATGGGGAATTGTTTATGAGGAAAGTGTCGACGCTAGAAAAGTTGGATGTTTGTTTAAAGCAGAAAGATTTTATTTCGGCAGAAACTGGATCTTGTAGAAATTTCACAATTTTTTTTTTCTTCAGACCCATGCGAGCATTAGAGCCTTTGTGGAAAAAATTTCCTAGACACAAAAGACTGCTTAGGAAATGTTTTCTAAAGTAAAAGACTAGAAATATTTTCCACCTGATGTAAAGTTGAAGCAGAGTAAAATCAGGAAAACATTCTCTTGAAATAATGTCCCTAAAGCTACCGAACAGTATTCACTAGAACTTTGTTCCTTAAACATCTATTTTATGTCAAAGGAAATCGAGGGCAAGTTTAATTTCCTTCTTAAACTCTTTTGCAATACTAGAAATCAAAGCAATGTAAGTCGTGGAACATAGAACTAGAATATAACTCCTGCTTCCTTTAAGTGTTTATGCTGATTGCTAACCAACTGAAGATTCTTGGTTTGTGATTTGTTTTTTTCTTGACTTGAATTTGAACAGGTGTAGTAGAACTGTGAATGATGTCAAGACCTGTGTTGCTTGTTTTTCTGCTTATTGTTCTCATAATCACTTCCCAGTTTGAGTGGAGGCAACCACTTGTGGTTGACCTTGATGCAACTCCAAGCATCTCCCAAAAGCAGAATCAGATCTCAGATAGGGAAGAAGCCGTAAAAGAGAAGGTGACAATTCTCTTCCTATTCTTTTTGTATTTGATTATAAAATGGAGATGTTTATTGTGCAAAATCTTTCTTGAACTTTATGATGAGCTGCGTATTGTATATTTTCTTTCATTAGCTGGAATGCTCGTTGATATTATGTGAAACGAAAATTGTATGTTTTTTCTCAGTTAGTCTTAGTTAACTGCAAGCATGTGATTTTATTTATTTGTGTTTCTTTTTTATCCTATTTCATTTCATAAGGTTTAAAACTCATATGGAAGTTGCAACCCGAACCCAATTACATCCCTGATTCTACCCCCAGCCCCAACAAAAACCACTTTGCGTTCTCCTTTCACTTCCCCTCTTAGCAAATGTGAGATCTAATACTTTAGTTTTGCTGTTCACTAACCACCAGCAATGTATATTTCCATCCCCCTATAATTAGTTTGTGAGTAGATGAAGCTAGTTAACTTGCATCTGTAGCATTAACTAAAACCAGCATGAAGTTCTTCTCCTCGAGACAAAAACATTTATGTAGGTTTATTTTGACCGTATATAGATTGCTTGAATAAAATTGGAAAGCAATAAGTTAGTATCAAGAAAGAAGCATCTTTTGAGCGTAAGTCATAGTTATACATTGTCCACACTTTTTTTCCGTTAGTAGATTACATTCCTATCCGTACTTCTGCTTTATTTGACCTATTAAGGTTTATTTGACTTCCAGACTCCAAGATCATACTCCTGCTGCACATGTACAGCTTTCTTGTTATCCTGCTTTGTGACAACCATTGTTTTTGTTTCCATACAACTTTCTTCTTGCTCTGTATGGTTGGGGTTGAATGGGAGCAGTTGATTTTTACTATTTAGGTTCCTTGACTTTTTTTCCCGTTTGGATCGGAAACCAATGTAGGTTCCTTGATTGTCAACAGAAGAAATAATAGAGGGAGATAATTTAGAAGCTTACAAAGAATGGGGAGAAGTAGAACAAGAGGCGAGAAAAGCCAAATTAGGCTAAACTCTTTCTCTTTTGGCTGATAAAATTAGGGTAAACTAAAAAAATTGTTTCCACATCAATATGCCAAAGTTAATACCGCATTACAATAAAGCTTATTTATATAGACAATCCCAACTTAATTAAATACTTATAATAAACACTGCAATAGTTAAACGTCACAATTAATTTCTGAATTCTAATCAAATATACATAATTTCTATTCTGGATTTTACGCTTAAAATGATCTCAATTCTCTGCATATATCGTCCTCACTTTATAGAAAAAAGCTCATAACTAGGCAATATTGTGTAGGGGCTTTCTTATTAATTTATCCAATCATTTTTGTGGTACTTGGTTTCTATGGTTTTTATCATTCTTTTAGTTTCCTTTATTTTTTTGGGTTATAGTGAGAACGCTTGGAATTCATGCATACATGTCTCCTTAGAACTGTTTTCCTCGTACCATGCAAGGATAATGCATCAAAGAGCCTTATACAAATTTTCTCTAGGTTTCGTGCTTTGGGTGACTTGGTAGTTAAGTTATAATTCCCATGCCCTATGGTTTCCCATATATGTGATACCAGGAAATGACATTAGTCTCACCAATGTAGTCTTGGTTATCTTTAAACTGATACTGTCACTTAGATGAGAGAAATGCTTACTCGGTGTATCTGAAATTGATAATTATGTACTGTGGTTTAAGTAAATTATTAATCTACACTAATGATTTGTTTCTAATCCATCTTCTAAGTGAATCTACATTGTTTACAAGAAGTTCTTCTGTGGCTTGTGTTGCAAGTGTCCTTCAAATCTAACACGTCTCACTTGTTATATAGATCATATTATTGCAAGAAAAGAACATTCAGAGACTAAATGAGCTTGTTCGTAGTCTCCGGGAACAGTTGGTACAGTGTAGGAGCAAGACTCAGACCACAAATCACACTGTAAGCTTCCTAACTGAACGTGTTACTGAACTTGAACAACATCGGATATTCGAGGACTAGGTTGAGCCCATGGAAATATATGGCTAACACTTGTAATATGTTTGACCTGTAAAAACCTTTGTATTTTTTACCAAGTTACACAATTTACTTTGAGTAAAAAAAAAGAAAAGAATGGAAACTACTCATGGTGTCAGTGGCCTACCACACGAGGCAGAAGTTATTGAAATGTAAAGTTCACATCTCAAAGAATCTTGTTGTCAGAGCAATTATTTCTCTCGTTAAAAGAAATGTTATAGCCAGAGCAATTATTTATTCAAAGAAAGTTTTATTTATGCCTATGAGGGTTTAGTTTTAATTAAGAAAGATTTTTTGAGTGTTTATCTCCTCCTGAGCTGCTGCAGAGTATTTTAGATGAGGATAAGATTGGTCTTATGAGGCATAGAACTGTTTCTGTTTAGTTTAGTTTTGGGCTCTGCCCCAATTTTACCCAAAAAAGAAGAAAACACAGGGATGAGAGAATGCACAAAACAATTTCTATCTTAACTACAAAAATCTACCTAAACTCTTAGGTCAGACTAGCCCCGAACTTGTCAACATTTTCAAACTCTCCTCAACTTCCCGACAACCATCCAAGCAACACACCGCCACCAAACCCAGCACTCCCCGCAGTTTCCCTCTCCCCAGCCGACATTCCCCATCCCTTTAGTCATTTTCTTCGAAATTACAAATCTGGATCTGGGTCTTTTTCGTTGTTTTTATTCTCTTGAATTTGATTTCAGTTTTGTTGCCATTTTGGGGCCCATTGGATGGTACGGTAATGGAACAGGTTGCAGCAAATATGTAGCATCAGCATCCCTTGGGAGTCGGGACCTGCTCCTAAGCCACCTACCACTTTAGAAGGAGAAGGAGAACTGTGTCATGTATTTCATCATCAAACATCACTTTTAACGGATTTCCCATCTATTTGTTGTGGTGGGTTGTTTAGCTGCTTCATCTCATCCAACATAAATCACATATTTAGTAGAAAATGAGACATCACCCCAAAAGCCAAATGACTATTAATATGCAAAGCAAGAGGAGGTTACTATAGTACATTTACATCTTCAGCACCATGTCCGCATAAGAATCAACAATAACACACCAAATTCAATTGTATAGCTATCATATATATCATATATAGAACCTCAAAGGATCTAAATAAGCTCTTACACAAGCGAGACTTACATTTTCATATCTAATACGACTAAAAGCCCTTGTTCCAGAATATTATACTTAGACCATGTACATTATCTGAACCGTTCATTTTCTAAGTCTTCATTCAAAGATCATTTTTGCAAAGGGATCCGCTCGAACTGAGAAACCATTTAGCCACTTGGTTAGCACTTCAGTGCGACTGGTTGTAGTAGTAGTTCAATGTATGCAGATACTTTTACTACGCAGGGTGGAGTCTCTTTCAATGCCGCAGATACAATGGACCACTTTTTCTTTCTTCTTTTTTCTCCCTCTTGATCAACAGTTACATGAATTTAATAAGGGATTGGTTTACCGTTGTCTTTAAACTTAAACGAGGTAAAACAACAACCATTTTAATGTCTGATTGGTTGTTAAAACATCATAATTTCAGTTAAAAGTGACTCCACCCAGTCCAGTCCAATCCGGCAGTGGAGGTTAATGCACGCAGTTGGGGCTGACCGGACATAGTAATGTCATACCACTAGTTCCCAGGGTCCAGCAATGATAAGCCACCTAAATAAACCACCTCCCCTCCATCTCAAACAAACCCCAGCCTAGGGTTTGTGACACATGCCATGATTTATTTTATCATTTGAAATTACTTACCTGTAAAGACTCGGCTTAACATGGCCTAAGCTTTCGACCTAAAAAAAAAACATGGCCTAAGCTACGTATTTGAACGGCTACTCACCGGTCCATCAACGGTTTATTGACTCGACTTCAAAGGCACTAACAGTTGTAATCTTATTAATGGTCAAATTCTAAAATTTTGGATCTCCTAATCAGCCACAAACTTGTCTATCATCTTAAAAACTTGGTTGAATTTGTGACACGATCTATAAATCTTCCTATTCATATCACGAATAGTCAAGTCTCCAGTAGATAAAAATATATTGTCTAGTTATAACCTTTTTAAAGCATTTTGGCAGGTTTGTTGAAATATAATCAAAATTTTGAATTTTCTATCCCTCAGAAAAAATAAATAAAAAAGGTGAAAAAAGAATTTTAAATACACACACCAAACCCACCAGCCTAGCTAAATGAGGAGGACACATACATACATGCCATGATTTATTATAATTTCCCGCACACATTCTTCCACCAAATTCTCCTTATTCTCCCTTCTTCGATTTCCATACATATTAATCGACCATTAAAGTTGACCCAAAAACTCTACCTCCCTCTTAAATTCATGGCCTTAGAGGTCCAAAAGTAGAACACCAAACCCATATATTGATGGGCACTCTTTGCCTAAATGCCCTTATCTTAGTACGTCTCCAGCTATATATAGCTGCGTACCTTTCCATATCTTCACCAAACCATTCTGATAACTCTCTAGCTTCAATCTTGTTTTTGCCTGCCATATATAACACTCCTGGTGAAGCCTCAATTTGTACTTGATTAATTAAGGTAAGACATTGGTCTATTATATCATGTTTAAAAAAAAAATTACAACTGTTTAATTAATGTCCTTGTGTACTAATTTGTTTTTGATAGGTGAGAGATAAAGATGAGCAGAAGAGGAAGTACTAGTCCAAAGCTTGAATTGAAGCTAAACCTGTCTCCTCCAAGAGCTCACTCACCAATTGGCTCCCCAAATGCCTCCGAATCATCCTCGAACATGTCGATGGACCGCGGCTCTTGCGTGTCATCGGAGCCTGAAAATCAGACGATGTACTACCAGAGCAGCCCCGAATCGAAGGCCATGGTGCTTGCCGGGTGTCCACGGTGCCTCATGTATGTCATGCTATCTGATGCCGATCCGAAGTGCCCCAAATGCAAAAGCACAGTCTTGCTCGATTTTGTTATCAACGAAGAAAGCACCAAGAGGACAAGAATATAACGAGGAACATGGCTTGCTTTTTGTTGTTCTCATGGCGCAAGTCAGCGCAATATTTTGTCAGCCTTTTGGGTAACTGTTGAAGTTTTTTGGTTCTTGTGGTTAATTAGGTCTTTTTCTTTTTACTTTGTCCCCATTTTTTTTTCCCTTTGTTTTGCCCCATCCAGTTGATTTCCTTTAGGTTCAAGTAGCTACCCAGAGTTAGATTGTGAAATTGTGAAATTTCCTTTTGTAGGTACTTTTCTTATTTCTATATGCATGCATCAAATCAAACATTGTGCTTTCTTGTTTAGTGGTAATGGTTCTGAAGATGTTATAGAATCCGACTTTTTTTCTCAATCACCAAATCAGACAAGGTTAGTGAATTCTACAGAGGTGTCTCGTAATATCGTAACTTCATACTATGAGAAATTTGAGGCGAATAGTTTGGAAAAATAGTTTGTTTTAAAAGCGTTATCAGTTTCAACCCAATAGTAGTAAGGATGTAATTATCATGGATTTCTGCTCAAATGTGGAACTGGGTTTTTATCCCACTTCATGTATTAGCAGGTTTCTTGACATAAGGCAATAAAGTCAAACTAAAACAAAGAAGACCCAAAGTATAGTGCTTGCTGAAATAGGTAGATCACACAATGAATTCTTATTCAATGTTCTAAGTTCAGAGTAAATACGGCAGGGCCATGTGATGATGTACCCGGCCACTTCTCTCATTACCGGTACCACCAATTTTATCCATCAATGTCAACGCAGAACCGTTACAGTGGTAGTTGGCCTAACTTCTCTAATATTCATGTTGTTGAATATCATATTTCCGAAACCTAACTTGAGCTAAAATTTGCCGGGGTCTAGTAGCTGAAGTGGTTAAGTTATTCCTATACCCGAGGTCCTATGTAATATGACTTATGTCAACAACAACAAAAAACGCTACACCCTAAGGCCCCGTTTGGTTCATGAGAAAGGAAGTCTGGGGATGAGAAATCAATTGCTTTCCCATGTTTAGATCCAAGCATGGGAAATCGTTGCCTTGTACATGGTAAAGTAGGGAAGAAAGTGAAGCCCTCCTCCCTCATTGGGTTTTGTTTTCCTCCTCATAGGAAAGTTTGGGAAAATGAGTCAACATTAAATACATATTTTTCATAACCATATTGTCCCCATTAACAATTTAGAATTACAATATAGCATTAAATGTATCCTTATTTTATTTGATTTCATATGGGTATAATTGGAAAATTAAACAAACTTTGTTTTACATTCCCCCACAAACCAAACATGTGAAAGGAAATAAAGTGGCATTTCTTGGTTACTTTCTCAGGATTACCAAATATAGGAAAGGAATTTTCATTTCTCATCCCTTGGGAAATGACATGGGAAGTGATTTCCTCTTAAATCCATTCCGTGAACTAAACGGGCCTAAGTGCATGTAGCTAAACAATGAATGCTCTAGAATCGCTCCCCTTAATTAAATCGGATATTGTTTGAGTGCTTTCTTATGCAGCTCCTTTACATAAAAATCTTAATATATCACCTCTTTTTTTTTCTTTTTTTCTTTTTAAATTTATGAAAGTATTTTTTTTTTATTTATCAGATGAAAACGTTTGGATTCACCGTACGTCCTTTTTTATCAGACAACCGTATGCAGTCCCCTTGTAGCAAAAATTTACAGTTACCGTACATGGCAGAAAAATATAATTTTCTGTTTCCATTTTCTGATAAAATAGCAGAACTGAGAACTAAAATGGAGGGCTCATCATCACCACCATGCATGTTTGTGCCAAGCCAATGAGTGTATGTTTATCTGCTTGTCCTTGTTTATCCACAACCCAACGTGGCTGCTATAATTGTGTCAGAACAACTCAAAGAAATAAGGTCGACTTGAATGGACAAACCTACACTTTTCTTTTCCCTTTTACTGTGTTATTAGGTAAATGAACAGCTGGTCATTCCAATTCGGGTGACACTTTCAATATTTAACAACATATATATATCCCTGATGGTTTAAAAGTGCTTGCATATTGATTTTCCATCCACATGCCAAAAGTTTGAAATGACAAATTAACGATGTGCAGACGTTAGCTTAGAGGGTTAATACAGCATACAACTCAGTGCTTTCACTCCAGACACCCCCATGAATTGCGCGTTAAATCCTCCATTTGCATTCTGTCCAAATTAGTTGGCATCGGCATGAGAAAAGGAGGAGACTTTTAGCAATGCCTTCAAAACTTAATTAGTATCCTTTTCCAATTGGCCTTTCAATTTGGTTGTTAGCCACCTAATCTTTCAGAATGTGTCAATTTGCCTCCTATTGTCAATTATGTTATTTTATGATGAATTTGACGGTTGGGAGAAAATGGATACATCTTAAAATATTATAGGGGCATTGCTAAATCACCCCCAAAAAAATAGGCCTATATGATGCAGATTAGATGGTTGAATTGATGGAGGAACAACTGGACAAGCGACTGGGTTGTTGAGGAAGCAAAATTCATCTCGTGCAAATTTGGGCTTTGAGCTCATAATTAGCGCATGACCTGGCAACACGAGTGCAATTGACTATGTTGTTGTGACATATGGACATTTTAGGCCTAATTCCATTGTTTACTTTCACTTTTTAGCATTTAAAGTTTTAATTATATTTTTGGGAATTCTAGTTTGCTAGTGGACTTCAGCTTTGTTCTAAAGGGTTATCGTTTGATTTCCCTTGTTGTTTTTCGTTAATCACTGAACATACACCTCATTTGCTTGAGAATCCTTGAGATTTTCTTAAGTCTTCTAGTAATGTGTTCATGTAACATCATACTCACTAGAAATTAAGTTTATGCATATATTCTTCTTAAGTATAAAAGCTTATTTTATTTTTCTTTTGTACCAAGCATAATGACTTTATGTTGAGTTTTAGTATGAACACGATATGTGACATTAATGATCTTGGGAAGTCTTAGATAGGATCTACAATAGCAACGAAGTATCTCCAATAATATTATGTACCATTTCAAAGGAAAGACTCAAATATAATATCTTACACATCCAGTAATTAACAAATATTTCAATGTCTACCATGAAGAAGGGACTACCTAGCAAACAACTAGCAGAGGCATTCTTTCCTCTCTTTTTTTCTTTTCTTTTTTTCTATTTTTAATTTGGAACAAGCTTTCTAATCAACCTATGTAACAAGCTTTAGGTCAGTGACTCCCAAATCATATGACTTTAGGGCACTAAATGTGAAGACATTCCGAAGGACTTACTCACTCGAGTTGAAAAGGCTTGTATGTAATTTCCAACTTTTAGCATTTAGCTCACTTTTATTTTCACTCTAGCTTCGTTGAATTGTACTTTGATTTTGCATGGGGCTGTGACTTCTTTGGTCATTGCAGAAAACCGTCTACAAAAAAAACCGACGAACAACCCTCGCAAAAAGGTTTTAGCGACGAAAAATCTGATGAAAAGCCAGAAAATGCAGCAATTGCAATTTTGGTATTTTGACTCATATTTGAACTTTCAATCCACCCAAAACACAATACAAGCCATATGGGACCCCCAAACTTGGTCCAAGTCATCATCATAACCATTTGCAATATGTCTGAAACCTTGAATTCACATGAAACACTCCATAGTGAAAATTATGAGGCGAAGCCAAAAATGACCATAATTGTGCCAAAAGACAAATTTTCACAATGATATTCTCCAAACCAAACCAGCACCCAGAATATCTTTGTGAGACCATATGTCACTTGCGGGGGCCACTCCTTGGCGCGAAAGAAATAAGAGCATCCACAGTGGGGGGTGTATATGAGAGTGTATGTTAAATATACACCCCAAGTCACCGGAATCATCTCCAATGGGGAGATGTAAATGGATGTAAATATACATCACCACCATGGGGATGTAAAATAAAATGTATATTTACATCTATTTTTACATCCCTTGCAGGCAGGACCCACCCGAGAAAAGAGAAGAAAAATGAAGAAAAGTCAACATAAAAGGCTGGGACCCACGGCTACACCCCCGAATTTACACCCCCCCACTGGAGCAAAAAACATATTTACACCCCCCGGAGGTGTAAAGAGGATGTAAAAGTGGCTTTACATCCCCGAATTTACACCCCCCCCACTGTGGATGCTCTAAGAAAATGATATTGTGCATAGGAAAACTTCACAACTTCTTCAACAAAAACATCAACCAAAATAACCTTTTCTCTAGCATTATTTCAACTTTTGGCCATTGCAAACCCAACAAAAATGCATACGTGAGCTGTTCGGTATCCTTGTGCACAAAAGCCTTTTGGCTTGGCTCTCAAGTCTTAAAATCTACTCCCTAAAGGTAAGCCCTTGATGTCTTCTTCTGTGACAAAAGGCCATCTACCAAAGTAAAAAGGAAAACTGAGATAAGTGTTTGCATAAATTGCAACAGGGTAAGCTAAAAATAGAATGTTAAAAACTAGCCAGTGATGACCCTCCATGGAATGTAATTGAATACTGAAAATTAAAGGATAAAATTTTACTTCTTATTTTGCTTTCATCTTCGCTCAGGTCCCTCAACCATTCCTGCATTTCTCTGGAGAATTGAATAGCTTCAGCACAAAACAACAAATAACAATAGCAAAGAACGAAAAAGTAGCATCAGCCAAGGATTAACCTTATTAGCTGATCCAATCTGCGCTCCTCATCAGATAGGTTTTCAACTTGTGCCTGGGATAAAAAGGAAATTGTGAATGAGGTCATATCTGTACTTCAGAATTGGCAAACATTATTTTTCCTATGACGTGCAATGAATAGTTGACAGATTTTATGTATGATCCATTGTCTCTAGTCTTAATCAACCATGACACTGATCTTAGGAAGCTCAACCAAACAAAGGCCCTGGAAACTCTTTCCAGCCAAGAACACAAATCCTGATTTGTTCATGACAATTATTGAAATTCAAATGCATCACACAAACTTGGAACTGGACAAATGTGGACTGAAATCTAGCACGATCAACCAAAAACAAGTGTTGTCAAAGTAATCTAATCAAGAACGCAAATCTTGCTTTGTCATGCCAATCATTCATATCTGAATGCATTACGCTGAAAAATGGTACTGGAAAAAACATGCGGACTGAAATCTAACAAGCTTAACTATTCGAGTCAAGAACATAAAATCCCGCTTTGTCATGCCAGTTATTCATATTTGAATGCATTGGAAGGGGACAAAACATGTAGACTTAGGTAACATGACAAGTAACAATATCATGCTGAAGTTCAAATATGGAAAGCAATTTGCACAGAAAACCCAACCAGTCAGTAAAAGGGATGTTGACTTCAGATTTATATGGCTATTTACTTCCTGGCAAGTAAATGCAGCCTTTTTAATCAGCTAACACTTTCAGACTAGGTTTGGAATCAACAATGATAGTTAGGTTGGGGACTGGCACGTCCAAAAAGAAGAGAACAGAAAAACAACAAATAACAGGACATAATAGCACAAACACCAACAGCATTGGTACTTTTAAGCAAACAAACATACAGTCTCAAACACTGAGCCAAGACTAAGCTATCCAAGCATGAGCATGCCAAGCAACAAGTTCACTTTTTTACGTACCTGTAAACTAGGATAATTTTCGTCCACGTCTCCTGTCCTCGAGACATCAAGTCCCCTAATCAACCAATCACTCAATTTTGAGTAACTTCTAATGTACAGTGGATAATTGAATATTTACAACTTAATAAAGTGCAAAAATAGCTGTTAAAATTTCAGGAAACAAATACAACTAATCCCTTACTTCCACTGAATTCTAATTTTGAGCTTCTTTTCTATGAGACCAATTCCTTCAAGAACATTTGTTATATCATATATCCGCCTCTTTTGCACCTACATATAAAGAACACTTATAATTTACAGATCCTTGACATAGAATACATTACAACAGATAGGAAAGTAGTCACCTCTAAAGTATCAGCAGCATTATTGAGATCCAGAATACCATCTTCAGCAGATTGATAAACTTTTTTATTAAGAGACCTGAATGGCAATAATAGAACATTGCCGTAATATATGCACAACAAATGAAAAAATTAACTTGCTTTTCTCATGAAGAACCTAAATAACTAAATGATAAAATCAGTTAACAAAAAACATAGGAAATCGTTCTGTTACCTAGGGAGCTGTCAAAACGACAAGGTCCGGCCGGAGTAAGGTTAGCCCCAGAAGGAGAACCTGTCAATTATACAGATTAGATGGGAGTAATCAAGCAAACACATCCCACAAATTCTCATAGCATCAACTAATTCATTCTTTTCGGAACACAACTAATCCATTCTTCAATCTCAATTAAACCTTACCTCGCATATGTAATAGAACTACAAGTATGGGAGCACACTTGACAGATTTAAGTAACACTCACCCACATTGAAAGCCAGAGTCTGCGGTCCAGATCTGCTGCACGTTGTCAGCCTTGATGTTTTGTTTGCCTTTCCCACCTTGCTTGACACGGGAGTCTGGAGGGGGCTGGTAACTACTTCAGTATATCCAGGAGCAGCTGTCCTATCACTAGACTCAGCTTCGTAATCTGCCGCATCACTCTTCCGTTTTAGCTGCTAATCCACCATTCAGTTTATTCAAAAAATTAGCATCAAATGAACAAACCATATCATATAAATAATTATAAAATGAAAATATTTGATCAATTGAAAATACATAATGACTATGAAGCGAATGATTATTATTATAATTAAGCACACAGGTATATTAGCTGGAAAGATGTTAGCACATCATACAAACCAATCTACGTTTCAAGCTCTACAAAGAAAACTGGAAGCTTCCCAACTTATAAATGGAACGATTCATAAATCCATAATTCTACAAATACTCGCTAATCTCCTAAACCACCTTTCGCTTCTTCCACATGTAGGCCACATCTGCAAAGCCACATCAGAGAAATAAACATCATTGCTATTAAGGGAAAACCAAATGTTCTTCCTTTTCTTATTTCCTAAACCACCTTCCGCTTCTTCCACATGTAGGCAGCTTCCAATATCTTGAGGTTTTGGGTATGTGCTTCTTCTGGGAAGCTGTAATCAATGTATTCCTCATATCCAGCAGGGCCATCTTCGGTTACTATTGGCCTCCGCTTCTTAAGTTTCTTTGGAAGCTTAGACTGGACTAAGCTAACATCACCGAGATCTCCAAAGCTAGCCTCCACATTCAACATTTCTTCAAGCAAGAGACACCGTTCTTCCTTCAACTCAGGTGCTGAAGTTCTAAAATAGTTAAAAGCATTCTCAAATATTCTTCGAACACGCTGAACACATTGCTTCGTTTGTTCACGAAGATAATCCTGATTCTGGTCTTCTGAACACATTGCTTCCACTATAGCAGATGCCTCAAATTTCGCATAACTGATCCACACCTTTAGGTGTTTTGTTCGGTCTAGGAGTCTCTCGTAAAGTTCTCTAGCTCTCTCAAATTCACCCTCTGATAGTTCAAAGTCAATGTATGCCTTCCACAACAATTCAGGCATGTCAAGTGCTGGTTGGGCAATGGCAAGTTCAAAAACCGCCCTAGTCCGTTCTGTCTCACACAAAGATTTCTCTAACTCTGCATACTTGGTCCACGCATAGCAATTTTCTGGGGACCAATGCAGATACTTTTCATACAATTTCCGACATCGATCGAAATTCCCAAGGTTCAGCTCAATCTCAATATACTTCTTAAATATCTTATCTTTAGGTGACTTGCCTATTGCAGTACCAAGGATCTTGCGTGCACCCTCGAGATTCAGCTGTCGTATCTCAAGCAAGGCAGCGAGAAGCCATATTTTTGCAAATGAAAACTTCTTGTGAGGAATCAGTTGAAGGCATTCCCTATATACATCTCGTGCACGTTCCATGTCTCCAGAATCAAGCTCCTCATATAGTGCATAATTGATCCACAAGTAAATGTAGCGCTGCCAATACCGCTTCTCCGGCACAGGAGGAACATTAGCAATACCTCTCTCATAAACCTCTCTAATTCTGTCCTTATTTCCTGCACTCTCTTCTAGCCTTATATAATCAAACCAGGAATCGTAATTAAGAGGATTCTTCCTAACCTCATCTTCATATTGAAATCTCCTCTTTCCCAGAATCGCATCCTCAATGCCTTGTCTATCTCCATATTGCTTCTCCAAACCCACAAACTTTTTATACAAATCCTCAACGCTTCGTTTGGGTATATGATCAAGTGCAAATTTATAAATACGCCTTGCTCCATCAGTTTCTTTGCACCGCTCCTCAAATTCAGCGAAAGCCACAAATAACTGCTCGGCCTCCTCATCGTCACCCATGATCTCCACTGCTCTCTCATATACATTTCTTGCCCTTGCAACCTCACCATTCTTGATCTCAAACTTGGCATACCGAATCCAAGCACCAACTTTCGGATGACATTGCACGAAACGCTCGAAAATCGCTCTAGCACGCTCAATCTCATTATAGCGAAGCTCAAACTTGATGAAGGAGAGCCAGCCTTGCTGGTCCGGCATCCAATTCATCCACCTTTCGTATATCTGCCGAGCACCAGCCACATTCCCTATAAAATCTTCCATGTGAATATACTTGTACCAAATCTGATCAACTCTAGGCAAGAGGGTGACGGCACGGTCCCACACTTTCCTTGCATGGTTGATGAACTTGTTCTTCATCTCCGCCTCAGCATAGTTGTGCCACAGGGTAGGGTTCCGGTGATCAAGCTCAAGGGCACGCTCCCAAACAGAGCGAGCACGTTCGAAGTCCTTATGGGACTCCTCCCACTGCGCATACTTGATCCAGTCTCTGACATTCCCCCTCATGCGCCGGATTTGGTCTTCGAATTCCTTGCGCTTTCGGAGGCGGTAATCTGCGAGCTCGGTGGGATCAATGATCTTCTGCTTGGGAGGTCGGATTTCAGCCTCCTGGCGCTCACGTGCCTCACGGAGGATTTGCTCTGCGGTAATTTGAATAGGGGCTGGGGTTTTGTTCTTAACCCTAGTGGGTCGTGGTAGCATGACGTCGACATCCTTTCGGGTTAAGAACCCTACGGTTGGGTCTGCGTCCTTGAAGGAAGCCATGGCTGGGGTTTACTCGCCTGGAAAATCTAAAACTTAGACAATGTTTTGCAAATTTCCGTATGCATTCATCGATAGCATGCAAATATCTCTATTTATAGAGAACAGTACCCTTTTCCCTATGCCTTAAGAAAATTGCGGTCACTCGCTCTGAGGAAATTGATCCCACTAAAGTGCTGCCTATTTCTTATACACAGAGGAAGACAAGAAAGGACAGGAAACAGAGTCCTTATTCCGTCCCGATATACCTATTTCCCGATCTCATATGGCTCTCTCTTGAAAGCTTTCCTCTTTCTTATCTAATCTCAGCCTGCAACTTGCAAGCCTAAACCTCATCGTTCACAATCCGACCCGGACCCGCTTTTTTTCCCCACCCTCTGTCTGGAGTCTGGTCCCTAAACCCTCCTCGGACGGCCCCGTTTTATCATCACCAATTCCCTCGGCTCGGCTCGGCATTCAACCATAACCATTATCGAATCTCTTACGCTTCTCATTGGTAATTTCTTAATTTCGGTTTTCAATTCTAGTTTGATTAGGTTACTTTTTATTTTATTATTATTTATTATTATCAGTAGTTTGATTAGGTTTCTATTAGGTTTCTTAATCCCAATTGGTTTGGTAGTTTGATATTCGATTCCACCTCCTTTTCCGTCTAGAAAATCAAAGAAGTACACCGGGTCCCTCGCCTCTCTCTAAACCTCCCGTCTCAGAACACGATTCTCTCTTGTCCCAAAAACCCAGTTGCCAGAAGCAGGAGCAGCAGTTGTTGATTCTCACAAGTGTATTTACAAATTGGGAGTTGATTCTCAGGTGGGCGTAGGCCAATGGTTTATGATGTTGAGAGGCAGAATAGGGATTTGAGGAGGCTTCAGTACGAGCATGAGGTTGGGAACAATCCTCTAAATTACGATTCCTGGACTGGTTACATACGGCTAGAAGAAGATAGTGCTCCAGCTCCAGCCAATAAAAACAGAATTAGAGAGCTCTATGCCAGAGCTTTAGCTAATGTTCCTCCGCTTTGCAAGCTGATTTGGAAGCGCTATGTTGATTTGTGGATCGACTATGCACGGTATGAGGAATTTGTTGCTGCTGGAGGAGATGCCGTGGAACGAACCAGACAAGCGTATAGGCAGTGCCTTGAATTGATTCATCATACCAAGTTTTCGTTTGTGAAAGCATGGCTTCATGCCGCCCAGTTTGAGATTCGACAGCTGAATCTCGAGGGGGCGCACAAGATCCTCGGCGCGTCAATAGGCTGTGCACCTAAAGCTGCAATATTTGACAAGTACATAGAGATGGAGCTGAGACTTGGGAATGTAGATCGATGTCGGAAACTGTATGAGAATTATCTGGATTGGTTACCACGTAATAGCAATAATTGGGTCAAGTACGCAGAGCTAGAGAAGACTCTGGGTGAGGAAGAACGAGCAAGGGGGATTTTCGAACTTGCCATTGGGCAGCCGCAACTTGACAAGCCTGGATTGTTGTGGAAGGCTTACATTGACTTTGAGAGATGGGAGGGTGAGGTTGAGAGAGCTAGACAGATTTACGAGAGACTCTTAGACCGGACACAGCACCTAAAGGTGTGGCTCAGCTATGCAAAATTTGAGGCACAAGGTCATCAATCCAAGGATTCTCTTGTTGCACAAGGAAGAGAGGAACAATGTGTATGCATTCAGCGTTGTAGAGGGGTTTTCGAGAGAGCTGTCAAGTACTTGGATAAGAATAAATTGAAGGTAGAAAGGTTGATGTTGATAAAAGAATGGTTGATAATGGAGACTAGCTTTGGGGATATGGGTGATGTTAGCCTAGTTAAAGCTAAGTTTCCAATGAATTCAATGCGAAGAGGAAGAGGCCTTGCATCCACTCTCCCATCCCCTCTCCCTCTCCCTCTCCGTTGTTCTCATCAATACTTGTCCAGAAAGTAATCATCCTTTAAATTCAATGCTTGTTTACATTTTTGTTTACATTCAATCCTTTATATTGTTATCATCCTGTCACAATGTTCAGATATTCTTGACAATAATATTTATTGTTTATGTCGATGCCCAAGCCCACACAAAAGGATTAGTTTAGTAGTAAACTTGGCCTAATCATGTTTTTATATAATAATAAGCAATTTTTATATAAACTGTCCCCTCAACGCTGAAATGTAGCGTAAGGAAATATTGTCTCCCACCCGCCATCGAATGAGAAAAGATAGAGCAGACTCAGAATTGTTTTTGCTCTAGTAGTGGACTTCACGGAGAAAAACAAATTAATAAAAAATTCTTTTTTTAAATCAAATATAAAAATTAGCCCAAAAAATAAAAAACAATCTACACTCTCCATTGAGGGAATTAGAGGAAAGGTCAAGTTTTCCAAGGTTTTCAAGGAGTGTGATTGAAGAGGGTGTCTTCCCCTGTAGCTTATTACCCAAAAAATCGATGTGGGTAAGGTTCAAATTCAAGTGTCTTGGAACACTACCAGTTAGATTGGCATGAGGAGAGATGGTCACAGACCTGAGCTTCTTCATGTTACTAAGAATGACAAGGGGTCCAGAGGCATTGACTTGGACATTGGAGATAGTGAAATCAGTGAGGTTTTGGAGGCGCGCGAGCCAGACGCCAGTGAGCCTACGGAGGCTGTTAATGCAGGTGAAGGAGTGGAGAGAGGCAACGAGATCGGCCGAGAAGTGGATAGGGGCAATGGAATTTGAAAATGAGTTGTATAGTATGAGTTTCGGTTATTTGTTGATAATATATTAGGGTCCGTTCAGTAACGTTTTAAGAGGTTGTTTTCATTTTCAAAGAACAAAAATGAGTCAAAAACACATTCGGTGGCCCGAAAACAGAGATCTTTGAGCTCGGTGGGATTAGAGATCTTCTGCTTGGGAGGTCGGATTTCAGGCTCCTGGCGCTCACGTGCCTCACGGAGGATTTGCTCTGCGGTAATTTGAACAGGGGCTGGGGTTTTGTTCTTAACCCTAGTGGGTCGTGGTAGCATGACGTGGGCATCCTTTCGGGTTAAGAACCCTACGGTTGGGTCTGCGTCCTTGAAGGAAGCCATGGCTGGGGTTTACTCGCCTGGAAAATCTAAAACCTGACAATGTTTTGCAAATTTCCGTATACATTCATCAATAGCATGCGAATATCTCTATTTATAGAGAACAGTACCCTTCTCCCTATGCCTTAAGAAAATTGCGGTCACTCCCTATGTTCTAAGGAAATTGATCCAGCAAGAATAAGGAAACTTATTTAGAAGGGCATATTAAGTTCAAGGTTTCACATAAAATATTTCTAACAGTTACGTAATATACCAATCGGCCCCTAACCTTAGCTTGGTGGGCCAATCAGCACAAGTACAAAAAGAAGAATAAAAACTGATTTTAAAAAATCAACTTGTTATCACTTTATATTACTTTGATTCTCAAGGCTGGGCCCGTTGGTTCAAGCCCACGTTTCTTTTTTCTTTTTTGTCTTTTTGGGTAAAACTCATGTTCTGGTGAAGCAAGAAGCCGGCTGGAAGTTGATATACAGATTCCAAAGGCTTTCCTTGACATGCTTTCAAACGTGCTTCTAAATATCATTGCTTTTATTCCCATAGGGCTAGCCGTCGACCTCTAATTACATCATTTAAATACTATATCCAACTAACTGTTTTTTAATACATTTCTGTGTGTGGGTTGTTCCATTAGACTAAAATAATGCACTATTTCCATGTGTGGTATTGGTCAACGTATAGTTGAAAGCAATCTTTTCAAGTTGGCTGATATTGTTGACCAAGAAGAAAGAGTTAGTTGGCCTATTTTTATTTCATGCATTTATTTGTTTTTTTTATTTATCTTTTTCTGCCTACTGTAGTGTACTGTAGACAGTCTTGTTGGAAACGCGCAATTATCTTATAATTTGGAACAGTTTCTCTGTAAGACTCGTAAGTCTATTTTGTCAAACGAAGAAGTTTTCAAACGGAAGAAACCAGTCTTTTTCAATATTCCTTTTTTGTATCAATAAAATTTGATCATGATATAGCATCTCCCAAATTTGATCATGAATTTCTCTTCTTGATGCATAAAGTTTTGGCGTCCATAGTGCATCCTCACTCTTTTACATGAGTATAAATAACGTATTAACATCTCTCTTCGAGATGTGATGAGATTATGCTAGTGAAAAGGCTGATCACGCACGTTTCTCACTTAAATTTTAGATTTTAACTCTCAAATTTACCTGTGCACATTTTATTCCCCGCTCTTTCAATATCGCTGATACCAATTATTTTTTAAATTAGTAGAAACACACAACAAGAGAATTTCAGGGTTTTAAGCTGAGAAGGACAATTGATTGAAAATAGTACCAAGAAAAAGAATAGTTCAACTATAAGAGCACCTCCACCCATGTAGGCTAAGGCAAGGCTAAGGCAAGGCAAGGGCTGGCACTATTCACGTGAATAGTGCCAGCCTTGCCTTAGTTGGTTCCACCCTTGGAAGGCTAGGGCAAGGGCAAGAAAAAAAAAAAAGATTATGCAACAAAATATAAACAATTTAGAAAGTGAATAAAATTGTTATGTATTTATAGGGAAAATATCTATAATTTTTTGGTATTTTTTTAAAAAAAATTTGAAATTTTTTTGGATTTTTTTTGGATTTTTTTGAATTTTTTTTACTCGCTGACGTCAGCATAACATCGGCGCTGACGTCAGCGCCTTTGGGCTGCTGCCCAGGCAAGATCTGCCCGTGGGCTTGCCCAGTTCCGTGGGACCCATGCCTTGCCCGGTCCATTTTTCTTCCGCTGGAGCATGTTTGGGCTGCCTTGGGGGGCCTTTTGCCCAGTCTTCTGCCAAGGCTGGAGATGCTCTAAAGAAAATAGTGTATAGAAAAGGTTCACTAATCCAATCCAATGATTCATTGAATTGGGAAGGAAGGAAAGGGACAGAATGATAGAGAGAAGAAGAAGCCAACCTGGACCAATTCTCATCCATTATTATTATTTATTATTAATACATTACTGTTACTTACAGATTAGTCCACGGTCAACAGAGACAACAAAACGCATACAACACACTTGACCTCATACACGCACTCTCTCTCTTTCTCTCTCACTCTGCTCATCCAATTTCCCAGCACCATCCCTCCCTCCTCTCACTCCTCTGTCTCTCCGTATATATATAAACCCCAAAACCCACAAAAATATTCACAACTTCTCTTCAGCTCCGAAGCAAAAAAAAAATCATAAATATTAATAAAATATTTCTCTTCAATTATTTTCTTCCGGGATCCAGACATGTACGGCGGCGGCGGCGACGGCGAAGATCCGAATCCGAAACAAAAACCCATCGTGATCCGGGAAGTGTGGGCCCACAATCTCGAATCCGAATTCGAGCTGATCCAGAGCGTCATCGACGCCTACCCTTTCATCTCCATGGACACCGAGTTCCCGGGCCTCATCTTCCGCCCGGCCGTGGACCCCACGAAGCCTTACAGCCGACAACTCCGGCCGTCCGATCACTACAGGGTCCTCAAATCAAACGTCGACGCCCTCAGCCTCATCCAGGTAGGCCTCACCCTCTCCGACTCCCGCGGCAATCTCCCCGACCTCGGCGGCTCCCCCACGCGCTTCATCTGGGAGTTCAATTTCAGCGACTTCGACGTTGCGCGTGATCCCCACGCTCCCGACTCCATCGCCCTCCTCCGCCGCCAGGGCATCGACTTCGACCGCAACCGGTCCGAAGGAGTCGACTCAGCCCGGTTCGCCGCGCTGATGATGTCATCGGGGCTCGTCTGCAACGACTCGGTGAGTTGGGTCACGTTCCACAGCGCGTACGACTTCGGCTACCTGGTCAAAATTCTCACTCGCCGGAACTTGCCTAGCGGCTTGGACGAGTTTTTGAGGATTTTGAGGGTCTTTTTCGGAAACAGAGTTTATGACGTGAAGCACATGATGCGCTTCTGTAAGAGCTTGTACGGCGGGTTGGACCGGGTTGCTAGAACCTTAGAGGTGGACCGGGCGGTCGGAAAGTGCCACCAAGCCGGTTCGGATAGCTTGCTGACATGGCATGCGTTTCAGAAGATGAGGGATGTGTATTTTGTGCATGGCGGGCCTGAGCAACACGCTGGAGTGTTGTATGGGTTGGAAGTGTTTTGATTATTTAAAGATGCAAAAAATTTATAAATTAATTTGTATATTAAATTTAATTGCTTTCTTAATTGGGGCAATTTAATTAATAAGATAAACAATTCTTTTTGGTATAACAATTTATGATGGAAATTTGATAATTTAGGACTACTATAGAAAGTAATGTTAGACATTTGAACATATACAAACTATAAGGATCCGGAGCCTCAGCATTTAGATAATGAGTGCTGCTAAACGAATCCTAAAATTAAATGAGTACACCCTATGATCTAAGTACACCCTAATATTTTAATCAAAATGTAAAATTAACTAAGTACACCCTATTTAACTACCAAAAATATCCCTAATACACCATTATACAATCTATCACACAACACCCTAATACCAATCCTAAACAAGATTTCTCTCTTTACATGAATTCGTGTCCTATTTTCAATAATAAAATGTATACAGAGAGGAGGAGAATGAAGAACAATCAAAGAATGATGCCAAAAAGAAAGTTACGTTGGATTTGACTACCAAGGTCCATCATGAAGAATCATATACCACTACCAAGGAAGTCACCAATGGCTTGGTGGAAAGCTCTGATGAGAAAGAGGAAATACAAAAAGAGATGGAACTGATTCTGGGTTCCATTATATCAGGCGTAGCACCAGCTCATCCGTTAAACAAAAGATACGAAAATTGCCAAAACAATGAGGATGAATATGAAGATGTGGTAGACTTAGAAGGAAGTAATTTGGATGCAGCTGATGATTACGAAGAAAGACATGTCGATGATGAGTTTGATAGTAAGCGGCAAATCTCAATTCAAGAAGAGTCTTCCGAATCATTGTTTTTGCTATCGATAGATTCCAGGAAACAAGTTTATGATGCTGAAATAGATGAGAAGGAGGTCAACAGTCCAATGCCAAAGCTCAGTGCCTCTAACCAGAAAGTTAATCGAATAGGATCAAACCAAAATGCTAGGGATCAATCAGTACTGAAGCCCATTGAAAATCTTACTCAATGGAAGGAGGTCAAAAAGAAAGCAGGATTAGAAAGTGAAATGGAAGTCTACTGCATTTGAGGCAAAATTGGAGAGAGCTTTAGACATGGGTCAATTCAATATATCCTTTTTGGTCATTTTATATTAGGGTAAATTTGTAATTCAATAAATAGTTTGATAGTAGGGTGTACTCAGTTAATTTTAGGGTTCGTATAGCAGCACTCTTAGATAATATGTATTTATCCGTATTTTATAAAATCTCAATCATTCAAATCATCTAACGACTTAAAGCAAGCCACATCAGCTAGAGTATAGATTTGTAATTTTCTTTAAAAATTGACGGTAATACCTCTATCTCTCAACCCTGGTATCCATAATCCTCATAATGACTATAACTCCATTAAGGACTACGCATCCATCTTCCAACACTAGCCCAATTTCCTCCTTTTGAGCCATCTAATTCCTATTCTTGTTCATCCTCCTCATGACTGCTTGTCATCAGCTTCCATGGCAACCGCCCAATATTTCCATCCTCCTCCATATCCCAAATTTATTTCATTATAAAAATGAATTTATTTATTTATTTTTAATTTCACTCATATCTTTTTTTTTTTTTGGTATGATGGTAGATTCTCTCACCCTATCCCATAACAGATCTTCCAATTTGAGATAAGGAGTATTATTATAAAATTGGTATTATGCAAGTGGCCTTCTGTTTGTGTAAATTACAGAGTCGGTTGAGAAGCAGGCTTGGTAATTTGAAATGGGTTGGTGTTTCTTAGGATCGGGTTGGGAATTTTTTATTATTCATCCAAAAAAGAAAGGGAAAAGATGGAGAATGACGATGAAGTTGATTCTGAGGAGAAAACAAGGAGTACGAATGTCGTTATCGTTAATAAAGCAAAAATATATTTAGCTTATTTGACTTGCTTTAAGTTGTTAGATGATTTGAATGTTTGAGATTTTATGAAATGCAGGGAAATGCGTACTCTCTAAGTGTAGAGGCTCGAGATCCCAAAATATTTCAATTCTCTCAATATCACTGGGCACAATTTGAATAGATATACTTTCAATTATGTTGGTAATTTGAAATGGGTTGGTGGTTCTTAGGATTGGGTTGGGAATTTTTTATTATTCATTAGAAAAAGAAAGGGAAAAGATGGAGAGTGACAAAGTTGGTTCTGAGGAGAAAACAAGGAGTACGAATGCCGTTATCGTTAATAAAGGCAAAAACATATTTAGCTTATTTGGCTTGCTTTAAGTTGTTAGATTATTTGAATGTTTGAGATTTTATGAAATGCAGGGAAATGCGTACTCTCTAAGTGCAGAGGCTCGAGATCCTAAAATATTTCAATTCTCTCAATATCACAGGGCACAATTTGAATAGATATACTTTCAATTATGCTGCTGAACATATATTCATTTTGATAATATGTATTTTTAGGTTGCATTTAATAAGTATTTATTTTTTGGTATAATTTAATATATATTTTTATTCTAGAAAAACTATAAAAACTAGAAATTGCATGTTTATTTTTTATTTTTTAAAAATCATTAGAATTTAATCTAAAAATTTTAACTAGCCCACCAGTCAAAAAATTTTGATTCCGCTCTTGCCTTAACTGTCCCACCTTACCCTATCTTTAGACCAATTGAAAAATTAGAACTTTATTGTAGGGGTGGGCACGGTCCGGATTGGTTCGGTTTTACTCTCAAATCACAGCTGAACCAATAAGAAAAGAACGGATCGATTTGGTTCGGATTAGCCTAAAACCATAATGAAAACCAAACCAATCCAAACCACTTACAATCGGTTTGGTTCGGATTGGTTCGGCCGGTTTATGCCTAACACAAAACCATGCATTTTTCACCCTACTCTTACATTATAATGCTAACACAAAAACATTCCAAATGACTTGCAAGGCTGCTGTTATAGAAACATATAACACAAATGCTAACACAACAACATTCCATTCAATCAAAGGCTGCACGATTTCCAGAATGCATCTAAGTTCATAATTTCCATAAAAATAAACATTCTAAAGTGGCATGTCCCCATTCTAAAGTTCTTAATTTCAATCAAAACAAATTAAAAGCAAGAAACATATTAAAACAGATTTTGAGGCACATGACTGAAGCCTTTTTCTGATGTAGTATGCTGGTTTGTCCCCATACTGCACATAAAAGTAGTTTTATTCAACACAAATTTTAGGATACAAGTTTATCAAAATATGTCAAAATAAGAAAAATACCATAATTGCAAGGTTGTGCATCAATAGAGAATCAATCAATGAAAATGTACACAGGTGCGTTAGATCATCACAAATTTAATAGTTCAGCAATCAAAATCATAAAATTTCTCATCAAGTTGAGAGGCTTTTTTATTCCAGTGCAAGCTAGAGATTGTGGTTGGTGAGATACCTTGATACTCGTTATAGTAAATCTAGAATGTGAAAATACTTAATAGGAACAACAAGACCTATAGCATAATAATTAAATAATCACAAAGAAATTGGAGCAGTGGGTGGGATTTCATTTCCAGTATAAGATAATCATAATAATTATGGGATATTCCTAGCTGAGCTTAATTAAATGAAATTGGAGCTATATCCTATACGGAAGATTGTAGTTGTTGGATCCAAATGAAATTGGAGCTATAGCCTATACAGTTAAAAACAACATACCAGTTTTCTGAGATGTGCGATGCTAACGATGGATAAACATGTTTCTCAGATGTGCGAAATGGGTTTGATTAAAGCAATGGAGGTTGTAGTGGTTCAAAGGAAAATGAGAGTCACATATGGGTTGTGCTGTGAGGCTGTGTGTTCAAGGAAAAGGAGGGTCTGTAAGAAGTGATGAGTTTGGAGTCTGAAAGGTAGCAAAAATAATTGGTTTGGAGTCCAATTTAGTGTAGCTGAGTGTACATACTACCACTGCTAATTAGCCACTCAACTATTGACACATGTAAATTAATATATATAATTAATTAATATTTAAACGGTTCGGTTCTGATTAGCACAGTTTTTCAAACCTTAAAACTGCAACTGAACTAAACCACTCCGGTTCAATTTGGATTTTAAAATTGTTGACTTTTCTATAGTCAAAACCAAACCAAACTGGCAAATACGGGTTGGTTCGACCGATTTGGTCGGATTGGCCAGATTGATGCCCACCCCTACTTTATTGTAACCAAAAAAATAATCAGAACTTTATGTCAGAAACCCTTTACTTGAGGCTCTAGTCCAAATAATGTTGTCCAAAATTGGGTACAGTTTCAGTTGGATTTGGAATTTTTTATTTATTGAATTGGGTAGAAAAAGGAGATTAATAAACGCGTATGCCAATCATGAAAGTCTTTCTCTTGGTCGAAATCGAAAGGCCAATAATTGAAGTATGAGTTTCCTTGTTCTTTCTTGTTTCACTATTCACATGATTTTCACATGATTTTAAGCGTGCATAATGTAACAGCCGAATGACTTCACTATCACTACTTCTTTCTTTATGTATAAATAGTGATCATTAAAATATTTAGGGAGTCACTATTATACCAAATATAGGATCCAAAATTATTATTAAAAAAAATCCTACATGAACTGGATTTTAGAAATACACCCAAAACCCATTTACAACATAACAAAGAGGCTTCGAAGTTCCGATAAATTACAAAATTGCCATCGATTTCTTAAAACAAGCCCAATTGCAAAACCTCATATAAAAAAAACCCAAAACACTCAACAAGGCATCAAAGTAATTTAATAATCAAAATTAAATTGAGATATTTAGTCATATACCAATTCTTAGCACTAATAATATAGATAAACCATACATCATTTAATTTCTATAGACAAATCCAAAAAATGACAATTGGCCCTATTGAATATAATTTTGATTACTTTGATGCCCTATTGAGTGTTTTGGGTTTTTTTAATGAGGTTTTGGGGTTAGGCTTGTGTTAAGAAATCGATGGTAGTTTTGTAATTTATAAGAAGTTAAAATCCTTTTTGTTATGTTGTAAATGGGTTTTAAGTGTATTTCTAAAATCCATTTTATATAGGATTTTTTTATTATATATAATTTGGGCCCCTATATTGGGTATAATAGTGAATCTCCCAATTAAATTTAACAGGGCTAACTGTCGTTTTTTGGGTTTGTTTATAGAAATGAAATAGTGTAGGATTTATCTATATCACTAGTGCTAAGAATTAGTATATAACTAAATATCTATTTTATATTTAATATAGGGTGTGGGAACATAATTCATGCACAAACAAGCAACAAATCACAATTGTCAAACTTTATGATGATCAAGTTAATTCATTGGAAACACTCCATAATAAAAATTAAAAAATTAATTAAGCAGACTAATTCTTGATTCACCCTATAATACATAAACAAATTATTATGTGACGGTGTGGCCGGTCATACATTAGTGTAGGAGTAATAGATGAAAATAGGTTATGTTTAGGAATTGTTATCCATCCAAATATGAAACTTGCCCAAATTGGGATCCTCCATTGAATTGTGGCAGAAAAAAAGATGAAGAGTAGGCTTAGCTAATTTGATGTTCTCGAACACAACCCTAAACCCTAAAGTAATAGGGTATATTTTTGCACCACTTTAACCCAAGGTGTACCCTCATTACCATTCTCAACACTTGACACGTGTCCCTTGGTATAACTATAGTTAACTATTTACTTTGTATTTATGCAACCATGGTTATGTCAATAGACACGTGTCAAATGTTGAGAATGGTAATGAGGGTACACATTGGGTTAAAGTGGTAAGCAAAAATGCTCTCAAAGCAATAAAGACTTTAAACTTGAAATTGAAGACTAGAAAGTACCGCCATTTTGTTGGTGCAACCCATATTGACTTTGACCACATTCACATATTACATGGAGACTGAATTGAGTGATATAAATAAGGACAAAATATTAAATCCAATTCTCTATCCCAAAAACAAACAATTTAAAACACAGCAAAATAAATAAATAAAAGGAGATTGACGTGGTGGGCAGTATTTTTCTTTGCTCCCACCCGAACGCCAACATCACCTAGCCAATAATACTCCTACCTATGAGAGAAATTCTAGGATAATGCTTTTTTTATTATTTTTGACTAATAATATAATGACATGTGGTATAACTTTTTAACATATCATTATATTATTGATCGTGAATTACAAAATAGTGTTATCCCATTATAGTAATTTTCTTTTTTTTCCTATCCATACACTGAATATAATCCCAATCCAATCAGCATCCCAATTGGCCCCACCTGTTTACAACTTATAACCCACTTTCAATAAACAAACCAAAGCAGGAAAGAAAATATAAGAATTGGAAATTGGAAAGAAAGCGACAAAGAGAGAGAGAAAAAAAGAAAGGTAGAAACAAGAACAAGAAAAAATAAAATAAAAAGGGAAAGGCAACAGCCAAAATGAGCAATTCTGTTCCGTTAATCCAACACTCAGAAAGGAAAACCCACTCTCTCTCTCTTCTCCTACACGCAGAAGTAATTTGACTTCCCTCTTTTTCCAGGCAACATCCCTTTTCACCCTCCTCCTATCTCCATATATAAACCACACACCCCCACGCCACTCTTCACTCATCCAATACCCGCAAGGCTCTTTCTCCGTCGATTCAGACTCAGTCTTCGTCCCATCTTTAGTATTTGGTAAATACGTAATTAATTTCTCACTAAAACATGTACGTCAACGAGGATCAAAGTTCGAGCTCAAGTCCCAAGTCCATCAAGATCCGGCAGGTGTGGGCTCATAATTTAGAATCCGAATTCGAATTGATACGCGCCGTGATCGACGACTACACTTACATCTCAATGGACACGGAGTTTCCGGGACTGATATTCCGGCCGCCGTACAGCCACGATTTACAGCCTTCCGATCACTACAAGACTCTCAAATCCAACGTCGACGCCCTCAGCCTCATCCAGGTGGGCCTCACCTTGTCCGACGCCGACGGCAACCTCCCCGACCTCGGCTCCTCCTCCACGAACTTCATCTGGGAGTTCAACTTCAGCGACTTCGACGTCGCTCGTGACCCCCACGCTCCCGACTCCATCGCCCTCCTCCGCCGCCAGGGCATCGACTTCGACCGCAACCGGTCCGAGGGGATCGATTCGGCCCGGTTCGCTGCGCTGCTGATGTCATCGGGGCTCGTCCTGAACGAGTCGGTGAGCTGGGTCACGTTCCATAGCGCGTACGACTTCGGGTACCTGGTCAAGATTTTGACCGGCCAGCAATTGCCAAGTGGCTTGAAAGACTTGGAGGAGTTTTTGAAAATTGTGAGGGTCTATTTCGGAAATAGAGTTTACGACGTGAAGCACATGATCCGCTTTTGTGATGGCTTGTACGGAGGGTTGGAGCAAGTTGCGAAACGTTTGGAGGTGAACCGGGCGGTCGGGAAGTGCCACCAGGCCGGTTCGGATAGCTTGCTGACGTTACATACGTTTCAGCAGATTACGAAAAAGTGTTTCCCTAATTATGACGAGGTGGAGAAGCACGCGGGAAAGTTGTTTGGATTGGCAGTGGCTTGATTTTTTATATTTAGGGTGTAGATAATTTATTTTTTTGATGAACATAGGGGGCGCCAAAGGCCCCAGCACAAACAAAATTATTTATTTATTTAGGAAAACATCATAACTATATTTGTTCTATTTCATTAGGCAATTTGATAAATATTATTACAATTCTTTTCTAATGCAAGCCTTGTCTTAGGTTGATTATTGTGGTACGCGCCATTATTATTATTTTTAAAAGTTATGGAATGCGGATTGGAACTTGGAGGCTCTCCTTCCAATATTAAGAAGAAAATTATCACTAAAATAAGCACTTGTCAGTTTCGCACCGCTATTTTACTCAAACAAAACAAATTGCAACCTTCTATTTTCTGAGAAATTCTGGAATTGCATTCATAAGTCACCTAAAAAAAACCACAAGCTACAAAGGGCCATTACAATAACGGAGCGATCTAATATCAAGATTAAGATAATTTAGGGCTCCTCCACTAACGATCACACAGGATCAAAGAAATTCTGGCATAAGCATCTCAACTAAAAGTAGGGGTGGGCGCGGTCCGGTTCGGTCCGGTTTTCACCTCAAATCGGAACCAAACCGGTATTATTTAACCGGTCCGGTTCGGTCTGGTTTAGGCAAAAAAAATTTCAAAAACCGACCGGTTTGGTTCTGACCGGTTCCGGTTTTGAACCGGATTTTTATTATTTTATTATTTTAATTTTTTTTCAAAAAAAAAATACTTTTTTTTATTTTTTTAATTAAAAAATTATAATAAATAACTTATTTTTTTGGCTTAAAAATTAACAAATAATCCAATTCATACATTTAGAATTTTTTTGAAGTTGAACTTGGAAAAATAGTGATTATAACATTTAAAATATGGCATTAGATTTAAAAAATTTGTAAAAATAAAAAAATATATATATGACCGGTCCGGTCCGGTGTGGTGTGGTGCAAAACCGGAACCGGTTGGAATCGGTTCGGTCCAGTTCCGGTCCGGTTTGTTGACTTTTTTGGTCAACCGGTTTTTTTTTCCGGTTTTTTTTCACCGGTTCGGTTCGGTGTTCTGGTTTTCCGGTCCCGATGCCCACCCCTAACTAAAAGTGCAAATTTAGAATAACCAAAAATAGATAAATATTGAAAAAACCAAGCCATAACAATACAAATAAAACTCTCGCGAAAGAGGTATGGAAAACTCTCACAAAATAGAGGTGAAAGACTCTCACCAAAGTTGAGGTAAAAACTACACCAAAAACTCAAAGAGTCTATGTGACTTATTCCAAATATAAAGAAACCGCAAAAAGAATGGTTGTAAAGATTCGACACCAAGACGCATATGGAGATCCGATGCCGAGATGCATCCGCCTATGAGAAGACAAAGGGGCCATTGCCTTCAACCATGCCTTTACCCTCACTCAATCTCTCACTTTCTCTTATGGTCGTGATATCTCAACCCTAAATTTGGTATTTATAATTTGTTATTGGAGAACTTATAGGTTTTTGGGAGTAGTTTGGCCTTGAAGACTATATGTTTTACCAATTAGGGTTAGGCTTAACTTTCTTTGCTTGGGGAAAATAGTTAGTTTTTTGGGTCTGATATTGAGCTAATTAGATAGATCTTAAGGCCACACGCATTTAATTTTTATTTTTGCAGATCCATGGAAGGTTTCCTTGAGATTGGATGGTTTGGGTTGTGTGCTTGGGAAGTAGGATTCTTGTTAATTTATTTGGTATATTTGGTCCACTAGTTTGCATGTGAACTAGATAGTTTTTATTGTAATTTTATGTTTCTGGCTTTTTTTTTTTTAATATGCTTGTGTTTACTAGCGGGATTCCGTTTATTTCTGAATACTCGAAGGGGTCGTTTGGTACGACGGACTGGACTAAATTTTGGGATTGTCTTAGATTAGCTCGGATTGGACTAAGCTGGATTAAGTACTGACCTATGTTTGGTGCTGTGTCGGACTAAGAAGCTGGATTGTAAAAATAATGAAGACCTATATTTGGTGTTGTGTCGGACTAAAAAATAATTAGTTTAATATTTAATTTTAATTAAGGATTTTGGACCTAAAAATAAATAAAATTCTAATATTTTTTAAAGACTAAAAATATCTTATCTTTTTTTATTATTTTTCTTTTCTCCTTGTTCTCTTTTTTCTTTCTTCTTCCTCGTGTCTTTTCTTCTCCCTTTTCTTTCCTGGCCCATTTCTTTTTTCCCTCTTCCTTCCTCTTTTCTTCTTCCCAGGCCGTTTCTTGTTTCTTTGTTTCTTTCTTCCTATTCATTCCTTTCTCTTTTCTTCTTCCTTCCCTTCTTTTCACTCTCTCTTCATGCTTCCATAGATCCAATTGAATCAACCTCTCTCTCTCTGGTTCCATTAAATAATAGTTGTGGTGGTTCGATTGGGTGGTGATGGTGGTTGACCTGGGTATGTGGTGGTTGGTTATGGGTGGTAATGATGGTTTGATTGACTGATTCGGTGATGATGATGATTCGATTGGGTCTGTGGTGGCTCGTTATGGGTCTGATGGTGGTGGTCTGACAGAGGAAAACAAAGCAAAACGGAAAAGGCCAGAGCAACGTTGAAGAGAAAAGAGAAGGGCAGAGCAACATTGGATAATGGCAGACTCGATCGTCCAAAACAACGACTTCGTTATTTATCGGCACCTCCACGGAGCTCTCTATTTTGCGCGAACGAGCGAAGCGTTTTTCATAGGCCCGGATTGTATAGTCTCATTTAACTTAAAGAAGTGTTGCACCAAACGTGGGTTAGGGGGGTTATTTAAGCCAGTCCAAGCTAGTCCAATCCAAGGAGGTGTGCCAAATAGACCCGAAGGATTTAGGCCAGTGACATATCAATGATTTCGACAAAGGCATTCAGGATCTGGGCGTAACAAATGTTAAACTACATTACATGGAAAACTTTGATCAGGGGATTCCATATGAAATTTCATGAACTGAAACCGCTTAGAATTAACCAGGAAAAACATGTCAACATATAATGGGTCACATCACAGCAAATTGATAACAAAGAAAAAGGGTACGCAAATTACCTCGATTGGTTTTCATTCAAACCAAGGATATATTAAATTGAATAAGAGGTTTCAAACCTCCAAGCAGTCAATGAATATTTGTGTAAATCCCTCTCTCCCAATTACTTGTATTAAATTAAAAAAATTAAATTAATGAAATCAAATATGATTTACAAAATTCCCAAATAATTGAATTTGATTTAAACAAAATATTAGACTTGTCAATTACTTAAAATCATTAAATAAGTGAAAATTAGGGTACATCGAGGATATTGGTTACATCAGGCTTCCATCTGCGTTCCTAGTTTATATATGGATCTCTGATATACAGTTGTTAGTTAGGTGTATCAAGAGTTAACATTACGCTTTGTTTGATGGCTTGACAATGACGATACATGGTTATAATGTTCATGTGATATGGGCCTTTTTTTTTTCCGGTGAAATAGGGGGATTAACCCCTAAACACACAAAAACTAAATGACAGAGACAGTACGAATTCTAGGAACTCTTAACAAATCATTATCAAAGGTAGTCTCAACCTAATTGTAATAATTATAGTGTTTCTGTGATCTGGGTTTTTTGTTTTATGTATTTCTAGGTATGAGTCTATTTTATTTGAATTGAGTTGTTTAACTTTTTTGGATTGGGCTTTTTATTTTGTATTTGGTTGAGTGCTTTTGTAGGCTAATTTTTTGTTTTTGGTATGAGCCCATTGCCTTTTTTTTATATTGCCTTGCCTTTTTTTTATCCCAACCATTTAAGTAAATGTCTTGTCTTTTAACTTTAATTTATTTTTATATTACTCAATTTACTTAAGTTTACAATATAAATAAGGAAGTACCTCTCATTGGAATGGAAATAAGGCAATATAAGGCAATATAAGGCAAAAGCAAAAACAAAACAAGGCAAATGGGCGGGCCTACTTGGGTCAGGCATAATGTTTCAAATCCTAAGCCCAAGCCTTACCCTACCTTAAAATGGGCCAGGTCGAGCAGTCCTAACTATCGGGCTGAGTCGAGCTTTGGCCCATCAAACCTCGGGCTATCCAATTCAGCTCGGGGGCCAAATGATACTCCCTAACTAATGTACATAGGTGAATCATGGGTTTTGCCTCTTTTGCTAATAGTGTGATAAATTTATTGAGGTATTTAGTTTACATACCAACTCTTAGCACTAGTGATATAGATAAACCCTACACCATTTAATTTCTATAAATAAACCGAAAAAAGGACAGCTGACCCTATTGAATTTAATTTTGATTATTAAATTACTTTGACGCCATGATGATTGTTTTGGGTTTTTTATTATGAGGTTTTAGGGTTGGACTTGTTTTAAGAAATTGATGATAGTTTTGTAATTTATGGGAAGTTTGAAACCTCTTTGTAAATGGGCTTTGAGTGTGTTTCTAAAGTCCATTTCATGTAAGGTTTTTTTTTTTTATAACTTGAGCCTATATATTGGGCATAATAGTAAAACTCCCTAAATTTATTTTGTAGACTTGTTTTTTTGTTTGATCATACTCAAGAAAATTTGCGCACATAGTTAAGAAAGCCCAATTTAGACAACCGACAAGGAAATAGTGGCTGCATAATGGCTTTTAACTATAGACACCAAAATCAGTGTTCTTTACTCCCAAATGTCACCATTAAAAATTGTGTGTGTTGATCAGTTTTTTACCAGTGGCTTAACAGGTCATATACTTTATTCTTGATATACAATTGATGTCCCACATTTCAAACCATGCTATGTTTGGCTCAAACCTAAGTTTTAAGGTCTCCTAAGGGGGCACTTAATGGATATGGGTTACAAATTTCTCCAAAACTGCCGTTTCTGAATTTTTTTAAAAAGGATTGAAATGGCAAGAGTTAGATGATGTGAATAGGTGTTATCTCATTTGTGGACATTGAATATGTCATTGCTAATTAATTTTAGAAAAACCAATGAATAGGTCATGTTAAGTTTGATAGAATCGCCAATGAGTCTAGTCAGGTGAAAAAGTGCCTTGATTCTTAGTGACTAGTGGTATCGGGTTCGAACCCCTATGACACAAACGTTTATGTGAGAAATCCCTCCCATTCTAGTTTAAACTATCACTTTAAAAAGAAAAAAAAAAGTTTGATGAGAAACCATCTTTACTCTATGGTAAGATGAAGGTATTCCTACATGAGAAGTACTGCAAAGCTAAGCCAGTAAATGCTTATGCAATCAGACAAAAATATTGAGATCTCTCCAATATGCCATTTGCCAAGCACCAACCAAACATAGAGACAGCAACAATGATGGCTGAACTGAACTGCAAACTCATTAAAACCACACACAGTTAGTATTGAATACCCATGTTGGAAATTGTAAACTAACATACAAACACAGACACACAAAAAAAAACAAGATTTTCCTTTCATTTTCTTATATAAAAAAATTCTAAGCTATTTAAAATTTCTTATCTATCCACCATACGAGAAGAATTTACATGTAAAGGGAATGTTACTGTAACGATATTTCAAGTATGTCGGAAAATTAAAATACATGATAATAGGTGCTAGGCCTGAAATATTACCGCAGTGACACCCCCATTTCGTGTAAGTTTTTCTCCCACCATACACACCAACCCACCAAATAGGAAAACACAATATCTCTCTGCATGTGCTTTAATCTTGAGTACCAACCCCATGAATTTATGGCTAATGAATTTTCCCAACCCCTCCGACTTGCCCATCAATTCAATGCCTCACATGGCCATGACACGTGTCACCGCTGGGATTCACATGATCGGTTTCTTACTTTCTCTGATCAGATCATTCCAGATTTGTGTAAAAACTTGGATGATAACATCATGGTGGGATGCAGAATTGAGTTCAAGAAAGCAGCTGAGCAGCTCCTGCAGATCCTCCTTTGAATAAATCTGCTTCTCTACGATCATCTGCAGCATAGACTGCCTGAAGTCTTGGTAGGGATCGTCGGATTCCTTCACCACAGCAATGCTGTCGTCGATCTTCGTCCACTTGGGGCTTGGGAACTTGGTGTTCTTTGGATTTGTACTTTCTGATGAATCAGACGGCTGTGAGGAGGAGTTATTGTTGAAGGAGATGGTGGTAGAGGTGCACTGGTCCTCGTTATCATCGTCGTCATCAACAGTGAAACTGCCATTTTTGTAACAAGAGCTTGAAGAAGAACGTCGTTGGAGAGTTGGGTTTTGGGGGATTTGGGTTTTGGGTTTTGGAGTTGGCTCATATACATCTGAGAGCTTTGGCTTGCCACAGCCACAACCTGCAATATTGGATGTGAGTAGGGTTTTGATAAGCTTGGGCTTTTTGCTGGAAGACATTGGAGGGAGGGAGGGAGGGAGATATAGAGAGAGTTCTTTTACTATTGCCTCTAGAGAGAGAGGGAGAGGGAGAGAGAGATTTTGGTTTAAGGAAGCTGGGAAAGTATTGTTGGTAGGAGTCTTTTTCAGCAATCAATATTTTTGCTCTGGCATGAGACTTGTGTGAATGAGAGAGGAGGTGTGTTTTTGGTAGGAGTCTTTTTCTGTAATACTGTTAAAGCAGGAGAGGGGGGGGGTGTTTATTTTTTATTTTTTATTTTTATAAAAGAAGCATTTGACTTAGAGTATTGGAAATCAAACTTAAAAGCATGTGTGACCTTTGGCAGAGGGAACCTTCGTGATAAGATTCCTCTCTTTCAAGTTTATCAAAACAATATTTTATAAGAAATAAAAATAATATTTATGGATATATATATATATATATATACTAATATTTCTCAATGAACATATCTAACTGATTGTTTAGCTTGGAAGGAAAAAAAATTTGATTATTTTTATTCTTCTTTATAAAATAATTATCAAAAACTTTTTATTTTCGGTTACGTATAACTTTTTTGTAATAAGGATAATAATAACTCAAATTGAAAACTAATGTCTAAGATTCTTGGCACGAAACTAATTTGGAGTCAATAAAAAAATTTGATTTTGGAGGGAATAATGACGGTTTCCGAATTAACCGGCACTAAAAAAATAATAGAAATTAAACCAGGCCCAAGAGCCCAGAACTCTTTCGCCCAAGGCTGTAAAAATCTAGGCTTTGGGTATTTTAACTACAAAAACCTAAGGCTATATCCATGTCCCTGTGGAATCCATTTCCTAGGGAAGCTTATTACTTGACGTAGAAGAAATTTAATTTGCCCAAAAGGGCTGGATCCAGAAGTAGAGGGAAGGCAGAAATGTAAGCTAGATTGGCAAGATTCGACTTCAATACAAAAGGACAAAATTGCAAATTCTAATAGTCACCATCAACAAAACCTTCTCATGCTTATTGCGAAAAATAAAATAAAATATTTTTAGGGCAGTTTGATTCCAATTTTATAAATTTTATTTATTTATTTTTGTTTCGAGATAGAAAGAAAATATATGGAAGAAATTAAAGATCAAGGAGGATATAAAGGAATGTTGAAGAAATACATATGAAAAGAAAATTAAAAACTGAAAACAATCTTCAAGTTGGTTTCTTTTTCAAGTATTTGTTTCATACATTCTACTCCATTCTTTTCTCCTCCCTCTTATATTTCTTCATCCCTAATTTCTCTCATATATTTTCCCTCTATCTCCAGTGAAAAAAGTGAAGAGAAACAAAATTGAAACCGAGAAATGGTAATCTACCACATTTAGAAAGAAAAACTATTCATTACCAACTAGCAATTGATCTAATGATATTTCTTTCAAACTTGTAAAAGAAGTACCAGTTTGAGCCACCTTGTATCAAAAGATAAAAAGAAGAAGAAAAAAAAAAAGAAACTACTCGTTGCCTGATTTCAATTTTCTAGTACTACCCAAATACACTGACGTTCTTTGTAGGTTTCTAACAACGAATACGAATTGCTCCTAATAGCCTACCAAACACACGCCTGATTGCAGCAACAACACTTCTGCTGAAGATTTTCAGATTACCAAAAAGCTGCGTAGTCGAAAAGCGCGGTACGGTTTCGCTTGGCTCTGGCATGGGCTGCAAGTAAGCCCAGGCAGCCTTCTGCACCAACAAGTTGCTTATTGGGATTTGATGAGCTGATTGTATAGCCAAAGCTTTTGGAGACGAACAAGTTTTAGGTCTTGTTGAGGAGGGCATCAGATCCTTGAGCGAAGTATATTCTAACAAAGGAGAATTGAGCTCTGAATTGGTTGCGGGGAAGCTTTGACTTCGAAACTTTGTCCAAGAAAACCTTCTTCGTTGATTTGATGGCTCCATGCTGTTTTAGCTCCAACGAAAATATAGTTATGAGGTCTGGAATTGGCTTTTGTTTTGAAAGACGAGGGTTTTAAAAGTTTGTATTTACATAGAGTGTGGCAGTTGATAGAGTGTCAAAGGGATTCAAGTTTCTGTTGCTTTGGAATTTTAGTTGAAATTGGTTACTGTTGGCAAAAGCAATTTTAATCCTCTAGGGATTTGCTTCACGTCCTTCGGAGTTTGATCAAGGACGAAATATGCCAATTATAATTTGGGAAGTACCTATTAATTTATGCCACCTGCATATCTACACAAGTATTTGGGGCGTTTGGCTATATTACGGTAAATTCAGTTTTTATTACTCTTTATTTTTGTGTCTAAGTTAAGGGGAAGAGTAACGGGCTTAAACGCAGGATGATTTGGGATATACCAAAGTTCCGAGTCAATCACTACTACAAAAAACACTTTGCGCAACGAATGATTTTTGGTCGTGCAAAGGAAAATTTCGTCGCGCAAAGTTTGAGCGACGAAACTTTGGTCGCGCAAGTTCTGTCGCGCAAAACGCGTAAAGAAAGGGTTTGCGCGACGGCGAAAATTCTTCGTCGCATAAAGCCATTTTGCGCGACGAAGGATAACAACTTGCGCGACGAACCATGACGACTTTGCGCGACGAAAATAACAACTTTGCGCGACGAATCCTGAAAACTTTGCGCGACGAACAATAACAACTTTGCGCGACGAATATTAATTACTTTACGCGACGAATATTATACACTTTGCGCGACGAACTTTGCGCGACGAAAGTTAATGTCGCGCAAGTGTACTTTGCGCGACGAATGTTAACGTCGCTCAAAGGTTTGTGCGACGAAATATTCATTTTTTTTTTTAATTTTTGTTTTTTGAAAATTTTAAACTAAAAATAAACTAATTTAATAGTTTGCGCGACGAAATATTTTGTCGCGCAAGGTTTTTGACATTTTTTTTTATTATTTCTCTTATATCAATTTCATTATATTAATTTTTTTAAATTTAATTTAATTGTATGATTTTATTTTTCTTAATTACTTTAATTTAAATTGACATATTCAAAATAAAATTACATAAGAAAAATAGTGGTCTAATTATCCAATATACATAATATTCAAAATGTACACTTAAATTAACAAAGTACAATAATAAAATCTACAAGCCTCTTATATCAAATCCTCAACTTTAGCCATCAAAGCCTCAACAATTCCCTACCAAAAAAAAAAAATATGTCAAATAACAAAACAATAACATAAAATAATGACAAATAATTGGCATAAACTCAAAACTAACTCCAAAAACACATATTAATGAAAAAAATTTAAAATTTACAGAGAAGTGAGTGTGAGAGAATTAGAGAAGATAGTGAGAGAGAGATGAGAGAGTGAGTGAGAGTGAGAGATGATGAAAAGAGAGATGAGAGAGTGAGTGAGAGAGAGAGATGAGAGATTAAGTGAGAGGAGTGAGTGTGAGAGAAATGGTAGGATTTGGGGAGTGGAAAAGAGAGAAATGGTAGGATTTAGAAGACATTGATAAAATGGTGGAGGAGTTATTTTGCTTTTAAAGAACGTATCACTTTACGCGACGAAACAATATATTGGTCGCGCAAAGTGTTTAAAAAAAATTTAAAAAAAGTTCCCATTTTCGGTGCCCGCCAAATTTTTTCAGTTTTGCGCGACGAATTTCTGGTCGCCCAAACTTTTGAGCGACCAAAATATTCCCGCGTCCCATTTTTGGTGCCCGCCAAATTTTTAGGGTGTACTTTGCGCGACGAATATTTATATATTGGTCGCGCAAAGTTGAAAAAAAATTTTATTTTAAAAATTCAATTTTTTGTGCTCGCCAAATTTTTAGGGTGTACTTTGCGCGACGAATATTTATATATTGGTCGCGCAAAGTCGAAATTTTTTTTTTTATTTTAAAAATCCCATTTTTGGTGCTCGCCAAATTTTTAGGGTGTACTTTGCGCGACGAATATTTATATATTGGTCGCGCAAAGTCGAAATTTTTTTTTTATTTTAAAAATTCCTTTTTTGGTGCTCGCCAAATTTTTGGAGTATACTTTGCGCGACGAAATACCAATTGGTCGTGCAAAGTCTTAAAAAATATTTAAAGCTAGTAATAAATACATATACTATTCAATTTCTTAAGTGTTATACGTACAAAATAAATAAATTTAAAGCTACTCAACGATCCAACCGTCAAACTTGTTTGTTTATACTTCGAGATCATATACACCAAAATTCAGAAAAAATAAACATTAAGAGATCAATTAATGGGACAAAACATTTCGACGGTTATAAACGAAAAATCATGATTTAACGGTTATTTCAACCCTGATTTTGATGATTTTTTACAGCTACACTCCTTGATGCTATATGAATACAATGACTGCATTCGATCGTCAATTTAAAATATTTACACTAGTAGATACCACAAAATCGTATGTTATATTTAATAAAAGTATAAATAAACTCTTATTTGTTAGTGAATATATTGTTTTCATGGCATACGCAATCTACGAAACTAGTTTCAACGATCCAACCGTCAAATTTGTTTGTTTACACTTCGAGATCATATACGCCAAAAATCGGAAAAAATAAACATTCAGAGATTAAGTAATAGGACAAAACTTTTCGATGGTTATAAACGAAAAATCATGATTTAACGGTTATTTCAACTCTGATTTTGATGATTTTTTACAGCTACACTCCTTGACCCTATATGAATACAATGACTGCATTCGATCGTCAATTTAAAATATTTACACTAGTAGATACCACAAAATCTTATGTTATATTTAATAAAAGTATAAATAAACTCTTATTTGTTAGTGAATATATTGTTTTCATGGCATACGCATTCTACGAAACTAGTTTCAACGATCCAACCGTCAAATTTGTTTGTTTACACTTCGAGATCATATACGCCAAAAATCGGAAAAAATAAACATTCAGAGATTAAGTAATAGGACAAAACTTTTCGATGGTTATAAACGAAAAATCACGATTTAACGGTTATTTCAACTCTGATTTTGATGATGTTTTACAGCTACACTCCTTGACCCTATATGAATACAATGATTGCATTCGATCGTCAATTTAAAATATTTACACTAGTAGATACCACAAAATCTTATGTTATATTTAATAAAAGTATAAATAAACTCTTATTTGTTAGTGAATATATTGTTTTCATGGCATACGCATTCTACGAAACTAGTTTCAACGATCCAACCGTCAAATTTGTTTGTTTACACTTCGAGATCATATACGCCAAAAATCGGAAAAAATAAACATTCAGAGATTAAGTAATAGGACAAAACTTTTCGATGGTTATAAACGAAAAATCACGATTTAACGGTTATTTCAACTCTGATTTTGATGATTTTTTACAGCTACACTCCTTGACCCTATATGAATACAATGATTGCATTCGATCGTCAATTTAAAATATTTACACTAGTATATACCACAAAATCTTATGTTATATTTAATAAAAGTATAAATAAACTCTTATTTGTTAGTGAATATATTATTTTCATGGCATACCCATTCTACGAAACTAGTTTCAACGATCCAACCGTCAAATTTGTTTGTTTACACTTCGAGATCATATACGCCAAAAATCGGAAAAAATAAACATTCAGAGATTAAGTAATAGGACAAAACTTTTCGACGGTTATAAATGAAAAATCACGATTTAACTGTTATTTCAACTCTGATTTTGATGATTTTTTACAGCTACACTCCTTGAACCTATATGAATACAATGAACCACTTCGATCGTCAATTTAAAATATTTACACTAGTGGATACCACAAAATCTTATGTTATATTTAACAAAAGTATAAATAAACTCTTAATTGTTAGTGAATATATTGTTTTAATAGCATATGTATTCTATGAAACCAGTTTCAACGATCCAACCGTCAAACTTGTTTGTTTATACTTCGAGATCGTATACCCCAAAAATCGGAAAAAATAAACATTCAGAGATCACGTAATGGGACAAAACTTTTAGATTGTTATAAACAAAAATCACGATTAAACGGTTATTTTAACTCCGATTTTGATGATTTTTTACAGCTACATTCCTTGACCCTATATGAATACAATGAACCAATTTGATCGTCAATTTAAAATATATATTTTCTAACAAAAACCCAATCCGAACTACAATAATATATTTTTCTAACAAAATAATTTTTTTATTTTAGTATAGACTTTGCGAGACAAAGATTATTATTTCGTCGCGCAAAGTCATCCAAAATTTTTAAAATTTTTTTTTTAAATTTTAGTAAAGACTTTGCGAGACGAAGATTATTATTTCGTCGCGCAAAGGCATCCAAAAAATTTTTAAAATAATTATTTATTTATTTATTTTTGTAAATACTTTGCGAGACGAATCACTATTCGTCGCGCAAAACTCTGTGCACCGAATTCTATTATTCGTCGCGCAAAGTTACTTTTCGCGACGATTCTTTGTCGTCGCGCAAAGTTTTGTCGCGCAAAGTCACTTTACGCGACGATTTGTTTTTCGTTGCGCAAAATTGAGTCGCGTAAGACTTTGCGCGACGATGATTCGTATTTGTCGCGCAAAGTCACTTTGCGTGACGAATTTTGTTTGGTCGCGCAAAGTTTGGTCGCGCAAGGGGTTTTTTTTAGTAGTGAATCCAACTAACACCACATTGGTAATTGTTATTACTTTACAATTTGAGAATATCTATTCTAAAAACTTTATAAGAATGTTTTGATAACATTGTTAAAGCATATTACTGAAACACCCTGTTTGAGGTGAATTAAATATAGGACACCAATAACATAAGTAACTTGCTTTTACTATTTGAGCTACAAATTTTTGGGCCACCAAACCGAAGTATTTGTAATCAGGTTGGTATTACAATAGTGGTATGTCATACTTATGTTGCAAATATTAATTACCATTATGGTTAGCCGTAGAAGCATAATACCATCACATGTTAATATTTTTTTCTTGGTAAGACACACATATGTATAATGTATGTATTTGAGTGTATATTAATACGAACCATAACATTGGTTTTGAGAAGTATATACGGAAAAAAACATGTATTTACTCATACCAAACTTTCATATTTAGGGGAGTTTCACTATTATGCCAAATATAGGGGTCCAAGTTATAGAAATAAAAAAACCCAAACACACCCAAAGCCCATTTACAACATAATAAAGAGGCTTCAAACTTCCTATAAATTACAAAATTGTCATCGATTTCTTAGAACAAGCCTAACCCCAAAACCTCATAAAAAAAAAACCAATAACACTCTACATCGAAGTAATTTAATAATCAAAATTAAATTCAACAGGGCCAGCTGTCTTCTTTTGGGTTTGTTTATAGAAATTAAATGGTGTAGAGTTTATTTATGTCACTAGTGCTAAGAATCGGTATATAACTAAATACCTCTTATTTTTAATGTTTAAACACTGAAAACATAAATTTATGTATTTAAGTGTTTAAACATTAAAAATAATACTAAATTTGCAAGTTCGGTAGGAGTAAATACATGTTTTTTCTTTTCTTTCTGTATGTACTTCTCAAAACCAAACAACAAATTTTTTCGGTAATTTTAGCTTCGGTTCATTTATGGGCTATAAAAACAGTTATCCAACCAAAAAAATTTGGTGGGTTTGGTTTTTTCGAAACAAAAGAGCACACTATCTGGAGAGAGAGAGAGAGAGAGAGAGAGAGAGGTCATTTGGGCTCGTGAAAAAGAGGCCCAATATCTTTCTTTTATAGTTTGTGTTTGTCAAGCAAACCGACAATCTCAAGCCCACTACACACACAATGGGCAAAAATTGTGCATTGATGAAATCGTAAAGGGATAAAAAAAAAAAGAGCGACTTGGATTGTCTTATAGCCTCATGTAGTAAAGCTGCTTGTGCATCTTCATCTGCTTCTTGCGTGGTTCAATTCAATTTCAAAGGGATTAAATTCCAAGACATTTCTTCTCAGAACACAACCCATTAAATTAAAGCATGTTTGATTAGAATTAGATAGAAAGTTTTGGTTGGCAAACAATGGCAACAGCTGTGCTAGTCCCCAGTCTTAACTCTGCTTCCTTCTTCAACAACAATGGACAATCAAGAAATGGCTGCTGTGTACCAATTCAGCCATCCAAGGCCAGCTCTTACTCCAAACGTTTCAGAGTCAGAGCCCTGAAAGAGAAAACAGAGGAGGAAATCAAAAACCCATCTTCTGCTGATTCAGCTGAGGAAATTACTAAGAAGTATGGCCTCGAAGCTGGTCTCTGGAAGGTACCCATCTCTCTCTCTCTCTCTCTCTCTCTATTTTATTTGTTCTTGTGGTATACTCCTGCCAATTTGATTTCTTTCATACTTATTTATAAAATGTTTAATTTTCATACCTATTTTCATACTTGTTCTTGTGTCAAGTAAATTCAATTCAGAAAAAAGAACAGAGAAGAAAGAAAAAAAGAAAGAGGTGTGAATTCAAAAGCACAACAGCAACTTGGTTTTGTTGCTAAGAAAATCAGTGAAAGAAAACATTATGAATTAATTAAGGGAAAAAAGGTCTAGTTCGTTTTGAGCTAATAGCTGAAAGCAGTGTAAGAGTGAGTAAATAAGTGGTAAATAGTAAAGCTATATGTAGTCACAAAGTTTTGTTATGGAAAAATGCAGATATTCAGCTCAAAAGAGGAAGGAAAGGAAGGTGTAGAAAAGAAGTCCAAGGGAGATGATGCCAAGCAACTGCTAGCAAAGTATGGAGGGGCATACTTGGCCACCTCCATTTTTCTCTCCATAATCTCATTTTCGTTATGTTATGCACTCGTAAGCGCCGGGATTGATGTCCAAGCTTTGCTGCAAAAGGTACAAGCAAGCAATCTTCATATGAACCGAATGCAAACTTATCTTGTTTTTATCATGTAAGATATGTGGAAGAATGACTTCTCATCCTACCTACTGTTTTTTCTTTTCTTTTTCAGGTGGGAATCTCCGGCAGTGAGACCGGAGAGAAGGTTGGGACATTTGCTTTGGCATATGCTGCACACAAGGCTGCATCTCCAATTAGGTTTCCTCCAACAGTGGCTCTCACTCCCATTGTAGCCGGATGGATTGGAAAGAAAGTCAAAAAGGAGAAGTAACTTCTTCGGTTACTTAATCCATAAACAGGAGTTTTGCTCGTAAAGTTATGGTTTATTCCCTTGTTTGTAAAATCAGCTGTATAATTTCTTAGCCATCTTTTTTCTCATCTGCCAATCAATGGTTATAACTTATATATCATATACTCTCCCAAGTCTCTTGGAGTTTATACAATGGAAATTTGACTCGTGTTACGGGTCGTGCACAATATTGCGAAGTCTAATATCTAAGTGTTTGAACTCGGAGTTTCTACAATGTAACTTCAGTTTAGGTGATTCAGATGGTAATCATGCAAAATGACAGCCTGGACTTGGGGCATCTTGAAATCACATGAACAAGAATTGAGTAAATTCAAATTATAAATTGATGATCAATGGCAAGACCCAACCCTTAGCAGAGTAATTGGGCATCACAAAATGTGGTAATTCTAGTTCAGAAAATAGCTCATCAGTATAATTCAAAACAAAACGAGGCATCAGAACATAAATCCTTTCCTTTTTTGGGGTCCTGAAACTACCCAACATTCTCCCTATCCAACCTTATCCAGACTTATTACTAGCCAGTCTACTTCACCCTGGTTAATACAAGAAAAGCCTGCTAATTCTAACAATATACATGATGTACTAACAATTGTATCCTCTTAATTATTTGCCACCGTCTCATGGATATGTATATTACATTAATGTACAACAATGCAGCTACCTCCATCTTTGGTTCTGCTGTTCTTTTGTTCCTCAGATGGATCTTCCGGGAACACTTACCGGAACCTTCAACCCAACCTCTGCTGGTGAAACAAATACATGAGATGGTTGGACATCATAGGTTCTCAGAAAAAAAGAGTGCACTTCTGCAATTAGATTCAGCAAGAATCATTTTTAGGTTTCAAGTCTTAGTACGGTTGGCAGTAGCCGGTACTTGAGTTGAACTGGATGGCGGAGTTTGCGGCTGTGGTGTGCTGACATTAACCATGGCATAATCTTCATCAATTGCACCCAACTCATTCCATACAACCCCAGCTATAGTTGATAGTTAAGAAATTCGATATACATATTTTGGCCACTGAAATATTGACCCCAAAGAATAAATAATAAGTGGAAAGAAAGACAACATCTTTCAGGACAAGGATACGTTCTGTTCTCCACATGTCTGTGATACTAATATCAGCATCTGATAAAAGCCAGTAATCTGCATCACTCTGAAAAAAGGTAACAGAAAATGCTCACACTAAGTCAAAGTTATTCTTTCCTCAGTACAACAAAAGACAATTTAACATGTCACACCTCTTTTTTTTTTTTTTTTTTGGTTGTAAATGATTTTTTTTGCCATAATGTGTAAAGGGTTATTTAACAAGGTACGAAAAGATACCTATTTGGCTAAATAACTAGAACTCTAGAAGATGTTTTGCAATTAAAATAGGATTAGCAGAAGTATCTAATGGAAAGGGAAACTTCCATTAAAATTTTGCTAATTCATTAAATACTAGTTTTCAGGATAATTTTCTACAGACATCTCAAGAGCATAATATGATACTTGTGCAGAAGTATTCTCCCAGCACCACTAAAGGCAACCAATGAAGAATACATTTTTTTTAGCATATTGAATCTTTCAAATAGGCAATGGTAAAATCAACTTATAAGCCAAACTTACATCAACATCTGAGGGAACAATCTTCATCATCCCACTCATGATGTCCTGGGAAGCAGTGGGATCAGCGCACATTCTATGATCATCTGGTCCCTGAATTTCAACATCCTTCCCTCTATTCTCTGTGACCATTGTTGTAGCTGGGTTTTCATTAACCCCTGAACTTGAGGGGATGTCTGTAGGTACTTCAACACCATTAATCTCCTCGAACTTCTCCTCAAATTGACTAGCATGAGAGAGAGAGAGAGAGATTACTAAAATTCATTGTAATTCTTGACTATGCAAGCAGGAGAAACCATTCACTGTTGCTCTTAAAGTAACGATAATGTACCATGAAACAACAGTACCTGACAAGGTAAACATCTATTGGACCCATCGTGCTTCTCAAGACCATCCTGTATCTCCTTTGGGGATAATCAACAGCCTAGTACATAATAGAAAAGTTTGATTGAATATTAAGAATGTACAAGGCTATAGAAAAGTTTTAATAAGTAATGTTTTGTCCTGAACTACCTCATCAGGATCTGGGACTTCAAGAGTGGTGCCATGTGGAGCTTTAATTGCTATTAAGGTTTCATTCTGATAGAAGCAATAAATCGTACATTCAGTTTAACAACATAGAGGAGAACATTTTGTTAGAAAATACAAAGTGGGGGAAGAATGATAATTGCATTGATGAGAATAGCAAACACCAAAACTTTACCTGCAAGCAAGGTAAGCCCTTGATGTCTTCTTCAGTGACAAAAAGCCATCTACCAAAGTAAAAAGGAAAACTGAGATAAGTGTTTGCATAAATTGCAACAGGGTAAGCTAAGAATAGACTGTTAAAAACTAGCCAGTGATGACCTTCCATGGAATGTAATTGAATACTGAACATTAAAGGATAAAACTTTACTTCTTATTGCTTTCTTCTTCGCTCAGGTCCCTCAACCTTTCCTGCATTTCTCTGGACAATTTAATAGCTTTAGCACAAAACAACAAATAACAATAGGAAAGAATGAAAAAGCAGCATCAGCCAAGGATTGACCTTATTTGCTGATCCAATCTGCGCTCCTCATCAGATAGGTTTTCAACTTGTGCCTGGGATAAAAAGGAAATTGTGAATGAGGTCATATCTGTACTTCAGAATTGGCAAACATTATTTTTGCTACGACGTGCAATGAGTAGTTGACATATTTTATGTATGATCCATTGTCTCTAGTCTTAATCAACCACGACACTAATCTTAGGAAGCTCAACCAAACAAAGGCCTTGGAAACTCTTTCCAGCCAATAACACAAATCCTGCTTTTTTCATGACAATCATTGAAATTCAAATGCATCACACAAACTTGGAACTGGACAAATGTGGACTGAAATCTAGCATGATCAACCAAAAACAAGTCTTGTCAAAGTAATCTAATCAAGAACGCAAATCTTGCTTTGTCATCTGAATGCATTACGCTGAAAAATGGTACTGGAAAAAACATGCGGACTGAAATCTAACATGCTTAACTATTCGAGTCAAGAACATAAAATCCCGCTTTGTCATGCCAGTTATTCATATTTGAATGCATTGGAACTGGAAAAAACATGTAGACTTAGGAAACATGACAAGTAACAATATCATGCTGAAGTTCAAATATGGAAAGCAATTTGCACAGAAAACCCAACCAGTCAGTAAAAGGGATGTTGACTTCAGATTTATACGGCTATTTACTTCCTTGCAAGTAAATGCAGCCTTTTTAATCAGCTAACACTTTCAGACTAGGTTTGGAATCAACAATGATAGTTAGGTTGGGGACTGCCACGTCCAAAAAGAAGAGAGAACAGAAAAACAACAAATAACAGGACATAATAGCACAAACACCAACAGCATTGGTACTTTTAAGCAAACAAACATACAGTTTCAAAAACTGAGCCAAGACTAAGCTATCCAAGCATGAGCATGCCAAGCAACAAGTTCACTTTTTTACGTACCTGTAAACTAGGATAATTTTCGTCCACGTCTCCTGTCCTCGAGACATCAAGTCCCCTAATCAACCAATCACTCAATTTTGAGTAACTTCTAATGTACAGTGGATAATTGAATATTTACAACTTAATAAAGTGGAAAAATAGCTGTTAAAATTTCAGGAAACAAATACAACTAATCCCTTACTTCCACTGAATTCTATTTTTGAGCTTCTTTTCTATGAGACCAATTCCTTCAAGAACATTTGTTATATCATATATCCGCCTCTTTTGCACCTACATATAAAGAACACTTATAATTTACAGATCCTTGACATAGAATACATTACAACAGATAGGAAAGTAGTCACCTCTAAAGTATCAGCAGCATTATTGAGATCCAGAATACCATCTTCAGCATGTTTGATCAGATTGATAAACTTTTTTGTTAAGAGACCTGAATGGCAACAATAGGACATTGCCGTAATATTTGCACAACAAATGAAAAAATTAACTTGCTTTTCTCATGAAGAACCTAAATAACTAAACGATAAAATCAGTTAACAAAAAACATAGGAAATCGTTCTGTTACCTAGGGAGCTGTCAAAACGACAAGGTCCGGCCGGAGTAAGATTAGCCCCAGAAGGAGAACCTGTCAATTATACAGATTATATGGGAGTAATCAAGCAAACACATCCCATAAATTCTCATAGCATCAGCTAATTCATTCTTTTCGGAACACAACTAATCCATTCTTCAAATCTCAATTAAATCTTACCTCGCATATATAATAGAACTACAAGTATGGGAGCACACTTGACAGATTTAAGTAACACTCACCCACATTGGAAGCCGGCGTCTGGGGTCCAGATCTGCTGCACTTTGTCAACCTTGATGTTTTGTTTGCCTTTCCCACCTTGCTTGACACGGGAGTCTGGAGGGGGCTGGTAACTACTTCAGTATATCCAGGAGCAGCTGTCCTATCACTAGACTCAGCTTCGTAATCTGCCGCATCACTCTTCCGTTTTAGCTGCTAATCCACCATTCAGTTTATTCAAAAAATTAGCATCAAATGAACAAACTGTATCATATAAGTAATTATAAAATGAAAATAATTGATCAATTGAAAATACATAATGACTATGAAGAGGATGATTTTTATAATTAAGCATACAGGTACATTAGCTGGAAAGATGTTAGCACATCATACAAACCAATCTACGTTTCAAGCAGACTATACTCTACAAAGAAAACTGGAAGCTTCCCAACTTATAAATGGAACGATTCATAAATCCATAATTCTACAAATACATGCTAATCTCTAGTGCATTCTAACATCTGCAAAGCCACATCAGAGAAATAAACACCATATTAAGGTAAAACCAAATGTTTTTCCTTTTCTTATTTCCTAAACCATCTTAGATAATTTACATTTTATAAATTTCCTGTATAAATACCAGATTATTCAAAAGTGTGTACTAAAAACCTTGTATATGATACATGAAGATTCATAATACACAAGAGTCTAAACAGTACAACCTCCAGCATTTACATGCCAACTCCCAGACGGTAAGTCAGCCAAGAAGGCATCATGAACTCCTTTAGAATACATGATTATTAAATAGAATAAACACCGCATATCAAGCAACATTTCAAACTTTATTTTTGGAATAATTTAATATGTATTCACACTCAAATACAGTAAACATGGGGGGTAATCATATGAAGGAAAAGCGAAAGAATCTTGGGACAGCCAGCCAGTTCCGCAACAAGGGTGCAACTGTATCAGCGTCCTCAAGAAGCATGCCCTAAGAAGAAGTGAGGCAGGCCCTTCACGTGAAGAAGTAACTTAAAACCCTTAAAGGGGACCCGATGCCAAAAGACAAGAACTAGAATAGAAGATAACAGATCAAATAGGGACAGCACTGTTCCCATTCCAAATAGTCTATTATCTTCTGTTGTAAAAAGAACCACACTTTAACGGATGTATATCTTTGTTGGCAATACATTAGATTTCTATGAATAATTATTGGGAAGAAAGGACACATCAAGAGGAAAAGAGAATATTAAAAGTTACTCTTCTTCTTGTTCTTTTGTTTTTCAAAATAGTCTCAAGTCTGACTTTGCCTCAAACAAGGAAAGCTTCATCATGTAAGTGCGTAGATACTTATGCTGCTATTTCCCATCTTTTGTAGCCTCACTTAGATATAATCAGGCATGTCACAGACAAAAGATTACGAGAACATACTTGCAAAAGCTCTTTATGAAGCACAAAATCATGTATACTGCTATGATCGATCTGTGGTCAGCTAACCTCTAGCATCCCTCATTAGCAGGTTAAGACTGGTATTTACTACCAACCCTTAAAATTGGCACCATTGAGCACTTCAACCATTCAGGAATCCAGAGGCTGATATGTACTAAATTATTCAGTCATCTACAGTGATTGTAACCTAGTTCAAGGTAGTGTGGAGAGATTGGTCTAACAAATACCAAATCCAACAAATCCAGTGAGACACAGACAGCTTCTTTAATTTTTCTAACTTTTGGTTGTGTATTGAAAAATGCATTGGGTGTGCTTGGAATTGCTTTTGGCAGTGTCTGCTTTTAGTGTTTGACCGAAATAAAGAACAAATGATTTATGGAGTTATAGGAGTAGTGATTCCTAGAGAAATGCTCGATAGCTGTTTACTCAAGAAGCGCTTCCAAGTGAATATGTAAGGAGAAGGACTTGGGTTTCTTCTAACAAAAGAGCTACTGCGCAAAAGCACCTCCCACAGAACCACTCCAAAATTAGATTACGAATAGATGCCAGACAATCATTTCAACTTTCTCAAAAGGTAGTACTGCCACTAAAAGATCACGCCAGCAGGTATATGTAACATAGAACAGTAATAGCAACTCTATAAATCATACATATTTCATCGTGGATTCAGAAGCTTTAATGATACTGGCCCAATTAAACAGCCAACTTGGGAAACGAAAACCTACCTCAATTAGTTTCTATACATTCAGCTCACCAAAATACTACTCATAACGCAAGCAAAGTACAAGACATGCCAGAGTGTAAATCGATGCACTTGCCATGCAAACACAAGTCCCCTAGTGAATGTAAGGGGTCCAGGCATAATAGGATTTTAATTTCTAGATTGTAATAAAATACTATAGGTGCAAATGTAAACAGCGCCGTTAACGAATCATTATTTGCACCTAATTACAAAAAAAACCTAATGTGCCTTTTCATTCTTTTCCTCTTTTACCAATAAGATCTGCCCTTGTTGATTGGGAGTGAAGACTATCATAGTTTAGATCTTATTCTTCCCCAACTGTAATTACACCAATAGAATTTCCATACCACATACTTCATCGATCATGTCAAAACTGATATTAGGAACAACTGTAATTACACACTAATACAATCTTCAATTTCACCTAAAATCACAATTATTAACATAAAAACCAAACAATTTCCACAAATCCTAACCTTTAGTACTAATTCCAAATACTAATTTCAGTAAATTAAAACCCAAATGAGTAATTACACTCACTAATCAAGCAGATCTCCAACAAAATAGTCCAAAAATAATAAACACATAAATACATAAACAAATAACAGTAAAAAGAAAAACCAAGATTAATGAGACAAAAACTCACAGAGGGCTTAACGTATATGCCATAAGCTTCTGAATCAGTGAGTTGGCGAGGGTCGGGAACGAAGCCGTGGTAGTCTGCTGTAGCTGAAAACGGCGGTTTCATGGAGGAGAAGGCGAGCTGCCGCTTGAGGGCCTGCTGCATGATCGGCTGGGGCGGTTGAGCCGGCGGGTCATGAGCCCGAGAGCCCGACATCCAGCGACCCGAACCGGATTGTGGGTTGGGCGGGTTTTTTTTTGGTGGGTTTGGTGGAGGGAAGGAGAAAGGAAGAGATCGAGAGGGAATTGAAAAAAAAAACGAAAAGAAAAAGTGGGGGGAGAAAATGGAGGGAAAGTTTGGAGGCGAGGGTAGGGGGAGTGGGTGAGAAGGTGAGATCTGGTGTTTGGGAAAAATAAAATAAAAAAGCGGGAGAGAGAGAGAGAGAGAGAGAAAGAGAGAGAGCAGAAAACGAGGGAAAGGAAAGAAGGAGGGAATTTGGTTCGGATATAGATATGGAGGGAAGCACTTACCCTCGTTTTTCTTTTTTCTTTTTATTATTTGCTTATCAAAGAATAGTTTATTTATTATCGGTGTTTTACCGATTTTATATATTTATTTTTTTTGTGTTATACAAAAATCAGGAAATGTCTAACCAATTATATCGTGACTGCAAAGTCCAATGTTTTTAACCAAGCAATCTCTCAATTTTTTTTTATATAAAAAAATTATCTTAATTTTAAAAAGTAAAAAGAAAAACAAACAATTCAGTGGTGTGAAGGAATTTTGATGTTTGGGCCCAAGTTGATGTACATGGGCTTGAATTTGGGTCTAATTTATTAAACTTCGGCAAAAAAATAAAATAAAGGGACAGTGTCTTGAATAATATAAAGGGCATTTGAGTAATTTTTGTATGTTTCAAGTACCATCCAATATACACATGGGACATATAAAAATATTCTCCAATACACATAGTACATAAAATAAAATATTTCCACATGTCATATGTATATTGGATGTTTACAAAACTTTCCCCATCTCAAGACCCATAATAATTTTGCATGTAATTGTTAACATGTCACCCATATGTATATGAGATTGGTTGATGTTGCCCTTGTGCGAGCGCACGGCTGTGGTTTTTTTTTTTTTTTTTCCATTCCATGTACATATCTTGATATTATCGATATTGATACTTTGTCCAAATGCTGATGAAGAGAGAGTGAAATTCTTGGCGCCGAAATTTTTCCGATATTATCCTTGGAATTATCGATAATTAGATGGATAGGTTCCAAAATATCCTCTCCCAAAAAAGCGATAATATTGGTCATTTTCGTTAATATTATCAATATTTTAGACCTTAATAAGAACCAATTTCCCAGCCTGGGAAAGTTGTCAGGCCAGCAAATGATATTTTTTTAAAATACCAAAATACCTTCCAATTGTACATTTGGGGAACGCCCGAAACAGAAGAAATAGCTTCTTTTCTAGGTCCAATAATTGACGCATGCGTAAGAGATATGTAAATGTGACTTGGTAATGATTTTGTAAACCTGATGTGATGTTGCTACTGTCGTGGTGAACATGAGAAACTCATATCATGAAAATTCAAATGTAAATAATTTTGAAGCATCTTCTACAGATTGTAAAGTTGGGGTTTTATTTTTATCCAAACTTTAAATTTCATCAATTGGAGTTTTGATTTGAGATGCTTCATTCAAATATAAATTTGCGGTATCTTACAACTCCTGATATATACTCAAATTCCAATCTAGTAATACTAAACAATGATTTAGTTCAAAGGAAATCTTTTTTTCCCCCAAATATTTCTTTTAAGTACATCACCTTCACTATCTACTTGAATAAATGGGCAAGATCAGGATCAGCCAAGTCCACATCCAACCATCCATTCAGATGCATGTACTCAATATAATGATCTGGGGGCTTCACAGCACGAGGTTTAGCTGGTGTAAAGCCGTGAATCCTCTCAAGATCTCGAGCAAGCCACCTAACATATGTACGGTCCAACGGAGGAACAACTTTCAAGAAAATTTCTTCGCTTTCTTGCTTCACAGGCTTGTTTCCCATGTTTGGAGAACCTGCCCAGCTTCAGAAAATGCAGTCAGTTAGTTGATGGCACATAAATTTAATCAGTGAAAAAACAGCGGCACAACCTTTGTTTTCCTTTTTCTTTTTCCCTTTCTGACTATCTAAACAAACGAGTCATGTTAAAGTTCGTAAAAGAGGAAGACAATCATATAAGAGTTTTGCAGGCTGCATCGAGCCACTGTTTTCTAATACAGCAATATGTGAACGGAGCAAACACGTGGGTGGATTAGTGATTCACTTATAATTTTCTGTGTCTAGGCTTTTAAGATTACACAAAGACTAATGCGAATAACTGAAAAGTCCTAAGCATTTGGAAAAATCATAACTACCAACACAGAAGTTAAAAATTAAAATTAAAAAAAAAAAGTCGCACAGCATGTTTAAACCATATGATCTCAGCAGCCTTCTTAAACACTGTTTCTTAAATTTTTGACCAAATTCCAACCATAACATAATAGCAAGTGTAATAACAGTATAAGTTATATGCTGCTTCAAAAAATTGCTAATGATAAGTCTGAAACAAGGCACCAATCTTTATGCACATGTGACCAAATCTAAGAAAGCAACTTATACAATTATAAATCCCTAAAGGTTACTGGCCCATCATACGAACAGACCATAATTATATGACTACCATGCTCGTAGAACATTGCCAGCATACAACAAGTTTGATACTCATTCAAATTTCTTAGACGCAAATGACCAAAACATACTTTCAATGTTAGTTCTAGGGGATGATTAGTCAGAAGCCAAGTAAAACTGAGTGGTTCTCTTTCTGTAGAAACGGTAGAAAAAGATAGGAAAATACTAAAATTCCCTTGGAAATGAAAACTGTTGAGGTAATTGCAAATGTCATGGAGGACACTTGCTCCTCTCAGTAGAGTGTTTAATTCACTGACAAAGTACTCATATATGACGCTTCTCTAGCTCTGATAGAAGACTTCTCATTATTTTAGTTTGTCTATCCATGTCTAACAGCGCACATTATCAAGGTCCTTTAAATACGTACTAGCATTTAGTTATCCTACATAGTGTAGCTATTACTCCAACAGTCATCAGAAGCTAAGTGTGCAAATATACGTGGACACTCACAAATTGCATGATCATTTCATTCTAGGTAGTCTACTGTGTCCCACACCTTATTCACATTGGAAAATCATTTAAAAAGTGGGAAAGGCAAAATCAACAATCTAAGCAATGCTAATGTCCTTTTGAGGCAAAATCAACAATCTAAGCAATACTTGTCCGGAACTTCCATTGCGAAGGAAAAGCAAAAAAATGTTCTCGTTTCGAAAATCATCTTGTAGGATTCATATTTGGCTTACATGAAAATACAATTTTAAATGAAACAATTGTGTTACATAATAAAATATATCTTATCATCAGTACTAGTTTCAAAACCGGTACACGAGCACCCTCCCCCTTAGAAGTGACATGCAGGTATTTGCAATATGATAAGAACATGCTATAAATCTGAGTGAAAGATCACATACTAAAATCTGATAATGGAAATAATTCTAATAAAATAACCACTGAATCTATCAAAACTGATCCACTCACTAAGATGAGCAAGGCTAAGCCCACCTGAAGTCCTCCCACAGCTAATTACGAAAAGGTGGAGGGATGCTATGGCTCCCTCTCCTAAATGAAACAACAATCTAATAACCAATCACAGAAGAAATTAATGCAAAATAGACGTAACCCAGATATGGGCATTCAAAATGGAAAATTTATATGGCATTCTGTTCCAATTCAAACAAACCATTTGCAAAAGATCACCAAACTCAAACTGAAATAAGCAATGACCCAAAAACGAAATGAAGAATGAACCATACTCAAACTGAAATTGGAATTGAAAACAAAGAGAACAATAAGTACGGAACCGTGAGCCAAGAATAATTTCAGTCCACTTACCAGACAAGAGCTTTCGCAAAACAAGGAGAATATGCAAATTCGGAAGAACAAGAGAGACCGCAATTCTCTGTTTATCTTCGATTTTATATATATATATATATTTTATTTCTTGAAAATGGAAGTTCTCGTAGCATCCGAGTCGGGTTCTAAAGACATCTAAAACTCTCTTCTTTCTTATTGTTTGGGCTTCTTTTCCCTTGTAATTTGAGGCCCGAAGCCCAAACAGAAACTATCTTCTATCTTCGTTTTTTTTTTGGGACGAGAATGGTTCAAGAAATTAATTCGAAAAGAAAAGTTATTGAGCCGTTTTTCAGTACAAGCGATGATCTAAACTATAAGGATAATATTTTTTGATACACACACAGACCTTTCGTCTGTAAATCTGAATGTTAGACTCCGTTGGCAAAAGGTTATTGAACTTTTGTAGAGGAAAATCGATGTAGGACCAGGATCTAATCTTCCTAGTATATTAATAGACGAGTTGATGCTAAATTCAACAGAGTTTAAGGGGGCGATAGAACACTAAGATTAAAAATCCAACGTGTAATTGAAATTTATGCTCTAATCAATCATGTTATGGCAGCAGCAGTGGGTGTTCTTACAATTTATTGGCTCATATTATAATTTTGGGTTCTCTCATTGTTTTGGCAATCCTTGGTTGCTTATTGAACTCATTCATTAGAAATTCGATGTTTTGGCTTAATAGTACACACATTAACCGGCGTACAACTTTCAGTGGGTAAAATCATTTACCCCTGAAATCCATGTTTTAGTTATAGAGCACTTATCCCGCATCTCAAGCAAGCTCAAGTCAATGTTCGGGCGATCGCCACCCTTTTCCCTGGCCTTAGCCTCTTTTGTATGAAAAACAATGGTATTTTTAAAATTGGGTGAAGCACAATTTACAGGTTAATTGAGATTGTCAGCTTATATGAAGGGAAAAGGGATTTAATGCGCATTTAACAACCAGTAAAGGTTAGGTTACTGTTCTTTATCTTAACCACTAGATCTACAAGCCCCTTTACTTTTCAAAATGGCTGTAACAAACACATTTTGGCTTCTCCCACTGGCTTGCATTGAGCTATTGGCAGCCAATCGTGGACTGCGCGAAAATATTTATGAAGGCAAGCAGTCCTATTTTTCACTTCTCATTGAGAACCAAGGTCCCATGGCATTGTAAATTAACTCGTTTTGGCGAGTTTAATGACCATGGCTGGTATTCCTTACGACATCCGAACTCAGAAATTGGTACCTACAAAGAAAAAAAAACCATGAGAAATTCACATTAATGGGTGGGAACTTTAAAATGTTGCTTGAAAAATCTGAATGTTCCATTCATAAGTCAAGCAAATCAGAGGGCTCAGTGCCCATGTGGATCATATGAAGGTGGAACTGGATACTAGAGGCTCTATTAATTATTCAAAATTGCATCAACTAGCACCAGAACACGGGTTTCTGCAATATGAAATCAACAAAGGCATGATTACATTATACCTGGCATACCTCATATGCTGAGTTCTAGATGAAAAATATTTACTGAATTTCAACACATACCGTGGGACAAAACAACGCATCAGAAGAAGCAAGGATTAATTCTATGTGATTGCAAGATAAGGATATGCAGTTGGGGGTGGGCGGCAGCAACATACCATCTAGTTTGCTGCTTGAAATTAAGCAGTTAATATTCAATACAGCAAGCAATTGAGTATAGTCAAAGATAGATCACTTGAAACACAAAGAAGAGTGACCTAAAGAAACAATGTTTTTTAGAAGAAAAATAAAAACCGAAACTAGGAAAGCTAAGAAACAAGGGTTTGAAAAGAAACAATGGTCTGGAAAAGGCAAAAGAAAAGAAAAGAAAAGAGAAGGGGAAAGAAAAAATTAAGCAATGTGAATCCTGCATCAAAACTAAATTGAAAAAGAAAAACATTTTTCTTTCTTTACTTTTTGTTTGAAACACTAAGGTTGCCTTATATGGATTTGCAATGGGAGATTTGGATTTGATTACCTAGTTTAATTGCTTGCATCAAATGTTAAAAAAACATGAAATTTAAAAATAAAAAAAAGAATTTATATATTTAAGTGATTCAGGGAGAAAAATTGAAATGATTTTTTTTTTCTCTAAAGTTTTGAAATCCATCCTATCTTAAATAGTCAAATTTAAGTAGTCTCGTTATCTATCATTTTAAATCCACACATCTAAATACAACCCAAGTTCAATATATCTTTGGATTTTGATTTCTGCTTTTTAAAAATAACCCTACAGCCTACATCTTGCCATGTCAGTGCCAATATGCTATAGTTTTGTATGAATCATATAACGCTACAACTAATAATAGTAACATTCAACAACGTATGCAGATTTCTAAAGACATCTAATGATGTTTAACTAGTACACATCAAACATCTTATGTCCAAATGCTTATTCCCACTCTTTTGGTTAATTAGTACACATTTTTTTCCATAGAAATATTATGTCCAAAACGCTAATGTATAACCATTTGTTTAACCTTGTTAAAATACGAGACTAACAAAGACTGAAAATGTGCAAAGAGAAAAAAATATATTTCCAGTTGAAGTGATAAGAAAGCTTGCAAATTTTCAAATTTAAGTACCTTACATGGGCCATCAAATAAATGCTGAACATGTGGACCACTGTCACAGCTGATAAAGAAACTCGTCTGTACTATTAGATATCATCATTCATGAGTAATAGTTCAAGACGAAAATGGAAAAAAAAGAACATAACTTTCAGGAGGATAAAAAGGATTGTTTACCAAATGAGCCATCACTTTGTCAGCTTACAGCAGACTCTTATAAAATTATGAACCTATCCATTACTTCTGTCGTGTCTTCAAGGTGAAGGCTAGAGAATCACATTCTGCAAAACAGAGGTGTAAAAGAACCATCAATTTTTCTGGTCTCATTATTTTCTCAGGGTGCAGTTCCATAAAGAGAAACTCACTATTAGTGGATGAATACATAAATGAGTATAAATAAATGTGTCACAGAGTAATAGATCTACTCGAAACAAGTGGTCTTCCTCAAACAACTAGTGATAACAGTAGCCACAAGGAACAGAGGATAAATGCATAGATAGTAAGAGAATATATTCCATACCAGAGATCACATGTAATCTCCATTGGAGCAAAATCCACCTTTCAAATGATGAAACTGGTATCTATCCAGCACTATAAGCTCCTTTGAGGTATCAAGGGAAATCAGCTTCATTATCAAGTGACAATCATGGGAAACTTGAAGGTTTCATATTATGCAGATAGGCATCAAGCAGGCACTCTAAGCAGCTCAACAGCAACATCAAGCTTTTCTTTGTGATAACACTGAGAAAGAAATGAGCTAATTGGATTGACATAGCAACCGGTATCTTCTATCTTCTTAATTATCTCGTCAAGTATTCTATAAATGTCCTTCATTTGTGGATGATGGGTGTCATCTACAGTGAACACATGTACCCTATTATTAACCTCTATCCAGCTACAACCAGGTTTTTTCTCAATTCCTTTCTTTCTCATCTCTTTTCTCACATCCGCAAAAGCTTCTAATTGTCCACAATCAGAATATGTATTAGCCAGAAGGACATAACTCCCAGAATCATCTATATCTAATTCAAGCAAATTTCTCACTGCAACTTCTGCTAACTTTAAATTGCGACGAACCCGACATGCGCCAAGCAGAGCCCCCCATATAGCAGCATTTGGCTTAAAGGGCATTGTATCAATCAAATTCTTGGCCTCCTCTAATAACCCCGCCCGGCCAAGTAGATCTACCATACAAGCAAAATGCTCACATGTTGGATTGATGCCAAAATCTTCAGTCATGGAACTGAAGTAGTGTTTCCCCTCTATTACGAGCCCTGAATGGCTACATCCTGATAGAACAGATACATAACTTATATGATCAGGTGTGCAGTCCATTTTCAACATATTCTCAAAAATCTCAATCACTTTCCTACCTTCACCATTTTGGGCATATCCTGCCATAATCGCATTCCAAGAAATCAAATTTTTGTCACATATTGAGTCAAACACTCTTTTTGCTACTTCAATTCGCCCACATCGTGAATACAAAGTAACAATGCTATTTGTGACAGAAACATTAGAACCAAGCCCTATTTTTTCAGCTTGAGCTATAATTTGGATCCCAAGTTTTAATATTGCTAAATCAGCACATGCACTGATTGAAGTTACTAAGGTGACCCAATCAGGGTTAACCTCTACCCTTCGCATTAGAATATACAATTTTAGGCCTTCTTCCCAAAAACCATTTTGAAAATATGTTGCTAACATTGAATTCCAAGTTATGACATTCCGCTGTGGCATTTTATCAAAATACTCTCGAGCTTTTTCAACATTACCAACTTGAGAGAATGCCGTGATCATTGCCGTCCATGATATTATATCTTTGAATGGCATCAACTCAAATGTCTGATTTGCTTTATGAGTATTTTGACACTTTGCATACATCGTAACAAGAGCATTCCCTACAGGAATAGAAGAGATCATTCCAGCCTTGATTGTATATCCATGGAGCTGTTCCCCAACTAAAACATGCTTTTGGCCTGAACAAACCCCAAGAACTGTTGCGAGAGTAAACTCATCCAAGGAAATAGGAGCCTTTCTCATTTGGTTAAACAGTACTAAAGCTTCATCCTCAAGTCCAGACCGGACAACTCCACTGATCAAAGAAGTCCAAGAAACTGCATTGTGTTCTGTCATGTTGTTAAACACCTGCCGTGCAAAATGCAAGTGTCCACATTTCACATACATATCAATCAGTCCACTACCTGCGAAGACATCAAGACTTGGTTCCATACGGATGATCCGAGCATGCAAATGGGTACCCCATTCCAGATCATATATGCTTGCACATGCACTGAGTACGGTGGCGTATATCATAGAATTTGGTCTAAAACCTTGGTTCCACATCTCAACAAACATACTGAGACTCTGAACCCCAAACCCATGCTGAGAAAAGATTGAAATTATGGTGTTCCAAGACACACAGTCACGTTCAGGCATTTGAAAAAACATATGAAGAGCCCTTTGAACCCCATAAAGTTTAGAGTAACCAAAGATCATACTGTTCCAACAAAACAAACTAGGATTTCGGATCCTCAAAAACATTTTCTCAGCAGAACTCAATGCACCACACTTAATGTACATATCAATAATCGAATTTTGAATAGTCATGTTGTTTCCAAATTCTAACTTCTCCGCAAGACTATGCAACTGAAGAGCCAATTTGATTTTGCCAAGACTACCGCAAGCCTTCATTACGCAAGAGAAGGAAAATGGGTCGGAAAAACTCTCACAATTCTGAACCATTCCAGCAAAAACTTTAATTGCATCCACTGGTTGCCCATTATTAAAATGGCCAGACATCATTGTAGTCCAAGAGACAGAGTCTCTCTCAGGCATTTCATTGAACAAAATCTTTGCTTCCCTCATCCGACCCAAATCTACTAATCCATTGATCATAGTATTCCAACTAAACACATTAGGATGCTGAATACTGTAAAAAATCCGACGAGCGTCTTCTATCAAGCTACATTGAGAGTACATGTGCAAGAGATGGTTCTGGAGGAAAATAGCAGAGTCCAATCCTATGGAAATGAGTTGGGCATGGAGTTTTCTGGCAATGGGTATTGACTTGAGAGATGCACAAGCTTTCATGGCTTCATAGAATGTCTGTGACAATTCCATGTAAGATTGTTGTAGGGAGGGGTCGTGGCAGAGAATGAGCTTTGTTGAGAGATTTTCTTGCGTTGATGATATATAACGAACATTTAGGCGAGAGAGATGAAGGATATACTTCAGGGGTTGAATTGGAAGCATCCCCATCACTGGAGATATTAGGCTTCTCCGCTTCAGAGACTTCTGTGAGTTTGCCTAACTCGATGTTAAACACATAAATAAAAAGAAGAACGCAGTACAGGAGTACAAACATAAAATAGCATCACTTTTGTACCGATAACTACCCCTGACTATAGCCCTTTGCCTAACTCAAATCCTACCGCTTTGCCAATATACTAAATATTTTGACCTCTGTCTACAACCATGGCACCCACATTTGATAAAGAATCAAAATGAGAAAACCGACCCAGATTATAGCAGCTAGAAACTAAAACTAAAAAAACCACAAAATATGCATATATACATATTAAAAATGAGAGTCAAAACTCTTACATTGTAAATCCAAGATCCTTGGTGATTGTGAGTTGGGTCGGAGAAGAGTGACCAGACTGCAGGAGACAAAAATGCAACTCATAAGCAGATATGATTAGAAAAAAGCTAAAACAAACTGAGGCTAGTTTGGTTCATGATCTGAAATTTCCTATTCAAAAACAAGGATAAATCTGTTACCCAACAAAACCCAAAAAAAAAAACAAAAAAAACAAAAAAAACAAAAAAAACAAAAAAAACAAAAAAAACAGGATACAATCTAAAAATCTGGGCTGTATAGTTACTGCAAAATCTGAGGAATGTTTGGTACTGTATCTGAAAATTGTTTTTGAAGTCTAAAAGACTATGAAAGCGTATTTGGTTTACTTTGGATCTCATTTAGACGTTTCAACAAACACCGTATATGCAACACTTTGGCCCGAACATTTCCCTCAACCTCTGGCCAACTACTCAACAAATGAATGTGAAAGAAAGAGAGAAGGAAGTAGTGTAAGAGATGGTATAAATTCTGAAGAATGAAAAGGTACATGTTGGGTGGATATTGGGTCTCACAGTATCACGTCGGCGCTGGTTACACTCGGATCAACACATGTATAAGACTTGCCGTTTCTCAAATGGAAAAACTGTATGAAAATCAGATACCAAACGAAGCCTGAAGCTTTCTGATTTCTTGAGCTCTGGCCTCTGCAAATAAGAACAGGCGAAAGCAAATGCCGTTGTTAAAATACCCCATACAGAACAGAGAAAATGAGAGAGAAAGCGACTGGGGACGTGCATTGGTTTATTGCTGTGTGCATTGCTGCACTGGGGGGTTACTTACATGGCGAGAGAGGAGAAGGATGGGGCTGTGCATGGAAAGAGAGGGACGAGACACAATGAAAGAAGAGAGGAAGGAAAGAGAAAACAAGGAAGACTGAGAGATAGGAAAGACACTCATGCTCCGTTTGGATGAAGGAATTGCAAATTACATAGAATTCTAAAATGACGGAATTTAGATTTCCGTCATTTCAATTTCTGGCAATTGAAGATTTCAGTGTTTGGATTTATGTATGTCGAATTTTTTAATTGACAGAAATTGAAAATTTCAATGTTTGGATAGCTTATTTAAATTGTCAATGACAGAAATTAAATATTTCGAAAGAACAAAAAAACTAATAACTAACATAGAAGGTATTCCTCGAAGTATAAAATAACATATCATTTGATGAACTAAATAACTCAACTTGCTTTCAATCAACCAAGCACATGCTTTGAGTTGTTCATTTTCACTAAGACCTAGTATTGCTTGTACTACATCATATACCTCTGATGGATCAAGGTTCTTAGTATCAGCACGGATAAACTCTTCAAATGATAAAGCCATTCTAGCAATCGAATCAGCAATAACATCTTTGACAACACCTCTTTTATCTGTAGGAAGATTATCAGAAGAATTTGATGCCCTATTTCTTCTCTTTTGACCATTTGTTGAGGTTGGTAAAATATCATCAATAACATGAATATCTTCTTAATCTTGTGTATCACCATTCAAATCAACATGATCAGCTTCATTAGTAGGAGTCATAACCTCAGTTGCATCTGCACCTATTTCAGCGCCCTTTCTAGTGGCTCTATCTTTGCCATACAAATCTACTATATCATCCCAATTTTCTATAACTTTAGTCAGAAACACCCAATTTTGATAGCCATTTAGAAACCGTGGTAACCTTGAAATAGAAAAACATAAATTGAAGGAGAGAAAGGCTTGAAGACTAACCTTCAAATTTGATCCAAAGAGACGTGTACTATTTTTTTTTTAATTAATGAAAAGTTTGGCGGTTTTTTTTAATGTAAGTTTTGGCACACTAGAACATATGAATTCCCTCACTATGGAAATTGTGAAATGACGCCTATTTTGGTGGAAATTAAACTCGGGAATTTGATGTCTCAATTTCCACGATTTTTTCCGCGCGTCATTTAATAAATTCCGCGCTTAAGTTGCCAAACAAGGGAATTGTCAATTTCTCCTCTTAAATTCCCGACTTTTAGTTAAATTCCGAGTTATTTTCCCTCATCCAAATGGAAGGTCAGGGCATGTTTACGTATCAGTAATGAGTATGGGAGGAAAGGGAATGATTTCCATTCCTGACTTCCCCTGCCTTTACTTGCAATCAGGAATGAAAAAATAAGTGGGCTCCACCTGAAAATCCGTAATCACATCCCCTAAAAACCAGGTATCAAATCAACTAGTCGGGGGTAGTCGATATGATTCCCATTCCTATTTTCCCTTATTAACTTTCAAAAATACCCTTACTACTTTATCATAATTCCAAAACACCCCAAATCCTAAAAAAAAATAAAAACTCATGCCGAGAAGTTCAAAGACACCCCAACTTCTTTTTCAATGCATGTATATATACAGTCCCCTTCTATTGAGGGATCCCTAAAATAATTTTCCTCCGGCCACCAAACCGGTCGATTAAGGTATGCTTTTCCACCTATTTTTCATGCTCTAGCTGATGGTTGGGTAGGAATTGTGAAATTTCTGCGTTATGGTAGTTAATTAAGTGATTGAAAAATCTGCCGGTTTCGACCTCCGTTTTCAGCCACTTCCGGCCACTTTTTGGGGTATGTCCAAGAACAAAAGTGATTCCAAATTAGATGTTTTACCTAGGATAGGAAGCTTGGCCGGAGATTTGGAGTTTTTCCGATCTCCAGGAATTTATTTGGACACCCACGCGCTGCCGGCGCGTGGGCCACGTGTTGGCCTGTCATTGTGTCCTAAAATGATCTCCTGGTTCTCACGAGCGCGTAGGTACTTTCGGATTCCAATTCGGATAACGTTTGAACCCCGAATGGATTTTACATATTGTGTGATTTCCGGGTTTGATATGTTAGAACCGTTGGATTGTTTCCAATTTAATATATCCTGATCTAGGTATTCCTAGGATCGTGTAGGATTCACGGAACGTGAATCGGAGCCCCGGATGTTCCGATTCAATAAGTTAAAGTTTGTGTTTTGTGATAACCGTTTGATCGCGAGCGATCCGACCGTCCGATCTGAACCAGACTTGTAGGACGCATTTCCTATACCTTGTGGAACCCATAGGAACTTTTAGATTATAAAACGGAGGTCGTGGGCCCTACGGGCCCGGTTGACCAAGTTTGGGCAGTTGGACCCTCGGTTGACCGTGAGTCTTCCGAGGTAGTTTCACTCTTTAAGGAGTACTAGAACGACCCTTTTTGGACGAGTCTTGACTGTCATTTGATTTATGTGGGTCTGTGAGATTATTTTTATGATTTTGTGATGGAAATCTTATGCTTTTGAATTTAATAGTTTATTTAAATTCTATTTATATTTAATAGTTGAATTCTTTATTTTTGTAAAGTAGTTGCAATATATATAAGTTTCGACATTTTGGAGTGTCTTGAGCTTATATATAATATTTGAGAAAATGTTATCTTTGTTGATTTTGTGTGGGGTACTTAGAATGTTAATTTGAGTGTTATTAGCACTACCATAGGTACCTCCCCGGTTATGGGTTTTATGTTTGAGATTTATTTTGCCCAGGCTCGTCGGAGTTTGTCCAGGCCCTTCGGAGATTGATTTATTTTGCCCAGGCCCGTCGGAGTTTGTCCAAGCCTTTCGGATGATTTATTTTGCCCAGGCCCGTCGGAGTTTGTCCAGGCCCTTTGGATGTCTTCTTAATACGATGCCTTAGGGAAAATTGAATTAAGGGAGGGAATATTATTTTTAGAATATTTATATAAGGATTACGAACTCCGCCATCATACGTGCCTCCCCCCTTGGATGATGATACTTGGAAACAGTGGATATGGACACTGGGATACATGGATATGGTTTGGATATGACGGAACCCGGGGCATACCTTAACGGGGGGTCGCTGTAGACCCTTAATTGGGTAGTCTGCGCGCGTAGGGCTGTTTTCAGGCGTACGGGTCTTGATTCTTCGTCCGTACGTGCTGGCTGAGAGTTAGTCCCCCAGTTGGACGGCTCGTCCCTAGCCACATTGGTGTTTGAGGCCGGATACTTGTGAGCTAGTCAACAATCCCCGGTTGGATTGTTTCCCCTGGTACATGATGATGGTGAGAGGTGGGTGTTATTATATTACATATATGTACATATGGTTTTGATTATGGTTTGAGATTTGTGAGTTTGTACATGTATGAATGTTTAAGCCCTGGTTTGGGAAGTGTTGTACGGCAACATACGCCTTGCATAGGGTATGGTTGCGGGATTGAACTGATATAAAGGGAAGAATTTCATAATGTGTTCATTTTGTGTTTTGTTGGAATTGGAGTTGTGATAATCTGAAATGTATCGTTGGTGCTGTTTTAAATATTTGTATATTATTGGAAGTGACTGTTGATATAAGAACTACGTGTGGCTTGATCCCTTGTCCAAGGGTACGTAGGCAGCCTGGGGTCTTACCTAGGTGCAGCCGCGAATTTTATTGGGTGTAAAAGGTTTAATTGATTGTGTATGTGATTGGATTTTGATGGGGTTATTGGATATGAATCCGATTTATTGAGATCATTAATTGTTTGGTCTATGCATTGTTCGACTTAAGAACTTTGCTGGTTTTGTTTCGAACCATTTGAAGGCCGGAGGCCGTTTATGTGAATTGCATGAGATTGTATTGTGCGTGCTGCCTGTTGGGATATTAAAATGTGAATTTTTGTGCAGGTTGAAATTTGGGGAATGTTCAATTTACAGGGGAGACTATGCCGAATTTTCGGTGGAAAGTCTCGTGCCCTTATTTCTTTTTGGGAAAAGAGGATATAGTCTCAGTGAGTGGGCCTGACATCGGGGTGATGTCGGAATTTCCACAGGATTAGTCTCGGGTTTCAAGGAATTCGGGGCGGGTCCTGTCATTACTGGTTTACTGCAGGATTAGTTTGGTCTCTTAGCCAATTTGAGAATTATACATGTTCTGTCCTGAAAATGTGTAGGGCATTTTAGTAATAAAATTAATTTGTATTCTGATTCATGAAAATTAGTAAACAATAACAATGGGAATCAACCCCATTCCTTTGCTAATTCCATATATTTAGTAAACATCTTAATGAGAATGATTCTTTCCATACCGATTCAGTACTTCCCCGATTCCTAAATTCTATGATTCCTTACTTTCTCCATTACTGATACGTAAACATGCCCTCATAGTTTTCTCCGGCAAAAATTGAAAGCGGGACAAAGTTTCTACTAGAGGTAGATATCGAGGGTTAGAAAAGCAGAGCAAAGGTTGATCGGAAGTTACATTGCTACCACGGTTAAAAGTTAGGTGCTAGTCGTGAATCTATCTATATATATATATATATATATATATATATATATATATATATATATATCTATCTATCTATCTATCTATCTATATATATAAAGCAAAAGACAGAGAATGGTGAAACATTCAAAATACCAAAAAATGCCCCTGGTTAATGCAAACATTAAGAATTGAAATTATTAATTAAATGAGGATAATATGGTAAATTCACATTTTTTCATATTTAAAAAAATTAAAATTAAAAGAAAAATCAGATAATGGCCTATTTTTATGGAACACAACTACCCATTATCTTTTTTAATTCTAAAATAAATGTTAATTTTTTTTAAAAAAGCCTCTCGCAGGCCCGGAAGCGCGTGCGGAGAGGCTAGTATCTATATATATAAAGCAAAAGGTAGAGAATGGTGAAACATTTAAAATACCAGAAAATGCCCTTAGTTAATGCAAACATTAAAAATTGAAATTATTAATTAAATAAGGATAATATGGTAAATTCACACTTTTTCATATTAAAAAAATTTAAAATTAAAAGAAAAATTAGATAATGAATCCTCCCTTTAAGGAACACAACTACCCATTATTTTTTTTTAAATTCTTAAATAAATTTAATTTTTTTTAAAAAAATCCTCTCGCAAGTGCGGAAGCGCATGCGGAGAGGCTAGTATATATAAAGTAAAAGGCAGAGAATGGTGAAACATTCAAAATACCAAAAAATACCCTTAGTTAATGCAAACATTAAGAGTTGAAATTATTAATTAAATGAGGATAATATGGTAAATTCACACTTTTTCATATTTGAAAAAATTAAAATTAAAAGAAAAATCAGATAATGGATCCTATTTTTATGAAACACAACTATTCATTATCTTTTTTAATTCTAAAATAAAATTAAATTTTTTAAAAGAAAACAGCGCGGAAGCGTGTGCAGAGAGGCTAGTAAGATAAGAAGATTAGAACTGATTTGGTTTTAAATAAAAAAGGCTTATTTATTTATTTTTATTTTATATAAGTGAAATTTTTTTTTTCTAGTACTTGGGAGAGGGGAATTTACATAAATATTTATTAGGTGCCTAGGACTTTCGAATTTCTGCCCAAGGGAGGCAAATCAAGTGGCGGACCATTAGGCCTCGCTGGCACTATCGAGGATGAGCCTTGGAAATCTAGATATCCAGACCTCCATCCTCACTTTTGCATGTTTTGAGGAGGGATGACCTTCCATGCTAACCCCTTGGTCATGAATGAGGAACACTAAGAGCATTTCCAGTGGGAGGGGTTAGCTCAGGCAAGAGGCCCTCTAGGCCCCTAATCTTGTTTCCAGCAGGTAAGGCTTACCAGGACAAGCGTTGGGTTCCACCAGCCTGGGCAAGGCCCAAGGCAAGACTTGCTTCCGTTTTTTCTTGGGCAAGATGATTTAAAGCTAACGTCATTATGACGTAAGCAATCAATTTATATAACAAGAAAATTGAAAAAAATAACAAAAATTTCAGAATTATTTTATTTATAAATACCTAGTCATATTCTTTACTTCCCACACCAAAACTCTATACAAATTCCTCTCATCATATCTCATATGAATAGTGGTTGCCATGGCAATGGGTGGAAAACAAGCAAAAGAATTGCTAAGGCATGCACTATTTATGTGAATAGTAACAACCCTTGTCTCCCCTTACCTTTTGCCATGACAAATGGGTGGAAATGCTCTAAGGGAGTTTCGACATCTGTCACTGTCAAGATTGTCTTTGAGCTAGGCTGCCTTGGTTCCACTATCTGTCTTAGGGGGGTGTATTCAATTTAGATTTTAAAAGATTTTAAAGAAGTTTAAAAGTTCAGGTGTATTCATTCACGTTCTTATAGAGGTTTATATAATTCTGGGTGTATTCAATTGAGACTTTTTAAATTCCATTCAAATTTAGGTGTATTCAATCACGACTTTAAAAGACTTCTTAAAAGTTTGGGTGCATTCAAAACCCCCCCGCACCACCACCACCACTCACCGCCGGCCCTACTACCAGCCCCACCACCACCACCACCACTGCTAGCATCATCACCATCACTGCCACTGTCACCACCACCACATCGACCACCACCCTTACTCCCATCGCCACTACCACTATCACCCCCACCATCACCCCCACCGTCACCACCACCACAACCACTGTCAGCATCATCACCATCACCGCCACCACCTCACTCCCACCACCATCGCCACTACCACTCCCATCTCCTCCACCACAACCTTCCCCACCATCACCCACAAACCATCATCGCCACTACCATCACCAACACAGTCATCAACCCTAAACTCTTTATTTTTTGAGTGCTATAAACTCCATTATAATCAATAATAAAACTCTAACAAACTCAGTTAAAATCAATACACGAATTCAGTCAAAAGCTATGCGGAGTTTGTAGAATAGTTAAACTCAATTAAACTCAAAAACCCTGAAAATATCCTTGGTAAACTTATTAAAACGCACTTATTTTAATTAAAGCAGGATATAATTGTAAAAGAACAATTACGCATAACTTTAAAAAAATTAAAAAGAAAAGAAAAAACTCCAGAGCAGTTGCTCTTCTTATCAGTTTCTTTGGCCTCATCGTGTTCTAGGAGCAGTTCCAGTAGCAGTTCCTTTCAGTTTGCCCCTCACTTCCTTCACACCCAATTATCATAGGCCTTTCTTCTTACAGTGTGAAAAACAGAAAGAGGAGCAGAAAAATAGAGAACCACGACTGGGAACAACCACAACGCTCCTTGCCAGCTTCACCAATTTCCCAGGTTTTCCCCGCTTAATTTGTGCCTTCGTTTTATCCTTCTTTTACTGTTGTTTTGGTTTCCTCAGAAAATTTCTCATTTAATTGGGTTCCTTCCCAGCATCTCCAAGAATTAAACACCTATGATTTCAACAGAAAGTTTTAGAAGGTGGTGAGCCTAACAAATCTTTCCTTCTTATTTGTATTATGTTCTTTCTTTGATTGGGTTTTGTGATCTTTCACGTCCAGAGAAGGTTTTAGAGGAAAAGGTGTTTGTTGATGATTTTCCGTATTTCTCTATCGTGTATGTTGAACGGTTCTCATGGCTTTTGTGTTCATATCAGACCCATGTCCAAATGAAACGGTAAATTACAGTGGGTAAGAGATTTTTGAGAAACTTACTCCTTTTGCTGCATGCCCACCATTTATCGGGTTGATTTTTATTTGCTATATGAAATGGTAGGTATGAAATTTAAGATATGAATGAAAGTTTGGTTACTCAACTTATATTTGGATTCTCGATTATTCAAGAACAGTTGCTGCAACTCCAAGAATAGGGTAGGTGTTTACTCGCATGGTTAACTCGCAGGGTAGGTGTTTGATAAAATGTGTTTGGTTTTGTTCTACGAAGTCAAATGACATGGTGGAGTTTTTTTTTTCTTCACTCTTTTGCAGAGAATACTTTGAAGAGAAAATAGAGAGGTGTTGCAACAAGTCTCATATTTGTTTCTTTGATGCTATAAATTTTATTTACAGCACTGTTTAAAAGAAATTAATTGTGATTTCATATTGTAATACAATAAATAAAGAACGTGGAGAGGTAAACCTAATTAGTTACCAATTTTTTGAAATACATTAGTGGCCAAGCAAGTAGGTAACTAATGGCCACTAATGTGGGCACGTGACCTAGTTTCAGTGACCAAAAGGCATGTTTTGGTGACCAAATTGTAAGCCATTTAGTGACCAAAGTTGTGGCCCCTAATAGCATTTTTATTAGTGATCAGATAAAATCTTATCTGAAAGAGCATTTAGTGACCCTACATGCATTGCATGTCTGTGATGCTTCTACTACTTTACAATATGGAGAAACTGTTTTTTATTACAAGTTACAACATAACATGCAATGCCATGGACTGACCTTCCATGCAATTAATTTTATGCATCACATATATCACTTTCCCATGCTAAAGAAATCAAATGCTAAAATACTGCAGTTTTCAATTTACAATCTTGCTAAACGAGCAAGCGAACGGATTCACCTTGGCGCAATTATGGACATAGTGAGACCATTTGCAGAAGGATCAGTTATAGGCTCATTAACTGGAAGAACTCTACGTACAGCAAATATTGCTGGCTGCTTTGGTTCGGGAAGATCAGCTGATTCACTTCCAAGCAATACAACCACAGCTGACATGGTTGGTCTTTCTGCAGGGTCTTCCTGGACGCACAAAAGAGCAATGTGCATGGATCTCAAAACCTCTGCTTTTGTGCAAGATTCCATAAACAAAGGTTCCACAAATTCCAATTCTTTTCCTGCCTTCCATAGTCGCCATGCCTGTCGATTGTTTAAGCAGAATTATGTCTTATGAAATTAATGTCTGTTTTCCAGATAAACTAATTAGTTAAGTAAGACTAGTAATCAAAGTAGACAATGAAACGTACGTATGCAATGAGTGTCTTGGCATGTTCCGTAAGGTAGAATCCACTATTCCTTTTCCCACTAATGATCTCAAGCAAGATTACACCGAAGCTGAAAACATCAGATTTGACAGAAAATAGACCCTCCATTGCATACTCTGGAGCCATGTATCCACTGTTTCATGTATGAGCATTATTAGCAATGTTCACTTCTCACGTAGAATCAAAACTTGTGGCCGGAAGTGATATATAGGATTCTAAATTAAATAAATGTAAACAAGCATACTCACTATGTTCCCACAACTCTTCTAGTTTTAGTGGGGTTCTGACGTTCACAAAATATCCTTGCCAAGCCAAAGTCTGATATTTTGGCAACCATTTCATGGTCCAACAATACATTGCTGGGCTTTAAATCCCTATGAATGATTCTAAGCCGGGAGTCTTCATGAAGATACAGAAGTCCTCTGGCAATACCTTCAATAATGTTGTAGTATGTTTTCCAATTGAGTTCAGCTCGTCTTTCGGAATCTGAAATTCAGCAGTAAATAAAGGTTTAGCGTTTAGATTTAAGGGTAAAGAAGCATATTTAAATGTGATTGTGCGAAATGATTGATATAAGGGCAAGAAACATTGGGCAGAAGGGTGGACAAAACATACCGAAGATAAAAGTATCAAGGCTTTTATTTGGCATGAACTCATACAAAAGCAGCTTTTCCTCTCCTTCAAAGCCGCATGCCAAGAGCCGCACAAGGTTTCTGTGTTGAAGTTTTGCAATGAGTATGACCTCATTTTTAAACTCCTCCAAGCCTTGCCATGATTTTCTTGACAGTCTTTTAACAGCTACTTCCTTCCCATTTTGTAGCAAACCCTGTGAAATAATATTTTTTAAAATCAGATGAGATGCATGTTTCGGGACTTTGGTACGTGGAATCTATTAGTACTGTACCCAAAGATGGTGCATTACCTTGTATACAGTGCCAAACCCACCTTGTCCAAGCTTGTTTGAATCTGAAAAGTCATCTGTAGCTACCCTAATAGCAGCTAGATCCATGAAGGCCAGCTCCTCGGAACTTGTCAATTGTCTATCTTCTGTGATCGTGACGCTGGTTGGGCTTGCCAAATCATGTAATAGTACATGCTGGCTGTTTTCTTCATCCACACACAATAAATTTCAGTTGGTAATCTTACATAAATTAATTCACAATCATTAGCGTCAGCCATGTTTCCATCTAATGTACCTTTTAATTCTTCTAATCCCTTTTTCCGCTGGCGATGGACATTACAACAGACAATGAGAAATGCTAATAGAAAAGTTGATGCACATATAAGCACCACCTTCAACGTCTTCCGTTTATCTCCTGCTTTTTAATGGAAAGAGTTGCTTACCAAGGCTCTTCCTAGAAGTATATTCACAGAGATGATTATGAACGTAAAAAAAAAGGAAACAAAATTTTTATGTGCTAACCTTCGGAATATGGGTAAATTAACAGAGAGCTTGACATGTCGTCAAAAAATCGGAACATCTCAAACCTCACATTGCAATTCCTACCCACAACGGCACCACCTTGGCTAGAAGAGCAGCAAGCCCAAAGATCCCCTAAAGCAGAAACCAAACATGTTTTGCAGTTACTTTCAGAGATGTCTCTCGTGCACTGTTGCAAACCATAAATATTTTTTTTCCCTGAAAATTTTACTTCCCCAGTTGCAAACAAATGCTTAGAAGGATTAAAGGCAGCCTCATCGGACAGGTTTTCCATCAAATAAATCAAAACATGACTAAAGCTACCCGGATTTGACACTCTCTTCTCCTGACTATCCTGCTTTGGATAATTTCCAACGTAAACCATCAATGAAAAGAACATCTGGAAGGAATAGCGGACTTGACATACTTCGTACCATATCATTGCATCATTCGTGTTACAACTCTTGAAAAGCTCCTGGCTCGCCTCATAGACACAATTTCGACAAACTGTAGAGTTCACATCCCCTCTACAAAGTGCTTGTCCATAGACTCTGTCAGTGTTATTTCCAATAGTGGTGTTGTAGAAACCGCCAGAGATTGAAGTGTTTGAGGACAATGACTCAAGTAGCGGCTTCAGATTATTCTCAAATTGGCTATTAGGAGTGTAGTTTCTGGCAGTAGGTGAACAAAAAATGGTAGGATCTACACCAGAGAGGGTGGCAGGGATTGCTAGTTGTATAATCATGAAAAGCAAAACAGAAAGTGTACTTTTGTCCATTTTCCAAATATGGAGCACAGTTGGATACAAAGTTAGCCCAAAACAAAACCTAACATTGTATTAGGAGCTTAGAAGTTGATTAATCAAAGCCTTTGGCACCTTGGATGCATGCAATTCTTTATATCCATATTACGGTTCATACGGTTACAGTACATTACTGTTCTAAGGTATGTACATTCTCAAAATACTTGATGAAAGAGTCATTATTTTAGAGTTGATTTCTAGCTACAGGGACTGGCTAAACAAGCAATTGGTTGGTTTTTAAGAGACTGACTTCAAAATTCTGAACATTATAATATTTTGTTTTGACCATTATAATTGAAGAGACAAGACATGAAATTACTAGCAAAGGGTATGAACTTAGCATAGAATGCGGCACGAAATTACAACATTAGGGGTGAATTAAAAATAATATCCGAGATATGTGGGTGATTACATCATAAGCACAACAAGGTGCTTACATAAGAAACAATTATTTTTCTTTAAATACTAGTTATGTCTATTAAGTCGGATTTGAATCTCTGGATATTTGAATTAAAAAGCTTAATGATTAGTCTATAAGTCAAAGGCCTTTGATGAAACACATGTTTCATGGAAGACGTCAACTTTTGGTTTCTTTAATTTTAATTTATATCAAATCATGTAATAATTACTAATCTTATATAGATATAAGTGGATTCAGTCCAAAGCTGATATCACAGCTTTTGTTTTTATGCTAAGATAACTACTACTCCTAGATTTGGTTTGATTCTATTACAATCCGTTGGGCAATGCCACAGGTTGGTACAGAGGTTGACTCAGAAATGCATTATGAAAATTTCAATACAAGAAGCATCATCATGGTCATCAAATATAATTCAGTCATATTCAGGTCAAATTGACGAGTACAAGAAGACAAAAAGTTGATTCTAATTATTAAACCGTTTGGTCTTAGAAACGTGTATCGGCTACCATTATTTTGGCTTATTATGACTGCAGCCTGAAGCACGTGTTTACGCATCGACAAACATCAACCCGAGAAGATAAATTGAAATCCATCAACAACTGGAATCCACTAGAAAATAGAGAAAAACAATTGCTATGTGAGAGAGTACTGTGGAAATAGCCTCATATCCTTTCCATAGGAGTATTCATATGGTTTTTTTTTATCAACATCAACTAGAAGAGTAGTTTTTAATTTGATAGGAAAGAGCAGTTTTTATAGTTAATGAAGAGAATGGTGAAGTTATATTGCCTTTATAATCAACTACTGGTCATTTAATAGAAGGCAGCCTCTAAAAAAGTACTTCCAAAGTCTTAATTCACCTTATAAACTTGGCAGCTGATGTTTTGGCAAACCTTGCTAATCAGTTGCTCAATGTTTCTTTGCTTGACCTTGTTGCTTAGAGTTCTTTTGGAAGTTTAGTATGATAGTTTTCCTTCTACTGTCAACAAATTTACAATCCTCTGGACCTTCTAATAATAATATAAAAAAAAAGGATTATTTCTTTTTCGCATCATAGATTTCTGTACTCTATTTTTGATATTCTCTTTTACTTTGTTGCAGTGAACTTAGGTAACTTTTCCCCTTGTAACCAAAATTGATAATTGGGTCACGACAAGAGAGATTGTTTAAACTTCTTCTTTTGTTTAGAGGAACGGATCATGGAAGTAGCCCAATCTGAGTGAACCTTTCTTATCAAACAATACTAGGGAAGAGAGATTCGAATTCGGTGTTGGGGTAAATGTTCTTAACCCATAGAGCTACAAGTTCCCCACAGGTGTTTTCTGTATTTTTATTACTTGTGTTGAATTTAGAGCTGGCAATCTTGAGCTAGGATTTTGATGCCCTAAAATTCCTAAAAGTGAGTTAAATGATCTATGTGCAGTTCCCACACTAACTTAGTTATGCAAGGTGGAAAACAGAAGATATATTGTTCAATTGCAATTCAAAATTTATTTGATACATCATCATTTAACTTGTGGTCTCTCTATGAAATGCTTTAAGTCAACAGCAGATACACAAATTAAACTTGGTGCTTGGCCAGCATCACGATTTCCATGCATAGCTCCACGGATCAGCTCACTTACCGTGGCACAACATTAGAAACTGATTGTTCATTGATTGAGCTAATATGATCAGCCCTCATCTCATAATGATCAGCAAACCTTCCTGTAGAGAAAGCAGGTTTTTGAGGTTGGCCAAGAGCTACTGTTTCACTTTTCAACATGACAACAACATAAGACATGGTTGGCCTGTCATCCGCATCTTCTTGAACACACAACAATCCAATATGGAGATATCTTAAAAATTCATCGGCGTCACATGAATCAACCAGTAACGGATCCATCAGCTCTAGCCCGTTTCCTTCGTTCCATAATTGCCATGCCTGCATATCATCACTCAATGGGATAAACATCAATAAGCTTTGAGAATGAGAAAGTGTAATGCAGTCTAAGCCAGCAAACGTACATATGCTATGAGGCTAGGAACGCGTCTTATCAGATGAAAGCCAGCGTTCCTTCTCCCAGTTATGATCTCAATCAAGAGTACTCCAAAGGCAAAGACATCGGACTTCACGGAGTATAGCCCCTCCATTGCGTATTCTGGAGCCATATATCCACTTTTCCAATACAAAATTCCAAAACATATTATAAATCTGTAGAAATCAAATAATATGGTTTTATTGATAACTTAGAAATCAAGCACTTACTAAGTGCCAACTATTGTAGCAGTATTAGCTTCTCCTTCACTTCCTACAAAGATCCTTGCCATGCCAAAGTCTGAGATCTTTGGATTCATGTCATTGTCTAATAATATATTGCTAGCTTTAAGGTCTCTATGGATGATTCTAAGTCGAGAGTCCTCATGCAAATAAAGAATCCCCCTTGCAATCCCACTGATAATGCTTATGCGCCTGCTCCAATCAAGTCGTGCACGTTTCTTTGAATCTGTCCATCCATCATAAGAAAAGAAGTCATACATTAATTAAGAATTTTTTTTTTTTTTCAAAACAGAAAATCTTGACCATGTAATTGTGCTTAAGTTTGCCTTAGTAATTGAAATTCAAAGGGTAAACAGAAATTAACAAACCAAAGAGGATGACATCTAGGCTGCTATTTGGCATGAATTCATATGCAAGGAGCTTCTCCTCTCCCTCTACGCAAAAACCGCAAAGCCGGACAAGATTTTTGTGCTGAAGTTTCATTATCAGTAGAACTTCATTTGTGAATTCCTCTAAACCTTGCTCGGACAAGCTTGAAAGCCTTTTGATTGCCACTTCCCTTCCATCATTTAGTATACCCTGAGAAATTACCACCCGGTTCTCTTTCAAGTCACAGAAATACTAAGCAAGCACATGTGCAAGATTTTCATAATTTATTAAACGAAACAAAGTCAATACCTTGTAAACAGGACCAAAACCACCTTCTCCAAGCTTATTTGAATCAGAGAAGTTGGAAGTAGCTGCATGTATAGCTGCCAAACTGATATAAGGGTCCTGAGCTTTTCGATAATTTCTTCCTGAAAAAAAAAAAAACCGGTTTTAAGAAAACAATTAGGACTTTGAAGTTTTTTTTTTTTTTTTTTCATAATTAAGCATAACTACCTTCTTTATTTCTTTTTCTCACTGCAAGATAGACACAGGAACCCAAAAGTAGTATTGCCAGGCATGCTGACACAGTTGTAAGGATTGTGATCAACAATATTTTCCTGCGGCTACCTGCATGTATATGGAAGCCATTCATTAATTTCGGTTCATCATGGATTTCCCATGCCCTGAAGGGTATGATAATATGCACAATTTAATTATGTCAAATATTAGGAGATTTGTACCATTCTTATTTGGAGAGCGAGGCACAGAAGCTTCGGATGCTCCGGCAGTATAGAAGGCATATAACTCAAACCTCAGATAGCAACTACGACTCATAAGTCTTGCACCAACGGAGAAATAATACAATGTTAAAACGTCTTCTTTGGCTTTCACAAGGCATTTATCACAGTCATCTCTAGATAAGTCGGTAGTGCACTGCACAAAAGCATATATCAGTTTATCTTCAAAGGCTACTTCTTCAGTAGCATGCATCACAGCAGCAGAGAGATTATAAGCCGCTTGCTTAGCGAGGCGATTCAACGTCTCATTCAAAACAGACTTGAACTTTTTCGGGTCTGAAATATTCTGTGAATTCTCATCGGCGATGTTGTCTCTTACATTCAATCTGCCGAAGAAATTCTCATTGGAGTAGCGCAACAGGCAGGAATCCTCCCACACAACGGCTTCTTTTGAGTGTGGACAAAGCGTCTGCATGTCTGATTGCGCGGTGTTTATGCAGCGACGACACATTTCATTCGCGACATAGTCAAAGCACATATAGAGGCCATATACTCTGTCAGGATCATTTCCAGTGGACGTATTGTAATACTTGGAAACAGAAGCATTCGAAGGTAAAGAAATGAGAAGTTCGGCGAGGTTTTTATGAAACCGACTGTTATCTGTATAACTAACATTTGAGCATTTCCAATATGGAGGGGCGGCATCAGCAAGGTGACAAAGGAGGGTGATGAGAAAACATAGAGAAGGTACAGGATTAATGGTTTTCGGGTCACTAGGGAAATAAAACATATTTAGTCTTTCAAGGTTTGCACTATGAATCACCATCTACAATAACAGAGAAAGATTTATCACTTTATATATAGCAAATTGTGTTGTCCTTCCTGTTTCACCTTTCTCTACAAGTACATACGCATTTCTAGGAACACTCCCTGTCTTAACCATTGAATTAACAGGTAATTTATTTGAAGGGTTATTAATTTTCAGGCTTATTATATTCTATCTTTTATGTCTTAAGCAGAGGACTAAAAGCTTATTTGTGTCCAGTATTGTTGTGAATTAGTTTGTTGGGATGTTTGACTTCTTATTCCAAGCTGGCTAGCTACGCCTCACCATAAAGTTTTCTCGGATTGGACAATGGACTTGTCATTATTTGATACAAAACTAATAGATAAAGGCAAAGACTTCAAAAGCAATAAAATAATTGTGACTTATTGTTTTTTCTTCGTGCCTTTCCTCTTCTGTAGCCACCATGAGGCTCACCTGATCTGCTTCTCTTCAAAATATAATTGTCACTTCTTGTATTGCTTATCTTCTTTAACCCACCTGCAGCCAATAACTCTGGTTTGCTTGGGCCCCCAACTGTTGACTAGGTAAACCTGATTGTTGATGGCTTGTAGAAAGGTCATGAGGGCTGGCTCATTACGCTTGATACTTAGATTCAGCCAGAGTCATCATTATTATGGACACGGGGATCTTAAGTCCATTGGGCAGAGGACCCAATAGGGCCCCAGGTTATGTACGGCCGGCCAGCGACACTAGACTCTATAGTGACTAGAGTGAGATAGGGTTTCACTTATTTGAAGCTCATATTTAAAGAACCTCATGCCTCCCTTCCATTTTAGGGTTTTGATCATTTTTGGTTACATGGTTAAGAGGAAGGGTGGGCATCAATTTGGTGAACCGACTAAACAGGTTGAGGCAAACTGTACTGGCTGGTTTAGTTTGATTTGGTTTTGACCAAGAAAACAGTTAAATGGTTTAAAAAATGAATTTGATTGTAATTGTTTGGTTTGCTTTTGAGCTTTTGCAAACTAGCCTAAACCGAACCGGATGGTCTACTTGTATATTTATATTTATTTTATTTTATTTTACATGTGTAGTCCTCTCATTGGATAATAACTAGATAACGATGTTGAATTTGAAGTTTGATGAAACTTTAAACTCTAATTGCTAGCACCATCTTATTTAACGCTTTATGATCTTCATCCCATAATCAAGTTGGTGAAGAGACTTGGAGTGGAGGTCACATATATCTTTGTGACTTGGGGAACTTTCTAAAGTGAAGGAGAGAAGATCAAGCTTGAAGCTTCAACAGTCTTGGTGAAATAGGATACGGTTGAAAGAGTAAATTCCATCGCCTTTTCCTCTTAAGTTTTTGTTTTTAATTTCTATGGCACATCAATCACATGTCCTAGAAGAGACTTGATTTAATGCTTCCTTTGCCATAATTTATTTATGTAATCACGAATCTTCAAACCACGGTTTCCTTACCTCACCGGATAAATAGAAAAACATGAGATTAGACAAAACCACTAAAAACGTTATGACCAATGGAGGAGCCACCCCTAGGCTAGGATTGGCCTTGTCTAGAATTTTAAAGCTCTACTTTACTACATGCATGCTATGATACAAAAATAATTATAAAGAGGCGTGCAATTCAAATAAATAGCCTGAAATATATCGTAACATATTAGACATCAATAAATTAGAAACATTTTGTTCTAATCCATAAGAGGTTTTAAATAGTAGTGTATGCATTTCTCATAGTGTTATATTTTGGGTAATGATCATGGAAGGAGAATCCAAAAAATGAACAGTTACATACTTTATAGGCAAAGTAGTGTGTTAAAGTTCCTCTTCAAAAATTATGGGTGAGCTAGATATTTTAACCTTAATTATTTATAATTTATAGGTAATTTTTTTATTTACTCTTTTTATACAAGCGATATTCTACTTTAATTTAATCTAAACTATGGATAGGAGTAACTCATCACTTCATGCAAGAAAGAGGCAAGTTTTTTTTTGTTGAGAAAAAACAAAATTAGAACAATTTATATGTTTTTTTTTTCTTTTTTCTTTTTGTTTAAATTGTGTTTTTAAAATTTTGTTTAACAAAACATGTGGCCCGATCATAGTTTATATGTAAGCAAAAGACTGGACCACATACATGCCGCATCAAATAACTTTGAAATAGATGACGTAATTACGTAGTTGAAGGAATTAAAATTGAGATTCGAATAAAGTAGAGAGGTAAAATAATAATTAAGCCTATTAAGAATCAAGATCCGATTTTAGCTTTTGACCTTCTCAAAATTATATTAATAAATCCAATATCACCACACACAAGAATGGCTTCTGGGCAAAAATTACAGACTTTATGCGTATATATAAATATATTGCGCCAATGGCCATTAAAACATCTTTTTTTTGGGGGGGGGGGGGGGTGTTGCGTTTGAATTGAAATATCCATGTTCAATTTTACTTAACATGGTTTGTTGAAAATCATTATTTATCCATTTCTTGCGTCTGTTATTATATTTCCTTCTTGTGCATGCACATGCCTTCGGATTGTTATTTGTGGGGCATAATTGTTTTAATGAGCTAGAATTTCGACCTCATAGGGGTGATAAGTCTTACTTGGATTCATTAATCATAGAATTATCTAGCTCGTTCTAAACGGTTTGGAATTGGCTTCATAGGGAAAAAAAAGGGGAATAATAGTTCCTAATTTTCTATTTGGGCTAGTGCAATGTTGGAGTAAAACCTCTCACAGGCACACACGTTGCGAAGGATGTATTAGAGACGCAGCTCAAGAGCTTCGTAGGCTATGCCCTAACATGCTCGGAGCTATAATTTGGTACGATGATTGCCTTTTCAAATACTCAAAATACAAAATTCTTTCATGTACCAGATACAACTAATGCGGTTTATGCAATGAATAATGAATCTCTCAGTGCTCCCCCCTAGCACTCAAGTTCAAATCCCCCTTCACGTAAAAGATTAATGTAGACTATCGCTTGTATAAAAAAAAAATTTGAAAAATAAATATTTTATACAAATTTGAGCTCTTGGTTTGAAAAAAATAGTAGTCGTCACTTTTTTCTTTTTCTTTTTTCAAGGTCAGGTGTAAAGTCTATGTTTCAGCTAGTTGGCTTTCCGCAAAAATTGTTAGAGCTGGTCAATGGAACCTTCTAAAGTAAAGACCATTCCAGTGGCGTAGCCTGGAATTCTCTCAAGGAGGGTCAACATTATTAGCCAAGATAAATGGAAAAGCCATACCACCACTAGACTTGGACTAGGATGGTTTAGAGGAGAAGAAAAATGCATACAAGGATGTGCCATGAGAATAAAACTATGACATAATAGATTAATAACCTAAAATCTTAAGTATCCATTGTTTTTCTACATAAATATTTTAGAATAAGTTCAATTATATAAGAAAACTTTGTTGGTTGTTGTTCCAAAAATATTTAATGGGTTTTAAGACAATATTGGAAGATGTTCCTAATTAAACTGAACATGAATAAAAACACTTACGTGGTATAAGGTCAAACCAGTTGCTCTACCACCCACTTCCATATGCTTCATCAAGGGCGGAACCAGGAATTTTTCAACGGGTGGGCTAGCTAAAGTTATTAGCTTAAAATTTAATGATTATTTTTTTTGGTATGTACTTACAATTTCTATAGTTTTTGTAGAAATAAAAGTAAACATTAAATCATATAAACCACGCTAGTTCATAGCTCCATAAACTAATTTTCAATAAGTTTTAACATAAACCAAATAGGGTTTAGCATCATATCGGATTCAACATCTAAGGCTTTTTACCTAGATTGACCTTAGTTCCTTCATGCATTCATATCATACATGAAAAATTGTTTTATGTAAAAATATTGACTAAGTATGAAAAATGGGTTTTCGGAATAATCATTTTCTGAACATAATTTTTGGCGGCTTTTATTCCTCACACATCAAATAAGAAAACTTGATTTTATGGGATTTTAGTATGAAGTATATATTGACTTAATGAGCCATCATTTTTAGCCTAAATTGTATTTTACAGTAAAACCGATTTTTCATATTTTGATTTGGTGGGAATTTGATTTTCTAGTATTTTTATTTGAATCCAAATGGGGGGTACTTTCTTATTTACATTGTAAACTTAAGTAAATAAAGTAATATAAAAATATATAAAAGTAAAATGACAAAGACATTTACTTAAATGTTGAAAGTGGAAATAAGGTAATCTATACACCGCCACTGACTGGGCTACTGCCTTCTTTTCTCAGGGTCAAGTTGAAAATAATAAGCAAACAAAAGCCTAAACTGTAAGTATTACCATTGGGTCAGAAGGGTCATATGACCCTCCTAGGCCTTAATTGGCTCCGCCCTTGATTCCAAGCTGCTGCAGGTACACTCACTCATGCATGTGCATTTCGTAAGTTTATAAAGTTTATAAAGTTTTCAATTTCTTGGTCTGTATGACTAGTTTGATTACCTAGCCATCTGCAAGGTCCTGGTGCAGTGTTCCACCAGATAAGATGTGTTTGGTTTGGACAAAGGTATATATGGTGATAAAGAAATAGCATTTACTGTTAAGGAACCTATTTTCCAACTTGCGTGACGTATGGCATGTTGAGTTTTACTTTCGTTGTTATGTAATGTAGTTTCGTGTCAAGCCACATAAAATGAGAAAATGAATGAGGAAAAAGTCAATCATAATAAATGTGGGAACACATATTTCGCCGGTTAATAAGAAGACGATATGTAGAAAAGGAATATTTCTTTGGTCAACTAATTATACTAATTAAATTTTATTTAATTAGAGAAATTATCTTTGATTTAATAGAGGAATATCTCCCTAAATCAATGAACCAATTTTCACCAAATCTTTTGGGTTAATTCCTATCATCTTTTTGGGAAAGAATAATCATAACCAAATAATGATTATTCTCCCAAAACCCTAACATACAAGTAGCACTATAAATACATGGCTACACAAGACACTCAAGGTAACTCGAAAAACCCTAGCTAATTGCTACTGAAATTCTTCCTCTCCAAACCCCTAACATACAAGTAGCACTATAAATACATGGCTCAAGACACTCAAGGTAACTCGAAAAACCCTAGCTAATTGTTACCGAAATTCTTCCTCTCTCTCTCTCTCTTCACCGCACCCTCTCCCTCTCCTTCACACGGCTTCGGCCAAATACACACACGACTCAAATTCCCAATTGATCATCAATCAAGCATCAGGAATCAACTCACGAATATTCCTTGTGTGGAAATTTGCTCAAACAATAAATAAGTAATTGACAACTGTGATCAAAGAAAATATATACCCATAAATGAAGATGACAAGGTACTTAGTACTCCAGTAGACCATATGCTTAACCAAAATTCTTTTTTGGGACCAAATTGCTATAACCATCAATCTACGCTGGGTGTGTACATGTCCAAAACTTGCTCTTCCATAAATTTTGAAGTTTTGTTTACTTTGCTATTTGATTCACAAACAACAATCTCTTGTCTATATTGTGATGTTTAATTATCTAATTGTTGGTTTAATTTTTATTTATTTATCAAAGATAGACTTCATTAGATAAACTTCAACAATACAATCAAGGACATCAACAAGACATTGAAAGTACCAATCCCTAGAGGGCAACAAACTAACATGTTAAAAAAAGGATAAACGACAAAAGACCCCCCTGAAGGTTTGGGGTCATTCTCAATATGGGCCCTGGGATTTGAATTTTATCAATTTACATCCCCTGAAGCTTGAAAACATTGGGGGTGTAAATTAATGAAATTCAAATCCTATGGCCCATATTGAGAATGACCCCAAACCTTCAAGGGGTCTTTTGTCGCTTATCCTAAAAAAAAAAAAAAAACCGAACAAAAGCCGCACTAAAAACATTTCTTAAAAAATCCCTAGCCCTCTTCCCCAAAAGTTTTCTCCAGCGCCGCATAGCTTTAGGTGGGGGAGGAGGAGTTCGTTGTTACTCCTCCTTCCTTCTCCCCTTCCTTCCCCTACCCTATTCCTCTTCTACTCTCTATTTTCTCCTCATTTGGTGTTCTTTTTTGGGGCTCATTCTCCCCCTTTTGTGGGTATTTGCTTGAGGTTTTCTCCTCCTTGCTTGGTCCATTTTTGTGGCCCATTCCCTCTTTGTGTGGGTGAGCTTTGAGGCTTATGCCTCCATTTTCTATCTTTTCCGATCCACACATGAACTTCCCCTCTCATGTTGGCAGCGAAGACAATAGTGGCAGCAGTGGCATGGGCGGCGACTGTGGTTGTTTCAGCATCATCGGCTTTGTTTTTGTGTTCGTGTGTTTATAGGCTATGTATTTTCTCCACCCATCGTCGGCGGCTGCGTCTCGTCGTTTGTTCTCGACCACCATCATTTGCTCTTCTACTCCATGGAGGAAGGATGCTTTCAAAGTGAACGTGTCTATGGGTATTGTTCTACTCAATAGGTACTGTTCATCATCTTTTTCTTAGGGTTTAGGGGTTTCTTTGAAGTTAGGGTTTATGGGTTTCTATGAAATTGGTTTAGGTGTTTCTTCGAAATGTATAAGTTCAATTTAATTTGTTTACAGTTTGATGTTTTGTTGTTCAAAATAGATTTGGGCTTTTGAGGTGTTTCCAGCGTTGGCTACATTGCATTTTGTTGTGCATGAAGATAATGGCCACATTGTAACAACCCGGTCCTGTCAACTTGGCATCAGAGCATTATGTTAAATTCATGTAGACTCGGCACCTCGTGTGCATCCTTGTTCTAGTGAACTGTTGACATTTCTTCATGTTGTCTTGCCTTGTCGGCATGGCTGAGTAAAAAACATCAACAAGTGTTGAAAAATTTGTTGAGGTTTTCATATGAAAATGTAGTATATACGTTGGAAATAAACGGTTTGGGAGGAATGCCTTTGTTGATCTGGACTAGTTTGAGCTAAGTGTGTTTGAGAGGTGCTTGATTTATTTCATTTTATTTGAAAATTCATGAGTATATTTTTGGAGAATAAAACTTTCGCGACTATTTGGAATACGTTATTTCTCATTTGTGGGTTTTGAAGAAGAAAGAGATGGAAAATAAACTCAAGTGGTTCAAGTTAAGTTGGTTGAGGCATGTTTAATTTGTCTTTTCTATTATTATATATATATATATATATATATATATAGGATCTTGAGAATATCATCTTTTATTATATGTATTAGATTATGAAAGCGTTTTATTTATTTTATTCAATATCTCTTTGTTGGGTAAAAGTTGCCTATAAGTATGGTGGAGTGGATGATGATTACAAATAGATAAAAAGATCATTTCTGGCATTCTTCTCGAAGAATCATATTGGCAATATCGTCTGTTAATTCTAAAGAAAGAGGAAAATAACAGTTTTAGAAAAGCTGAAAAGTTGAAAGTACTGGATCTGTTAAGATGAGATAAAATTGTCAGAGGAAGTTGATGGACAAGTTACACGAGAATGAGTGAGTTGTGAGCTTTTGCCTAATTATAAAGGAGATGACGTTGGTAAAGCCCAACATGATCCAATACCGATAGAAGTGTTATGCGGGCAATTGGTTCAAGAGTGTTAAGTCTGCAGTGGGTGAGTGGGTATTCTTGAAACTGTCCCCTAGGGAGATGTGATGAGGTTTGGGGAGCGAAGGAAGCGAAGTCCCCGTCATGTCATGTCGTTGAGGCGCAGATGCGGGCCAAGTACCCTTGTTGCTTCAATTGACAGGTAGGTAAATTTCGAGGACGAAATTTTTATAAGAGGGGTAGATTGTAATAACCTAGTCCTGTCACACATCCCCCGTATACTACAATGGAGGAGCAATACTTCGGCTCGTTTTCACAAGCTAATGAGCCAAGTTTTTGAAAACTGTGAGGTTAGTTATGTTCGTAATTATTATGTTATGCATATGAAAAAATAATACATTTACTGATATGTATTTTTCATGTGTAAATTACAAGTTGATGTGCAACTTCTCTGCCCAACTCTAATTGCCCAAAATAATAAGTTTACTGATATGTAAATTGTAGGTAAATTGTAGGTTCATGTGCAATATTTGGGTTATATTTTGTAAGTATTGTAACAGTTGTATTATAACTGTATGCAGGGTAAACTCTCGTCGACTGAGTTACGCACTTTGAAGCATGAGTTTCAAACCACAAAGGATGAATTAGCAAAGGTAGCCAGTTCACATTGAGCGCTTAGAAAGAGAGTGCGTGACGTGGAAGAGATGGTACAGAAGGAGTCTTTGAAACATGAGAAGGAGTGTCAAAAAAAGAAAAATTGTGTGGAGGATTTCAGCGAGACCCTCGTTTCAGTGGAACACTATTTTAAGCTGGAGATAGAGCAGTTGAAAAAAATGAAATGGTGGGTTGAATGAAGGTGATGAAGGACATGAAGAAGTGGGTAGTCCTCATATCAACGAAGGAGGCGACAATGACATGTCGCCCTTACATGAATATATTACTCAGACTACAGAACCGGTAGAAATGGAAAG